>JAKJXP020000034.1:163789-431385 GCA_022225965.2 Diatrype stigma | reverse complement strand
AGAACATCAAGGTTTTTTTTTTTTTTTTTTTTTCTTTTTTTTTCTTTTTTTTTTTGGGGGGGGGGTCCCTCTTCTGTAGTTAAGAACAACAAATAAAGACATAAAGACATGAGAAAGGACTAAGGGTAAGGATAAAGGGATATGTCAGTTGGCATGCCGACAATCTGAGCGCCGCTAAACACCTTGTCCTCCAAAGCCACCCAGAAGCACGTTGTAAACGGTCATATCCTGCTGATCTGATTGCGAAGGAGTATCATTCTGCCGAATCAAAGCAGCAAGCTCATGGTCTTCGGCAATGTTTGCGTTGATCGGAGGTTCTCCAGCAATCTGGCTGAAATCCATAATCGGATTGCCGGCCCAGGCAGGCGACGGACTGGCGATGGCGGTCGCTTGACCCTGCTCATTTGAACCAACGTTAGGGTTGCCAGTCCAAAGAGGCGAGGACTGTGTTGGCATCTGATAGTTTCCAGCCCAAGCAGACGGCGGGTTGGCCCCGGCGGTTGTTCCATTTTGCTGCTGAGGACTTACGTCCTGACTACCAGTCCAAAAGGTTGGATACTGGGTAGGCGACTGATAGTTTCCACCCCAAGCAGCCGAAGGAGTGGCGGCTGCCCCGCCCCATTGATCGAGATCCGCGGTCGGATTGCCAGACGAGTGAGGCTGTTGTAGAGTGAACATTAGCAGGTTAAGAGCGAGATAACTTATGCTTCTGGAAAAGGAGACCTACTGTGAAGTTATCCCGGAGCAAGGGCCCGGCCTGATTAACGGCGGTGACATAATTGTACCCTGGCGCTGTGGCTGAACGTGGAGATATAGGTTGACACGGGGGGGCAGGGGCTGGAATAGGGGGGACTGATCCGCCCTGGGAGCTCGCTCCGGCAACAATGTAGGTAGTTGTCCTAAAGTCGGTAAGTGCGAGGGCACGTTCCAAAAGAGTGTCATCCATCATGTTTCCAGGCCCCGTGATCATGGCACAAAGCTCAAATAAAGCCCCACGCATTCCCCAGCCTGGAGTATGGAGACCTGGACATTTCTTCAAGTGATTTTCCAGATACCCGGTCTGTGTGAAGGCTCTCTCACAGTAGGGACAATTGCAAACAGGGGTGCCGGTACCAGTATAATGGATGCAAAAGCCGCCATTCTTGGGGGACTTGAGACTGGAGACCAAGGCATAGATATAAATCAGCCAGTGACTCTTTCCCAGACGGTAGTCTGCTAGAAGCTGCGTGACTCCCTCGTCCCCGTGGCCGTAGATGATCTTTCTAGCCTGGTCTAAGAGAAGGCGTACCGCATCGCCTCTGTTCCCATGGCATATGAAGTCGATAAACTCGGTATCTTTCTGAAGCAGGCCTGGAGGATATTCTTCATTCGAAGCCATGATTGTAGGTCGCGAAGAGAAATATGCCTTTCAGGAAACCATGAGGACTGTGTCTAAAGCTGCAATGGTGTCAGTCTTTCCTTCCGTCTCTCCTTGAAGCGAGAGCCACAGACGTTATATAGTGGAAAGTGTTGTGTTCCCCCGGCATCCGAGTCCCTTCCATGATGCTAGTGTCAGCCGTATGATCTTAGGATAGCGTACAATGTCGAAACTTCAGACTTTAGACATTGCAAATGTAACCACCAATAAGGTCATGTTTCTGTGAATACCCTAAGGGTTTTCTTCAGCTTGACCAAAGGCGTTGTGGTAAGTTCTACGATGAATGTGCCTCGCCCCCTATTATTTCGTATACTATTTCTATTTTGTAGGCATATGTAACCCTCCTGTCAAATCAAAAGCTCTAAACGTTCCCTTCTCAGACCACCCCTCCTAAAAATGTTATAATCATGTGCTTAGGCAAGGCAAACTTGTTTAGATGTGAATCTCGACATGATAGATTCTAAAGTCGTGGCTTTCTTATTCTGAATTCTGTGTCTGCCCGGTCGCACATTGGTGTGTATAATCCTATAGCCCTAGGCCATCGTGTATGGGGAAGTAACTTAGAATCAAAGGGTTACATCCAATGGTATAATGAGTATTAGTAAATCGAAGTAGCGGTCCTTGTTCGCGAGCACATATGTTAGAAGTATGTATAGTTCAGTACATATAGTTCACGAAGTATTAGAAGGCATGGCGGATGTCAGAACTCCACAATATCAGCATTGAATCTACGAATCTCCGGATGTAACCCTACTAACAGTAGCGACTTCACATTGTTGATTCTATGAATGTACCCCAGATAGCAGAGGCGCATCCACTCCTGTCTCTCGAAACTGCAGATTGATGCCTAGAACACTGGAATAGTCCCACGTCTTTGTTCATTTGGTTACAGCCTACTATCCGTGTTCATCATATGATAGCCGATGTGTGGCTGTGCAAAGTCGAGCTGTACAAATATGCGTCGCGGCATGGACCAGCTACCATGCTGTCACCGATAGCCTGGTATTTTATTATTACATGTCCTAGTCATTATAGGAGCATTATCACCCGGAAACTTAGCTAACATGGACAAGTGGATATACGAATGCCTTCTCCCACCAATTGTCGCTGCGGCGATATCAGGCGCTGCCACCCTTCTGTCGGCTCTGATTATGGCACGCGCAACAAGGCCGGCCCTTGCTTTCTATATACACTTTGGTAACTGCCCCGCCCCCCCCTCCGCCTTTTTAAGGGGAAAAGATGGGTGGGATACCTAGGTATCTGAAGCTGATGTGGTGAGTAAGCACTTAAACTAGCGATGAACGATCCCAGGACATATCGAGCCAGTGATGTCCGAGCTACAGTACCCCGCGCTATGACGAATGAATTCCCTCTATTGGAGACAGGTGGTATGCACTCAGCCGCTTATCTCACGCCCCGAGAGTAGAATTGTTGCTAACAGGGCTGATAGTCTGAATGATCTTTGAAGTCCGGCAGGTTGAATTTGCTTGAAGCTTTCGACTTGAGAGTAATCATGTACTCCAACCTCTTCATGTTTTGATGGATTGTGTCGAGTTTTATACGATTACGAAGCTGAGGTGTTGCTGGTTTGGTTGATACAAGGTTGCAAGAAGGAGAGGCCTACGAGTTTGCAAACACATAATATCATATAGCTTAGTCTACAACTCACTTCGGGAATACGATCGATCATAACACAGCTTTACATGAGGTGGTGTGAGCCTCCTTGGTGACTGCCTCTCTGGCGCTGCGGAAGCGCTGCGCTGTTACCTTCCAGTGAAGGCATGGCCACCCTCGCGAGGGAATTCGCGGTTGCGCCCCCCCTCCCATAATATAACTGTAGACGTCAATGAGACGGCAGACATGTAAGAAATAGTACAGTAATCGAGTAGATCGTGTATTACCTAATTGTTTTTGTTGTAGATAGTAGGTACAGAGTGTGGATCCTTCTGGACTCGTAGGCTATTTATATTATAGAACCCTCTTAACCTACGGTGATATACAATGTTGTATATAACACAAGTTATCCCGAGTTCCATTCCACTTACATGATATTCAACTTGCAGCAACATCATGAGATTCATGAGCATCAATATATAATGTGTAACACGGCACAATTCTGACGTATTCAGGGGTTGTTTTACCCCTGTAAAGTCCAAAACCTGAGAGCGTCCTAACTGACTGAACCCCATTGGGTGGTACGGTGAAGGATACTCAATACCAAATCGAATCCCCGGACCAGTAAGAGTATCAATGCTCACAGAAGGTGACATCAGCCTATACGGAGTTAGTATCTCCACGAGAAGAATAGAGCAATACTGGTGTATACCACGCCAAGATCATAAGTGGAAGTGGGCGAGCAAAGGAAAAGGGAGGGACAACAGGCAAGCTAAGGCACGTACCTCATCCATATCCTCGTTGATCTGGTCATTGATGCCGCCCCGCGTACTCATGAGCTCCTCGCGAATCTGCTCGGCTCTCTCCATGTCCCAGGGATCGTCGACATGGCTGATGATCTGCGCGAAAAGCTCCGCCGGCAGCGCCGCGAGCCTGGGCACCGTGCCGCGCAGCTCCTCGGCCCACCAGTCGCGGCGCTGCGGCGGCACGTTGGCCGTCGACAGGACGCGGATGTGCGGGTCCACTGTACCACAAGGGCTAGTCAGTAAAATTGGTTCACTACGGATACATCTGGAGAGTTTTCAGACGAAATGTTCGTAGTCCTCTTCTCTCTCTCTCAGATATCTCTCGAAGGTATGTCCCAAGTATAACTATGGTTGAAGGTCCCTGTCTCCACCACGCCCGAGTAAAAGAAAGGGGAAATAGCCGTAGAAGAAACATCCAAGCCATACAAGATAACTTACCTAGGAACATGGCAAGGATCTTGCGGTGGCCGGGCCGCGTCGGGTCCGTCAGCTTGAACGACGATACCCGATGCTGTAGTACGTTGGGGAAGGCAAGAAGCCTGCCGGCTCGTGTTGCCACCGACCCCAGCACTTGGATCAGTGTCCCGGGTTCACCGTCCTTGACGCCGAAGTAAGCCTCGCAGGATTCGTAATCGTACTAGTTTCGATGTCTTGGTAAGTTCGGAGCTTGGAATGTTCCAAAAGAGGCGGCGTCAGGAGTCAGAATAGCCTAGGCTAAAAGTGGAGGTACATATTAGGACAGTTGTACGCACCTGTTCCGCCTTCATCATCAGGTCCCAGCTCGAAATGCTCTGCCGGAACGAGAGGGAGTTGTCCGTGATGTTCTCCTGGTCGTAGTAGTACAGCGCCGTGGCACAGATGTGCTCGTTCAGGGCGCCCTCCACGTGCCAGGTTCCGCCGTCGTATTCCGGATTGCTGGGGTCTAGGTGGATATTGGCCAGCTTGAAGATCACCTGTAGACCGCTCCCCTTAAATTTCTCGCGTAGGTCGATCCAATGCGCGCCGCGTTGGCTGGTAGTCTCCGAGAAAGGCCGGTAGTCATCCGGTTCCGGTATTTTAAGTACCCGGACGCTCCTAAACCAATTGTCATATCGTTCCTGGTATTCATCTTCCATCCGGTCGTAGTAGCCAGGATCCTCCCCTGTCTGCCGTTCTACGTCTTCAAGGGGTCCCCGGACGGGAGATTTGGCCCCTTCTGGCCGTTCCCAATCGTCTTGGCCGGTCTGGTCAATTGTGATGCGGCTGCGGTTCTGGAACCAAGACACTGTTTCGTTCCAGAGGGGGATAGTCCGATCGATCATCTGTTCTAACACCCGATACAGGTCTTCGTGATGAGTGGGGTGCAGGTTGTTGATGTAACTGGTGATCTTGGCCTTCCCGTCCGCCCCGAAGTGAACGTCCGACGGAAGCCACTGGAAACCATCCCAAGCGGCCAGGTATTCCATATCATCATCCGTATAATGATTCGCCTTCCTCCTGAAGATGCTAGTTGTCTGCTCGGAGATTCTAACGGGGTCTGTGCGTTCCCCCTTTCCCGTGAACTCTGCGCACTTGGCCAAAGGCACCGTGCCAGTCGGCAAGACCTTGGTCTCCCCGTAGACCAGAGGGAATAGAGACGGGTGGAGCAGGTCTAGCACTCGCTTGTTGGTGTGAGGGTGCCAGTCCTTGACCTTGTCTGGGACGTCCTCGAGCCGAAACGCGGCGGCGCGGAGCGCATCGCAGAGTTCCGGCGGCACGGCTGTATCTGATTTGACAACGGTAGCTTCTGTATCAATCACTGCAACCATTCCCGTCTCCTTCAACTTCTGTGCCTTCTCTCGAAGTTCCTTCATGCACTGATCTAACGGCGTCAGTCTCTAGACGAGTGGTGGATCATGAGGTTCTCCAGGGTGGAAAGGGGAAGAACAACTGACGTAATCGAACATCGAGTTCGTAAAATCCGTATACTGAGAAGTTGCCTCATGACGCCACTTCTGAACGATCCCTTCATCGAAGACCTTGTCGTCCCAGCCCGGCTTATCGGTAATTTGACTTATGAACCCTAGCATGTTTCGCTCATATACGGTCACTCCTGAGCTCCCACACCAATCAGCGATTGCATGTGGTAGCCTGATACTCCCAGTGATATTGTCCTTCGGCAAATCTTGGTCTTTTGTGGTTTTTTCTGGCATCTGCTTAAGGGATAGCCCGAACCCTGGGAGCTTGATCCGCTCCGCAGAGGATTCCGGGTTGCCGGACGGCCTGTACGGAAGAGCAGTAGCCATGACGATAATGACACGGACAGCCTGATAGATGCCTCGAAAGTGTGGGAGAGGAGGGGAAAGAATTGTCTGTCTGGACTTTATACCGAACCGTTGGCGAGCTGAAAACCGAAGTGGAGCGAACCAAGCGTCTTTGCTGCCTACGGCTTGCGGCTGGATGCGTCGAGATCGTTAGGCCCAAAATCTCTGCCAAGAAAAACTATCGTCAAATGGAGCAGAAAATAGCTTCATAACAGTATCACGTAGTTCCTCTGAGTGCACTTCAGCACAGTAACAAGTCCCCTTATCTCGGTTGTCGTTCCTCCCAGAAATAAATCGGCGCGATCAATTGGTTACTGATATATAAGTTACTACTTACACAATCTCCCCGATATCACGAACTGAGGGGACATTCTAGGCTGCCGCCCCACTTCTACCCCTTTCTCAGCTTTGCTGCCTGCTGGATCTGAGGAATCGTTGCTTGATGCCTGGAACGCTGCTGGCTCTGCATACCGACAGAAATTCCCATGGACCGAGACACGGCATATACCCACGCGTCTGTGAAGGGTTGGATGTGCTCCGACTCGTAGGCTCAAACTTCAAGCAGATCAACCGTGACTTAGTATCAACCCTTAGATTGGCCAATCAGTCGACCCACGCAATGACTAAATATCGGTCCCCTAAATATGCGCATCGAAACGATATATCATCGCGACCTCGGTCAAGCTTCGCGAATTCCAGAGATGTGGCCTCATTCAGCTCAACGTGGAAAAAGCAAAAAGGGCAACAGGACTTTTGATATTTTGGATCCGTAGACGCACATATCCCGTTATCAAAGCACTGCAAGTCGTAGTTATAAGTCTTGCATTCCCGCCTGCACGTCTGACTGCCCCCTTTGAGGTCCAGGATGTCAGTAAGTAGTGAATAGAACATTGCCTAATCATGTCTCTGCCAAGGAGGGAATGAGTCGCTGGAGTCCTTGCAGATGCCTATGACTTAGGCCTATGCACAGGGCTGGTCATGGTTGACACGTGGAACGGGACTTGTAGCCGGCCAGCACAAGCATCATTGACCTATGCGCGAATTACAGCTATACACGCTGTTTGTGATGTAGTAAGGTGGCGCCTATTCGGATATGAAAACCAATGGCCCTTTACCGGAACCGCACAACCTGTAAGAGCATGAGCCCCGGTTTGGAACTTAGAGGGCGTAGTCAGGCAATGTCCATCCTAGAATATTCCATGTACTCTTTACGATCGGCCTTGGTCTCACATTTATAGATTCGGGTGTAGGGGTCGGCGGGCTTTCCTCCTTTGGCTGGCACGGCCTATATCAAGCGGTGTTGGCTCCCCATTCCTAATCGCGGTAAAGCAACTTCACTTCTCACTTCTCATGCTCCCAAGTCATGCTCCTAGACACGTGGTGAGTGATCGAGTGACTTACCTGCTAGGAGTCTTACGCCCCTCTCCAAATGTGGTCCTTCGCGATGTTGCAGACAAATATGACTGCCAAAGCTTCAAAAGCTTGATGCACAATGCTGCTCCGAGATACTCGAGGGCTCTGCCACCAAGATACTAGCTCAAAATAACCACATCGAGCAGATACAAGTAGTGTTGTTGATGAGCCTAAGAGCTTTTGTCAAATAGACTTCGGTAAGTAGGCAATTGCGGCAATGGCTGCAGAATAGGGGCAACAGTCTGGTTTGGTTCAAGTATCACCGGCCGGTTCAGATGCCTACAGCCACCCCCAAAGAAGGTATTTCCTGACCAACATGAGAGCAGCTGAAAGGCCTGCGCCGGAAGTATTGCGAAAGCTGCAGCAGCAAGTGTTCTCAGCTTCAGTGACGCCCCAGGCCGCAAACACAGAAAAGATTTTGGATTATCAGTAGTAGGAATGGAGCATGCTGACTCTGCTGCCATACATACGTCGAAGGGCGTAACCGATCTCTACCAGGTGCGAGCCTCATCTTAAGGTCTATGCGCCGTGGTGACCACCTTCGTTCCCTGGAGAGGACGGACAGCGGCTCTTGGCAACGCTGCAGAATTGCGCATGCAGATGAACGGTCGCTTAGAAGACCAAGCACGGCGGGACCGACCTCGCCTCACAATGTCGGATTATGGGACCTGAGCTTAAGGGTCGCATCACAGTATTTGGGTGGAATGAGAGGAGGCATCGTCAAAAGTTGACTGATGGCATCATATGAATTGCATGAGAGCGGCCCCTAAGAAAGATTGGGGCGCCTTTTTTTTTTGTAAGCACTCCCACTCTGATACCGACGTAGTAAGCAACCAGTGGACCATAGATATTCGAGTACCCAGCGGTTGTATAAGATAGCAAGCACTATTCGTATACATCACCCAGTATTGTACTGTACTTATGGTAAAACAGGAGAGAAACATAAGTACGTGGTTGTCTTGAAATCTTGATCGGCTCCCTCTTATTGATGTCAACAGCGGAACAGACAGTCAGACAGTGAGGTCATGCTGGTCATGCTGGTCATTTCAGTCCGGCATGAAAACCATGAAAATCTGGAAAATCACGATCAAATGATGGAAATAATGGATGTTACCCACCCAGACATTCGCTGGACATTCGCTGGACATTCTCGTATAAATAATTTCAAGCCAGTGATTGGGCCCGCGCGCTGGTCTGCACCCAAAACAGGAAGTACTGTACTTGCATACTGTACCTACCGCGGGACATGTCCGGGCCTAACGAGGCAGGTACAGAGGTACTGTAGGTTACATTGGACCATGGGAAGGGGCGGTTAGGCACGGGGTCTGCGGGTTTGTTTGCACTTTGACATGGCATGATCTGATTCCGCTCCTACAGCCAGATCGGCCCAGTATGACGAAGTACTACATACATGTAGACTCCGCCCGCATTACATTTCCGGGCTGCTGCAAATTTGGAAAATTTTAGTTGGCTTAGGGGGGCAGCCGGGGGTATGAACTTCCCCTTGGGGCCTGGACGTGGGGACAAGCAGCTTAGGCGGCAGGGCGGTAGGTACGTACAATACCTACCTACATACAGCCCTGAACCTGTATTGTACATCTGCTGTAGTACTTCGTACTCAGCGCTTCGTACCAAGGTACAACGCCTGTATCGTTCCCGAACAAGCGCATGTGGTAAGTTATTTTTTATGCCATTCCATTTCTGTGCGCGCTCGCTGGCTTGTCGCCTTGTGATCTTTTCTTTCTTCCTTCTTACTTCCACCCACCTTCTGGTGAACAACCAACTTACCAACCCATCTGAACAGCAACAGTACGACAGTTCTTACGGATTACTTCCTGACTGCAAATGCATCAGCAACGAAACCACGACCATTTCTCTTCTTCGTTCTTCTTCCACTGCCAGATGATTGCGCCAACTGCACATCCATTCATTCGAGATTACCTTTGCGAACTTCGAACCGACGCCGAGCGACGACGGGGCACCCGCCTGCCTTGAATCGGGGCGGGTTGAAAGGAGTTCATTTACGACTCTAGACTCAGAGCTGTCTCGCCATTTCGTTATTTTCGTCATTTCGCGGGAGCACGGGGCATAGAGCATAGACTATCCATCCACATACCTACTACACACATGCGATTCGATCGGGAATAAGCAATATACAACACACTACACTACGATCACCGCTTTACGACATCCATCATGAGTATGCTACAGCCCGCAGCGCCCGCCCTTACCACCGTCCGTGGCTTTGGCGCTACACCGGCCGGTTCAGGCGACGAAGACTCCGATTACTGCGCGACGCCACCACTTGCTGCACGACGCGGCCGGGCGGCTCGCATCGACGATGTCGTAAGCGCAAACTGTAGTCCCGTCTTGCGCGGTAGCCACTCCCCCGGCATCAGCGGCATTGCGAAGCTGCGCGTGCACATGGAACCGCTCAGCCTGAACGATTCGCGGGCCAGCACGCTGGTGACCAGGAACAGCAGTCGACAGCGCTACATGAGCAGCAGCGACGACGGTTTCTCCGAGAGCGGATCCACCAGCTACGAGGTGGCACTCGAAAACGACTTCGTCAGCGAGAGTGTCCGCGAGAAGCCCGCTATCGTCGAGGGTGGGCTTGTTCCTCGCAAGGTCCAGGCTGGCGACTTCGAGCCCCTTCGTTGTCTCGGAAAGGGCACCTACGGCACCGTCCTCCTTGTCAAGCAGCGCGCTACTGGCCGACTCTACGCGCAGAAGCAGTTTAAGAAAGCTTCCGTGGTCGTGCATAAGAAGCTCGTGGAACAGACAAAGACCGAAAGGCAGATCCTCGAGTCTGTGAACAGACACCCATTTGTCGTCAAATTGTTCTACGCCTTCCAGGATCATGAGAAGTTGTACCTCATCCTGGAGTACGGACTGGGCGGCGAGCTGTTCACGCATCTCAACACGGAGAAGATGTTCGCCGAGCCGGTCGCTGCTTTCTATATGGCCGAAATGGTGCTTGCGCTGTCTCATCTGCACGATACGTTGGGTGTCGTATACCGAGACTTGAAGCCTGAAAATTGCCTTCTTGACGCGCAAGGCCATCTTCTGTTGACGGACTTTGGCCTCTCCAAGGTCGCCGTTGAGGACGACTATAGCTGCAAATCCATTCTCGGGACCGTAGAGTACATGGCACCGGAGGTGGTGCTCGGACAAAAGTACGGCAAGGCGGTGGACTGGTGGTCCTTCGGGGCGCTCGCCTATGATCTCATGACGGGCAATCCACCGTTCCGAGGCGGGAACCATGCCAAGATTCAACACAACATTGTGAAGCAGAAGCTCGTTCTGCCATATTTCCTAGGCCCGGATGCCAAGGATCTTCTGGTCCGGCTACTGAACAAGAGCCCTGCCAAGCGACTCGGGGCGAACATGCCTAAGGACTTGCAAACGATCAAAAACCACAGGTTCTTCAAGAAGATCGACTGGAAGAAGCTCGCCGCCAGAGAGATAGAGCCTCCGATCCAACCATTGATCACCGACCCTGAGCTGGCTGAGAACTTCGCTCCCGAGTTCACCGAGTTGTCCCTCAGCTCCATGGTTGCCGGTGACGAACCGCCGACTCCTTCGTCTCCGAAGGATCTGTTCCAGGACGACCCCTTTGGCGGATTCAGTTTCGTGGCACCTAGCAGCCTACTGGAGAAGTCGTTTGTGTTCGGAGAATATTGAAGGATGTGTTGCTCGACCGGGACGCGTCATCTTGCCCGTGGCGCAAAGGCGGGCTTGATAGGCCTAGGAGGAGCACGTACGCTAAGTCTCACGGGGAGATAACGGTTGCGAGGAAACCGCCCCTTGCCTGAGCGGTCGAGACGTCATATTCGATGTTTAGCGAAGCGGGAAAAGTTAGCAGATGGATTGCTTTGGACTCCTGATTACGGAGATCTTGATTTGGTCTTTTCCTGTCAGGCGTTTATTAGATACGGCTGGATTAAGTCGAATAGACGCCATGATCAGCGAGCGATGCCTACCTACTGTTGACGGTTGAGTTGGTCTTGCTTGTTATCGGGCCCAGTCCAGCCCAGCAACCATGCCTTGGGCAATAAAACAAGGATATTAGGGAATCAAGTAGCGTATAGCAATGATATTATCTATACATAACATTCGAGTTCTCCAGAGCGTGGTCCCAGAGCATGGTTAGAGATATTCGCCTGTATACGTTGGATCTGATATGTTCTCAGTCTGCGTTCATGGTTCACCCATCGTGTGCGATATAAATTATTCAACATCTAAGAATGTACGAGTAGTTATGTTTTGACAGACACACATGCGTGGGAGAAACGCGCAACGGATAGTCATTCAGGGTAAGACAACCTTGGGGGCCACATACGCAGTAGATACTTACCATCGCAAGGGGTGGCTGCTTACTTATCCATGTCGCCTGGTTGGTTGGTGTGCGACCTACATATTATCGTCTTTCCCATCCTGTCGTCTCCAACAGTGATCTACGAGGCTCGCCAAAAGCACCTGCTAAAACGGCGGTCTGATATACACCCGACACCTTCATTTACATGCGTACGTACAATACGTACATACTCATCTGCTCTACCGAGCCCTACATGATCTACTTACCTACCTACCTACCATGTATATCCGTGCCTCGGTCCTGTCACGCCACGCGAATCCATCCTCTCCTCCACCGGGGCTCCGGAGCTCGCTTACAGAACTGTTGCATTCATTGAATTCGAACTGCACATCTCTTCGTGTTCCTTCCATATTCCCATCTCTGCTTTCCTGCAGCCGTCAAAACCAACCTATGACCGCCCACCGCCCATCCGCCGACGACAACGATAACGATAACGATAACTCGACTGGACGAACGAGCCCTATCCTGCTAGGTAGGACCCCGGGGTACTTCGTAGTGCAGAAGGGCACCTGATGATTAGTGAGGAACGAACGGTGACGCGTAGGGTATGCGTATGCTCATGCATATATATGCAGATACTGTAGTGTGAAGTTGCACAGGAACGTGGCAGATCAGCCCGTTTGCCGCCGTTAGTTAGCTACTTAGGACCTACATAGTTTGATAGGTATACCCATTGATGGATGCCAGTCAACGGCTGATGACTAAAATCCATGGGGTCTGTCGAATGCTGACAAATGGTTACGAAATAACTCTGAGTAATCCATAAATTATGTAAGTACTAACCAGGGATATCAAGACGGGCTGCTTCTTGCTGGGTGGATGTGTGATGATACCCTTGATGATGCAAGTTGATGATGTGAATGGGGGCATGTATGTATGGATATTGCACGTAAGTATAGCTATTGGTAAAGCCTGCTAGTATAGCACGTATAGGTAATTAACTTGGCAGCTGCTTGGGCAGGTAGGCATTAGACGGGACTACTGAGCGCTAGATCAACGGCGCTCAGTGCAGATCTTAGCTAAGTACACACTTAATTCAGTGGGTTCCCTGATTTCTTTCTGGGGAGTTGGAGAGAGCTAGTTAATAAGTACTTCGTAAAAGAGCAGAACAGCAAATAAACGAGCCAAGAGAGATAAGAAAGCCCACCGGCTGCACAGCCTCACACCAGCAGATGCTAGGTCTGGCTGATAACGATCAATACTCACCCCCGGCATCAGCAACGAATTGGTTCTCTCGGGGAATGGGGAGGGGAGGGAGCGAGGGCATAGCTCAGCCCCTTTTTGTTTCAACGGAGCTACCTTGGCGAAACGTTAATGAACCTTATAGCATCGCGAGAAGCGGCCTCGAACTTTCTTGCTGGCCCAGTAGGTGCCCAGGTGTGACGACATTTCAGAAGCAGGCATGTATGTAAATGGCCCTTTATGTGGGTATGATAATATACTTGTAGTTCTGTATCTGTATCGAATCCCCTTTCGTCTGAGGAATCTGGGCTAAACTTTATCTCAGAACTCAGACCCACCGCTCCCTGCCACCTTGTACTCTTTGACCCACACTTCCCCAATTAGGCTTGGTGTGCAATTCTAACCAATGAAATGCGTAGGTTAAAAGGGTTAGAAGTTGGCAAGGAGCTGGTCTAAAACCGCAATCGAAAAAGGGTCCAGAACTAAGCTAACAGAATATAACAATTCCGGAATTCTATATAGTTTCTTTGTAATATATAATCATTTCATATAATATAGATATAATAATTATATTATTCGAATCGTACGAATCTAAGCTATTTAATAAATATAATACTAACGTTATACGGCTAGGAAAAACTTACTTTTGGGCCTATTTAAACCTAATAACTTAGCTCGAAATGGCCTTACTTCCGGCTTTTTTTAAAATTTAAATATGGGACTTACGGAACTATAAGTTACTCCCTGAAAATGGCGTCGAGAAGTACTTAATAGTACCTCCGCCGAACGAAAGCCTATACGTAACTGAAAGGAACGCTTGCAAAATATACGAGCACCCTTTATTTGACCCCATATATATAACTTATAAAAATATGGCCACCATTATATTCCAGCTTTGGAAAAATACCGTCGGGGCAAGCCATATACTTAAAAAACGTACCTTCCAAATTGCAATTTAATACGCCTTGTTTTGCCCGCATTAAATGGAAATATATAAAAGCTTCATTATTTAGCCTACTTATACTCCTAGCGTTTCCAGCTGGATTAATACCAAACGTTACGCAACAATTACCCAAAAATATAAGCCATGTTCGCAAATGAACTGCCATCTTTAGCGTTCAATTCCCTTAATTTTGCGATTTTTTGTTGTTATAATATTAAGAAGTAAAGCCGGAAATAAAAATTTTCTATACCAAAGATTCAGCCTACTTACAGGCTTTTGCCGATCGCGGTCTTAGACCTTAATTCTGGACAACTTAGAAAGATACATACGGGAAATATTCGGCATAATCAAAATCACACTAAAAATAACGCTAGAAACGACTAGCACAATCATTGGTCAAATGCAATGGGCCTACGCGCAGCGCAGCCAGCCCAAAAAGAGGTCTGATTCTGAGATAAGCTAAACTAAGATATCTTTCACCCACCCACCATCCCGACGATAAGCACCACCATGCGCCTTGCTATCCTATGTAAATCCACCACAGTTGCCGTGCTGCAGGCTGAGTGCCATATTCCTCTGTATTACGGTACACAGCGACCAGTTGCCTACATCATACGTGGGGTCAAGGGTTGTTTCATTCATTGTCCTACCAGGGGAGGACAGACACGTCAGCTTTTCGTGGGCGATTAGCTGGAGTGAGAGATCTATGTGGCCTAGATCTAGGTATCATGGAATCTAGGTATCATGGATGTATGTAGCTGGTGATAGAAGCTCGAGGGCTGTGCTTCAGAGTTACAACATGCCTAGGTAATTGTATACATACAGTAGGTTAGGTAGGTACCTACATAGTAGGTAGGCACGGCTGGCATGCAGCCCAAACTTTCGAAACAGGTCGAGGATCTGAAATAGCTCCCCTCCCACTGGTCCAGCGACCCCTCGGAGGTAACGACTGGATGGTTTTGCAACCCCGGACCTGCACTTGTCGGGGCAGGCTATTCCCGATCCGTGCCTAGGCTCGGCATGTCTAAATTCTGGGTCCAAGTCCATGGTTCGGGTGCCCGAAGATCCCATTCGCCCCAGGGCTAGACAGCCTAGACTACGAGTCAGCCAAGTGCATACCTTCAAGGTTCCCATTGCTTCGTGAGGATGGTTGCATGCCCATTGCCCATTGCCCGGCCCCCGGACCCTGCAGCCCTAGCCTGGCGGCTGTAGGTCTATCCGGCCAGCAACGTGGCTGTGTCTCGGAATCATCTCTTCCCCTTCAAGTTTCCCCTCCCTATAGCGCATTATCGAGATTGCGTCGCACGCCAGTCCGCCAGCCAGCAACATTGGCACCAGCGGTGAAACCAGCGGTAGAGGCGGCAGCAGCAGCAGCAGCAGCAGCAAGACTATCCCCAAGCACTGGATACGTATATACGATCTTCGTGTGGGCGAGAGTGCTACTGACTGGAGTGGGCAAGTAATTACAAGTAACTAATTTACTTACCATGCAGTTACAGGATGGGTGACAGCTCTGGCCACCAGGACAGAGTTCAAGCCAGCTTCAGTTCGGTGAGCGCTGGTGGTATTAGAACTAACACTACCTCGTATATACTTTATTTGACTATGCCCCTTCCTACGTATTCGTGGAGCCTAATGATCCATGTAAAGAAGGCAGTGGATTGAGAGGCATGTGCAATACAAGCGCTACAACCCCTCGTTCTAACTTGACAAGTTGGAAGACGCCGCCGGTCTGGGAGCATGACAACGTGATGGGACTCAAGTAAGTACCTAGGTAAATGCTAAGTGAGCATGCAATGGAAGTATGTAAGTATGTAAGGTATGAAGATGAATAATTAGCATTTCTCCAGTATAGACGCATCGCTTGCTCGCCTCTCCACCATCTATCTTGGCCAGGAGCGCCAAGCTGTTAACATTAGGTATTGGTATGGTACAGGGGGCCAAGACAAGCGTCAGCCCGGGTTATGACGTTGACGCCAATGCAGCTTGAATAAATGGCGTAGGTTAGTTAGATACCTAAGGTCTATCCCAGGGACCAGACAAGCTCCAATAGACTCGATGTATATCCCTGGCTGTATGGGTGTCTGATGTACCTACATGCAGCCTTCTATGGCGATGGTGGTGAGTTTCCTAACCAGACCTGGGATCAACGGGGGCCTGGTACACACAAAGAGACCATACCGTTGCCTGCCTTCCACTTCCGTAAGGCGCACCTCGAAAGCTAGCATCCCACCCTGGCTCTAGCCTTCTGGGATACCAGGAGACGTCGTTCTTATAATTAGATCCCCTCCCCCAAAGCGACCTGTCTGTCCGTATGCCTGGTTGGCTGTCATCTCCTGTTAAGGGATTCAAGTATCACATTGTGTTCCCCCATCGTTGGCGCCTTTCGTACGAAAACAAAGTCACCCAGTGTCTCACCCAATCGAGGGAGCGTTCCAGGAACGGAATCCCTTAGCGGCACGCGCAACGCAACTCAACGCTGAGCAACGTCCACCGTTGAGCAAGCCTGTTTCATTGTACGTTGCAAGAGCAGGATTGCAAGGCGGATTACAAATTCCCTCGGCCTACCTCTCAAGTCCATAACTCAGACTCGGATGCTGGTTTAGTCTGCTTATATACCAGTATCTTCCTGCATCAGATCGACCGATTCACCTACCCGCCCTCGGTTTCGGTGTTCCTCCTAGTTGTCAAGAACTCAACTACATAGCATATAATCGAGTACACCTCCAAAATGCAGCGATTAATATCCACTGCGGTTTTGTGTAAGTTGGCCCGTGTTGTATACCTACCTTGATATTCTATTCTCCCCTATAGTCCCCTGGCCATGGCGAGTTTTGGCATGGAATGGATCAACACGAACTGCGGAGGTAGATTCGTAACATGTCCTCGCAGTACTGAGGGCTGTGAAACCAACAGAAACAAACAAAGAAAAACAGGACTCGACTGACCACTCTTATAGCCGCGCTCACATACAGCACCCTCACATCCGCAGCTCCCGCCAAAGACTGCCCGACAGACGACGTCTGCTACAGCGTAGCGGTGCCGTCGGCATCGGCGAGCTCGGGAAGCGGCAACATCTACATCCAGCTGCGGGCGCCGACGTCGTACGCGTGGGTGGGCGTGGGGCAGGGCAGCAGCATGGCGGGGGCCAACATGTTCCTGATGTACGCGGACGGCAGCGGGAACGTGACGGTGTCGCCGCGCACGGGCACCGGGCACGTGATGCCGCAGGCCAACGCCGACGCCGACGTCGAGGTCCTGGCCGGCACGGGAATCGCCGACGGCACCATGACCGCCAACTTCCGCTGCGGCAACTGCGACGCCTGGTCCGGCGGCCAGATGACCCTGTCCGACTCCCGCTCCAGCTGGATCGCCGCCTGGAAGCAGGGCGCCGCCCTCGACTCGGCCGATCCCGACGCCCGCATCGAGCGCCACGACGGCGAGACCAGCGCCAGCATCGACCTCACGCAGGCGACCGTCAGCGAGGACAGCAACCCGTTCGTCGCGACCGGGGGCACCGGCGGCAGTTCCGGGACGGGTGGGAACGGGAACTCGAGCTCCGGAGGATCCGCTGGCGGAGATACCGATACCGGCACCACCACCCCGGGCGGCGCCGTATCCCCCGGCGGTGCTGGCGGCGGCGGCAGCGGCGGGCCGGGGAAGATCATCATGGCGCATTGGGTCGTCATGCTCATCGTCTGGGTCATCCTGTTCCCGCTCGGCTCCGCGCTGATGCCGCTCTTCGAGAAGTGGATCCTCCACGCGGCGTGGCAGTTCGTCGCCTTCCTCCTGATGTGGGTTGGGTTCGGGCTGGGCTACGTCGCTTCGCAGCGGATAGGGCTGGTGAGTTTTTTTTTTCTTTTTCTTCTCCCTTCCTCCATGTTATCCCAACTCCACCCCCTTTGTTATCATATAATCGATGGTCGAAATAGCAAGCACTGACATAAACACAGGGCTTCCAAAGCACGCACACCAAGTTCGGCACGGTCGTCGTGTGCCTGATGGCCCTGCAGCCCCTCGGCGGCTGGCTGCACCACCGGCACTACCTGCAGCACGCGCGGCGCGGCGCCGTCTCCCACGTGCACATCTGGTACGGGCGCGCGCTGATGGTCATGGGCGTCGTCAACGGCGGGCTGGGCATCCAGCTGGCCAGCGGCGGCGACGCGCGCGGCAAGCCCCTGACCATCGGGTACTCGGTCGCCGCGGCCGTCGTCGCCGTCCTGTACCTGGGCGCCAAGGCCTTCGGGACGATGCGGGCGCGGCGGGGGCGTGGCGCTCGTGGTGGTGGTGGTGATGGTGGTGCTGCGATCGGGTCCGATCATCATGACCAGGCGATCAAGGAGAATGGCGGTACTGCCACGACCACGGCGCACCACAGCCATAGTAGCGGGAGCCCCCAGCGACCGTATCCGTGATACATATTAGGACCGGGAGAGCGGCCAGCTACGTACCGCTAGATAAGTACCTAGTGGTTTGGCGCTGGCTGGGTTTGCGGGTGATGATGGGATAGGGGCTTTTGGTGGTGTCTATGGACATGACATGTCTGATAACGACGATGACGCCGACGACGATGACGGTGTTGATTGAGTCTTGATCTTGATTGGTTGTTTGTTTGGCCTTCCCGGGGGGGGGGAGAGGGGTCTGATCCAGGAGCTTTGCGTAGGATCTGCACCTATCACTATATTATACGACAAAGGCGGGGTTTTGCGGAAAATACCCGGATGTTTTTTTTGTCTTCATCTGATTCTTCGATTTTCCCTGTTACCTAGGTACTCTATCCTGTAAGTCAGGTTTTACTGGATTGCATCGGCTTGTGCCAATTGCGATGGCAGCAAGGAAAGTCTAGTTAGAGTGTAGATATCACGATCAATCAACAATCAACTGGATGATACCGATGCCATTGACGACTTGTAACTATCTCTCATCGCTACTGACAGTGCATACCGGTACCGTCAATAGAACTTGGGCATTGCCAACGCCAAATGCTGGGCACATATTTGTATAAATAGACTGCAGCGTTACAACACTCTGTCGATTCTGACTGCCGCGGTGATATTGGAAACAATGCATGTACTTCGTAGATCACGGGGCTACGAAATAGTTAAGCATCCAGCCTGCAGTAAACAATCGTAACCTAGCCCGGACCACTCGTAGGTACCTCGGGGAAATCGCGGGATATTTGCAGGGGCTATATCTAGCCTTTCTCTTGCAAAATTCTCGTCAACAACTCAGGACAAGGAAAGCATTTTGGCGCAGCGGAAGCGCGCCGGGCTCATAACCCGGAGGTCCCTGGATCGAAACCAGGAAATGCTAGCTCAGAGTGGTTGATTTTCTTTTGCCATCATCTGTCTTGTTTCTTCTTTTTTTTTTTTTGGCCGTCTCGCCTCATTCTACCTGTGCCCGTGCAAACGCGTTTGTTGTTGGCTCCAGCTTCCTGTTCACTTTTTAGCACTGCGCGACCAGCCGAGACCGAGCTAATCCCATCACGTGACTCAGCTATGCTGTACATACATACATAATATAACTATACATAATACATACATATCGTAGTGCCTATAGCGCCTCCAGGGTATACCCCTACCTCACTGAAGGATTACCTAAGTTGCGAGTTAGGCAGCAGAGGCCGCTAAAACTATTCGCGGTTTATTCTTTGGACTGAGGTTCCGTTCAACATTTGTCTCTCTCTTTCTCTCTGTTATCTTCTTCGAGACGGGAGACCGAACGCCTCGAGCCAAACATCGTACATCGTACATCGTACATCATTCATCACACATCATGTGTGGAATACATGCTGTCATTTCAGATGGCGCTTCGGGCGAGCCACCGCCATTATCTGAATCGCTACAGCAAACACTTTCCAGCCGTGGTCCCGATTACTTCGGTCAGGTGAAACGTGATATTCCACTCGATGAAGAAAGGACCAAAGCCCTGCACCTCGTGTTGACCTCCACCGTGCTGGCTTTGCGAGGCGACCATGTGGCTGCACAGCCCTTGGAAGACACAGCATCAGATTCTGTACTCTGTTGGAACGGGGAGGCCTGGAGGTTAGGTAATGAAACTGTGACCGGCAATGATGGCGAGGCTATCCTGGCCAAACTTCGAATCGCAGAGTCTTCTGTGGTTGATGCTAGTGAAACTAGAGAGGCTTGCGTCTTAAATGTTCTGCGCAGTATTGAGGGACCTTTCGCGTTCTTGTACTACGATGCAGAGGCGAAGCGCCTCTACTTTGGTCGTGATCGTCTCGGCCGACGGTCGCTTCTTTACAACGTGTCTGAGGATCGCCGGTCCATCACATTTTCTAGCATCGCGGATGTACCGGCATCTGGCTGGCAAGAGGTTGAGGCGGACGGCGTGTATTCGATACGGTTAGATGCCCTTGCGGCCGCTTCGGGATCAGCTATGGGATCCTGGGACCTCAACACCTACATCACTAAACACGACTGGGTCCCTTCAGCCCCCGTTGACATGGTAAGTACAATGGAGCCTGGGCCGTCCATGTCATGTTCTACGCGCATGGCGGGCTATTTGAAGGCTTACTCTCCTAGATCTCAAGCATCGGCACTTTCAACACAACACTGCCTGGTCCAGGCTGCGTTCTCAACTATGATACCCCATCCGTTAGTATTTTGCGACATTGGATCTCGGAATCTCTCAAGTTGCGGGTCCTGAATGTCCCTGAACCATCAGATGTGCCTTCTGACATTGATACTCGTGTTGCTGTTCTCTTCTCTGGCGGTCTGGACTGCACAGTTCTCGTACGCCTAGTGCACGAAGTACTTCCATCGGAGCAAGGAATCGACCTTATCAATGTCGCATTCGAGAACCCACGACAAGTCGCCATTTTTGCAAAGCAACCCAACCCTCCCAAAGGCGGGTTCTATGAATCCTGTCCCGACAGGATTACGGGTCGGAAATCTTTCGCGGAATTGAAAGCTGCGTGCCCGGGGCGATACATTCGCTTTATCGCGGTATGGACCAGGAATGGATGTTTCGGATAATACCGTCCCCGCTGACAGCCTGCATAGGTCAACGTTCCATTTGAGGAAGCCATGCGCCACAAGACGAAAGTGGTTTCACTCATGTACCCCCACGATACGGAAATGGACCTCTCTATCGCCTTTGCGTTGTACTTTGCTGCTAGGGGTATGGGAGACAGCTATACTACTGATGCTGAATGGAATCCCAACCCAGCCATCGTGACAACGCCGGCGCGTGTCCTTCTGTCTGGCCTCGGCGCAGATGAACTTTTCGGTGGCTACTCACGTCATGAAATAGCATTCAAAAGAGATGGGTATCGCGGGCTTATCGACGAACTCATGTTAGATGTCCGCCGCATAGGACAGAGAAATCTCGGCCGAGACGACCGGGTCATCGCCCATTGGGGTAAAGAAGTGCGCCTTCCGTTCCTCGACGAGCAACTTGTACGTTACGCCATCAGTTGTCCGGTATGGGAAAAGTGCGATTTCCAGAATCCGTATCATCTTGCTGTGATAGAACCTGCCAAGCGGGCACTGCGACTTCTTGCCGATCAGCTGGGTTTGCCATCAGCTGCGCGGGAGAAGAAGAGGGCGGTAAGTTTGCGCTATCTGGAGTGTGTATCGATTTAAGGCTAATGGATGGTTCAAGATCCAATTCGGCTCCCGGACGGCGAAAATCGAGCTACGCGCGGGTAGGCTGCGAGGGACCGCTACCGTCACCTGAGATCAAACAATGGCATGTGTATTTGCTTCAAGATTTATCAACTCATTACAAATCCATGCATCGGCGATGATGATACATCAGATACTTCCGAGTTGGTGTCATTGAAAAAAACCCAGAACGAGCCCCTGATTGTGCGTTTCTGCATCTGTAGTAACCCTTCAGGAGTATATGTCTCTGCATGGCATCAACGATGACGTCGTAAAGGCAAGTCTGAGCCACGTTGGATGGATGTAGTAAGTCTACTACCAAAGCTGCAATAGTCTCCACGCAGGCAGCCAATCTCTTGAGGGGATGCACACATCCACACTCGTGGAGGTTTGAGACGTGTAGAAGCCTTTTCACGGAGTGGGTGGCGGGTGAGTATCTCTTTCTAAGCCGTCCTCTTAACTTCCACCATACAGGATGTTAGCCATACTCTAGTCATGTCCCATATCCGATCGCATAGTCCGGCCGGACCGTTAGATACCCAATCAGAACATGTTCCATCGTACCGAAAATCCCAATCGCTATCGAGGGCATTGGTCCATCTTGGGCCATGTTGATTCGGACTAGGGGCACACCATGCTTCGATACGAGGCCTTAGTCACCATATTCCAAATGTAGCCCCCCTCGGAATGCCGTCGAGAAATCTCATCTGCCCTGGAGTCCCGGCTCACTAGCTCCAGTCCTACTGTTTGTCCGCAACAACCAGTTGGAGATGTGCATCCCCAACCCATCAATATTGTGGATTGGTCCCGACTTGAGGAGGTGACAACCACCTTCCCCCGCCTCCCCACCCATATAGCACCTCAGTGATCGCTGAGAATCCCCCAATATACACCTCGACTGCCACGCGAATAGGTTATATCAGACAAAGTTCTAATTGGACTAGGTTTCCCTGGAGTGCCGTATTTTCCTAATGCGAGCGAAAAAATGGATGCGGCAAACCCCCACTTGTAGGGGTGCGATGTAGGGTGGCGGGCTGTCAGCAGAATCTCCTCAAGACTCCGGTACATGAAGGCCAACAAATCATCATATTACACTGCGAGTTGTAATCTTCGTTATGACTACCTAACGTAATATAGAAAACACAACTCGAGTTATATAATCTCCTGGATATGACCTATATGCTGACCCAAAACGTATAGGGGCAAAACCTGTTGCAGATATCTTGGTAAATTGGGCGGCTAGGCATCAGCGTGAAGGTTCGAGTCCGTTCTGGTCCCGGTGGCCTCGACAATCATTATCAATGCGGTTATGGCGTTATATTCTCGAATCATTTGACTAACCGTCTTCTCACAGTATAGGTAGCAAGTTGATGTAAAGACAAAAGCGGCTTGCTTAGATCAAGCTGAGCCAATTAGGACATGACATGACAAATTACCACATTTGACACTTCGCCAACTCTCGCCATAGGATAGGACTAAAAGTTGAGCCTATAAAGGTATCTATCACCTACCATACTAACACAGAATCTCGTCTACATGCCTTCATAGAGCCCTGCTTCTGTGAGGGTAGATGTGAAAAAAGAGTACAATCATACATCATCCCTTGGGCTATTTCAGACAGTGGCGAACGGGGACGCTGATAGTGTTGGAAATGTATTAGGCGTGCAGTAGCTACCCCGAAATGAACATACCAGCACTTGTTCTGTAGAAACATCTAAGTTGCGGTAGACCCCGGCCGCATGTTCCGAAGTGTGGTAAGTTTAAGCTTCCAGTCTTACACCCTTGCGTAGAATCACGGTGAGCTGACACCGGTTTCTGAAGTAGCAGTGAAGATATCATGATTGATCGCTTAATGGGGTCGCAGTAGACTTTTGAAAGCACCTACACATGGCGACCTATCATTAATCACTAATCATTGATCACCATTCTCTTAAGTTGCGGTTGTCTCCCGGTTTCCAGGATTCATTGAGTTTCCCTCCAAACTCTATCGTCAGCGGCTGGCGCCCCGTTGCTGGTGTCCGCGACCAGCAGCATAACATTATGGATGCCACACATAGCCTAATTCCTCCAATGTCGTTGTCATGGAGAAAGCACCCAGTTGCTAAGGCTGCTAAGCACGGTGCACATTTGCAGCTCCGACTTGACTTCCTGCTCCTTCGGATATATTTCCATAGGTGGCGAGTGTGTGCAAATGAGAGGAAGTAATCCGGCCTTTCGATACAATGCTGGCCATTTAATCTGTATCGAGTGCCCATTCTAACCTCCCCCCAAACATGTCCGGATTTCCACAGAGACAACCACCATGCGGGTCCGACAAATCGTGCTCTTCGTGTATAAATCGAGGGTCTCCTGACCCGTAACTCTTCTCAAGATTTCTTACCGTTCAAGGGCATCTTCAGTAATCACTCACTATACTATAGTCAGTCCAATCTCTAGTCCAATCTTCACCGGCCACTGCAACTACTACTAGCCTCCACGCTCTATCATTGTTCGCAGTCAGTCAGTTTCAATCGCCGTCATCAAGATGAAGACCTACTCCCTCCTGAAGGCTTTGTCCCTTCAGCTCTCCCTGTACAACCTCGCGTCAGGGTTCGCTGTCGCGGTCCCGGCCCCAGCTCCGGCCCCGGCTGTGGTGCAGGCGAAGAATCTCGATGCGAGAGACTCTAGCCTCGACGTAGTCCTCCCGGCGGGCTGGGCCTACCTGGGCTGCTTCACGGACCAGACGGACCCTACGCGCACCCTGGCCACCCAGACCACCCTGTACGGCCTGGACGTGACCATCGAGCTGTGCATCGACACGTGCATCGGGCTCGGCTTCAACTATGCCGGTCTCGAGTCCGGCTTCCAGTGCTTCTGCGGCGACGTCACCAACTCGCCGGGTGCGCCCGTCGACGCCGGCTGCGACACGCCCTGCGCGGGTAACGACGCCGAGCTCTGCGGCGGTGCCCTGCGGATCAGCATCTACGTCAACCAGGCCATCAACGGGCCCTCGGCCACGGGTGCCGTCACCACTGCGGTGGCGACGCCGACGCCGACGCCGATCCCCACCACGGCTGTGGTGCTGACTACGACTGAGGTTATCGAGACCACGACATCCCCCAGCTCTACAAGTACGACTCTTCTTGATACAACCACCATTTCCATTCCCACTACAATTCCCATTCTTACCACTACCATTCCCCTCCTCACCACTACCATTCCCCTTCTCACCACAACTACTACCGTACCTCAGCCAATCACCACTACCGTCCCGGTTGTGGGAACCACCACTCTATCTAACGGTGTCACCACCGTAATCACGTCTGAGATCTCGACTACTATTGCCCCTGCGACCACTACTACAACCGCTGCCAACGGCTTCCTCGACATCTTCCCTCGCAACATTGAAATCCCTGCCCCTGCCCAAATGAACGCCGCCGCCGCCGCCGCTCCCGCCCCCGGCTCTGACCACGCCGCGCACGTCAATGGCATCCGGCGTCGCCACCAACAGTAAAAAATAAAAAAAAGTCACGGACGAGGGAGCGGCAGCTGCAGCGACAATGAAAAATGAGATTGAAAGAACACGAACTAATTTCTTTTTTTCCCTCTGTAGCTACCGTGACCGCGACCGCGACCGCGCACCTGGCCCCCATCGCTTCCAAGCACATCACCAAGGGCGGCCACCATGGCGGAGAGGGTGTCCACGGCGAGAAGGGCGGACATGGCGAGAAGGGCGGACATGGCGAGAAGGGCGGACATGGCGAGAAGGGCGGACATGGCGAGGAGGGCGGACATGGCGAGAAGGGCGGCCACTCAGGTAAGGGTGGGAAGGGCGAAGAGGGCGGCAAGCATGGTGGCGAGGGCGGTGGTGGAGGTTCTGGAAAACATGGTGGCGAGGGCGGCAGTGGAGGTTCTGGCAAGGGCGGTGGCTCAGAAGGCTCTGGTAAGGGCGGTGGCCACGGCGGCAGTGGTGGTTCTGGCAAGGGCGGTGGCTCGGGTGGCGGTGGTGGTTCCGGCAAGGGTGGTGGCTCTGGTGGTGGTGGTGGTTCCGGCAAGGGTGGTGGCTCAGGGGGCGGTGGTGGTTCTGGAAAGGGCAGCGGCTCCGGTGGCAAGGGCGGCGGCGGTGGCGGCGGCGGCGGCGGAAAGGGAGGTGGAAAGCCTCCTGTCGTCTGAGCACCTCGCGGCACTTCTGAGCATCCGGGGTGAGCTAGCTCCGAGCTCCTATCCCACCTTCCTACCTATCCTACCCCATCTATGTCTCTTCCCTTCCTCGTACCGACCGACCGACCGATCGACACCCAACGAAAGGTTCGCTCATCGACCTTTCTCCAAGTTCCCCCCGAGGACCGTTGGCTCGAGCCATGAGAGACAAGAGACAAAAAAAAGCTTCCCACCTAGAGAAATTGTTTTACGGACGGTAGTTTTGCGGAGGGGGGTAGATGTGGGATAACAGATAGACCATCTTTGCTATACCGACCTAGCATAAGCATCGCATCGTTGCTTGTTAGCTTACAGCAGAGATCTTGGCAACTCCCCCCTCTGCACTCTACTGTTATAGTACCTTTCCTTCCATCTCCCAGTATTAATATACGCTTTCGTTTCTTATGTAAAAGGTGATTCGCGATGTCATTATCAACGAGAATGGGTCTAATAATCTTGTTCCTGGATGCCTCGTTCGTTGAACCAAGTGAAAACACACGACACTCTCATTTCTCTCTCTACCTCTCCCTGTATCTCTCTGGCGCCCTTACTCCCTTTCTGGTTACTTGAACTTAGACTTCTGCATCTGACCTTGTTCTATCGCAAGAAGCAACAGTTGGATTCATCAGCTACTCCTGGGAGGTAGTCGGGGCTGTCCCAACTCACGCCCGGTGCAAGCCAGCCTAGCAAGTTTCAGGCTTCTGGGTTCGAGGCAAGTATCCGACAAAGAGGTACTTGCTATACTTAACAGCAGCATGATCGCCCACCTTGTTTGATTGCGCAAACTTGAGATTTCAGTACTAGATACATGGCGGCAATGTCTCCACGATCCCATCAGGTAATCACTTTCTAAGCCGCTCCGTCTCGAGTGCGAGACTTTCGATCTTGATTTACATTCACCATTCATCATTACCATAAGTGACAGGCATACTTGAGAAACTCCTAGAGTGTGTGCAATTTATTTTCCTTTGAAAGACTTTAGGAGGAGACCACCACCGACGATTAGTATCGAGCATCGACCACCAACAAATTTCGAAGAATCATCGCGTACATGCATGTCATATTCACTGCTCCTTATTTTGGGCGTAGAAGAAGTTCGCAGCTAGCAGAGTCATTAGTCGAATCGTCTTGATTTAGTCGGATCATTCCAGCAAACGTCGAGTAACGACTTACCAACAGGCGTCAAACCATTGTCGATCGCCCAGTCTCGGACCCCATGTCGTTCCTTGCCAGTACCCCAGTGCTGCCTGTCGCCCGGCATCGTCAGATTGAGGGGATCCGTCGTGCCGTTCGCGGGGGCCAGCAGCAGGAAGACGTATCTGTGCTTCCACGTCTTCGGGGGCGGGCCTGGCGCCTTCCACGGCATGATATCCTCGAGATCCGAAGGGGTGAACACAGAGGATGACGATGACGACGACGATCCATCGCTATCCGCTGAAAGCGTAATGCCCGTCGCGATAAAGTGGCACATCTCGGCCCATTCGGGGTTGTCGCGCGACGGCGCGTCGGGATCGGTAAGCGTGATAGTGTATGTCAGGTTCGGAGCAGCCGCGGCCAGCAGCTCTGAGGGACGGGTCAATGTGAACGTCGGTTCTTCCTGGACGTTCTTCACTTTCAGGGTGTTACCCAAGGAGGCCACATGATCGGAGGGAAATTCCACATCTAGAATCAGAGATGGCAGGAATTCATCGATCACTCAATAGGTAGTCAGTGTTGACGTCTAGTCATGCGCCCCAAGCCCAAGTTACTTAGTCAAAAAGGGGGACGCTCGGTACACACCTGTGGGGATGATCTCTGCTTTGACTAATCTGAATACACAATCAGTGCCTAACGGACTCAGTCGAAGCATACGTCGGCTCATAGAACTAGCTTACTCGTGTTTCACTTTCTGCAAGTCGGCGTCGTGAGGAAGACTCGATTCTTGACTCGATTCTTGGGGGGCCAAGATCTTCTGATCAGCCGCAGCTGCTGCTGCCAATGGTGCGGCAAGCCAAATACCGATGTGAACGAAAGCGCGAGCCATCATGGTATAGTCAGGATCTGTTCAGTATCGGTAGAATAAGTCGGTACCTAAAGCGTAGGGGAAATTTAGCAGTTGAGGATTATAGTCCGTTTGTCGCACGGGTAGCTCCCGCACCTAAAGTTAGCCCCCAAGCCTGGTAAACGGCGTGGTGATGTCATGGAGAGCGGCCCCTTACCGTACCGTCGTACTCCTTGCCCCGCCCCCGCCCCCACTCCGCCCCTTTTTGCGGCCGGGTCGGGCCGCGCAAAGCTACAGTAACCTACGGTTCGAATTTTATTGTATACTACCTAGGTAAGTAGTTAGTATACTGCACAGTAGCTTTGTAAAATCAATTGCTAGCTATAATATGTCGTATGTGCAAGATTCCCCGCAACGGCTTAGACCATAAAGTCCTTCTTTACAACCTCGTTGGCACTAGCTCATATTATTCTGACTCTGGGGGAGACGAACACGACGACTTTATTCTTGCGTTTCAGACTTGGGTAGGGGATAAGCCGTCAGGAAAACTAATGAATGAAATCGGTATGCACATGGATCGAGTAACAAGAGGACGAATGAATAGATACGGGGATGATGAGGATGTTACCCCACACTCGCAGCATAAAGACAAGAGTAAGAGGGAGTGGTGGCGTACATACCGTCGTTTGATATAAGGGGGAACAACACTGTGCAACGGCTTGTGTTACAAGCCACTAGTATAGTGCTATTATTACGTACCTAGTCAAAGAAGTGTGATATGCTATAGAGTACTGTAGCAGATGATAGATGAATGTATTAGATTTTTCGACCATCATTAACTCAACCGCAAGGTGTAGGAGAACAAGTAAGTGGAGAATGAAGCCTCTAAGAGCCTCAGGGATAACGTGTATCATGGGTGAGCGTCTCGTTCTATACCAGAAACTAATAACGTCGCTATGCTATGCCCCCATGGTATTTTACATTTCAACCCATGATAGCTACAGGGCGCCGTTGCTTGGCCGCGAATTCGGCAGTTTCGTAAACATTACAGAAAAGGCCCTCCAAGTAACCTCGACGGCCAGGCCGTTTGTATCTTTTAGGTCTTTTGACGTTGTAGTGTCTAGGATTAGCTGGAAAAAGGGACAAATTCCTACTGGCTACGGAAGATTCCAGCACCTTCTAGACCGCATAATAACGAAATTATATAATTACGAGCTTACGTGGCTATAGGGGTTTTGCCCCTGGGCAAAACACACTAAGCCTAAAATGGAACAGCTGCTGGGGAATAGGGGGGCCCGTCCCCCTATCCAGAAAATTCTACAACCTTCCACAGCCTTCCATAACTCCCTATAAGCCTAATACCTACAGCGGCCCATCCAGTATAAATACAGGTGCCTGCCGCCTACAGATAGCTGCAATATAGTGAATAGAATCACGGAAAATCGTACATACAGACTTGTCCATATACAGTATTCACAGTGAAATCCTTATACTCTTTTGCTTACCCTATACAGCTAGAATTCTTCCACTGCTTAGATTTTATATAGTGGTCGGGGTCCTCTTCCCGTATTAGAAAGCTTACGCTCGAAAACAACATAACAAACTGCCTCCTGAGCTTCCCACCCTTAACTATCAAGCTTGTTTTTAGCAATGCCAGATTGTCTCTCATATAGCCATTGAAAACAAAAACGGACTTGTCATTTTGGATGTTGGTGGTATAACGCGAATACTTCACATTTCGTAGATTACATGACGGGATCTTTGAGTTATTGGGGTCACGAGTTTAGCTGCTGAAAAAGGCCGCACGATATTCCCCAGAGGTGGGATAATGCTAGTAGACCAAGGCTCACTGTCATGAGTTTTGTTGTTGAAGTGATAGGACAGCCACTATAAAGCGGGTAGGCGGGAACTAGCAAATAGGTAGCCCTTGAGGCCATGGAACTTATGTACGAGGTGTCATAGTTAGTCCAGACCACTACCACCGAGCCACTATGTTTCCCAAAATGGATACAGAATTCCAAGTCACACTGGGAATTTCTATAGTGGTATATATGTGCAAGTACTGCAAATGCCAACCATGACAGAGGGGGAAGAGGCTATTGTATAGCCGTGGCCCTTCCCCCTCTCCCCTCCCCCACTCCAAGAGACCCCTATATAGGACGGTTCGAGGTATTCTGCTGAATCATACCCTGTGGTTATGTCACAAAGGCCCCTTGAAAGGATATGACCAGTGGTTGTGTATAACACCGCACCCCCTTTTAGCATATAATCGAAACATATTGTGCCTCGGGACGATAAGAGATCAACTTGGTGGAGAAAAGCCGTTACCATAAATTCTATTCACTTTCATTATCTCATCTAAGTACACATCAGTCGATCGGGCACTACGAATGTTGCCGGGGGGGGGGAGGGGGGGTGGCCTGAGCTGAAGAGATACTTCTCTATTTTGCTTCAAGTAAACTACTAGCTATAGCTTCCGGCAACAGAAGACTTTGCATATCGTGGCCCCCTCCCCAATATCCGACTATATCTGGACTAGCAGAGAGAGGAGGTCCCATTTCAGACGAACAGCTGCGTTGATTGGTTATTGACTATACGAAGTCCTTATACTACACTTGTGAGTAATAGAATTGTTATCTCACTATTGGCTGTCTTAGCTTATAGATAGTTTACTACCACGTCTCAGTTAAATTGCACCGAACTGTCGATTTTGGGTGAAAGATAAGTGCAACTAAGTTTCCCACCTTTTGGGATTTGATTGGAAATCACTGTGAGAGTATGAGTTCCCTTGCTTGACCCGGCCAATCTCGCGTAAAGAGATTCCTGAATAGTCACCGAAAGTTTCAACATTGTAGTAGCCATCATGTCATAGTTGAACGGGAATATTCAAGGCTCAACCGATCGATGGCTTTTGTGACTCGGTGTATTCTACTGCCGTATGCCCGTTGACTCGCGTGCATAAGATATCCGATATCTGCATAATAACATTTGCATGAACGCATCGGAGAGCGCGCGATTCTGGAGAAGCCAAGATCTTGTTATCATGCTGTACCCAAAGTACTTTGCACCCCATCCTTGCTCTGTTGTCCCCCGACACCGATGTATCATGCAATGCACGTCGGCTCACATGTGCCAATAATACCTCCCCGCAGGAAGGGCACCATTGAGTTGTCGGGCCGGTAGAGTCGGTTAGGTAACGCACCCGCAGAACCGACCCAGGCCGTTGGAGACGCAGCCTCCCCTCAATACGGATGAGCTCATCCATATATTCCTCTTCGGCATTGAGCTTAACGTGATGTTCCAACGTCTACCGGCATAACGAAAAGGCGGTGTACTTGCACGCTATTGTCTGATACTGTGTGACTTGGAGGAACAGAGGCGCATAGCAACATCGGGCTAAGACTGCATAATTCCACCTTGACTTGACTGTCAAAAAACTTGCAGGGGAGACCAATGCAGGTGGCCACGACCGAAAAGAGAAGTGTGATATACGTGGAACCTTCCAAGCAACGGAAAAGGTGGGAAATCTTTCTTAGTTCAGGTCAAACATGAATGCACTATAGATATTATGTACTAGTTAGGTGATTGTATACAACGGGGCGCATAACCACGCGGCGAACTGGGGTGGCTGAGGTCCAGTCCGGAAGCAGATCGTGGAGGTTGCAATCGCATTACGGCCCCCAGAGTCTCAGGTCACAGCTAATACTATGTACACCAAAAGTTTGCCAAAATATCAATATGGGAAGTGTCATTCCATGTACGTTTGCACCACCTGTCATGTATCACTTTGATCAACAACGCTGGGTTACAAGAATTTTTCTATATGCATGTGACCTGAAGAACTTATACGTGGGGTATTAGTCCAACTAGCGGTTCGTCACTTTGCCCCTATAATACACTCCCCCCCTCCCCCGCCCCCTGGAAAGCCTCTTATACTTATAAGCCTTTGATGTTCAAGGATTCCTAGTACTTTATACGAAGTAGGCAGTACTCTATCCGGATTATCCACTCCTACTGTAGAGAACCCAAGACGGGTCAAAGCTGCAGGTGAATTGAAGTGATAACCACGGTGATGCAGGTCCCGACAAGCAAATGGGCGAAGGTCCCAATCAGGCGGTATATGCAGTGTGACAAAGTATTGTGCAGTAGTGAACTTGACTTCGTCTCTAAACCGTTAAAATGATCACCGATCATAATGTCAGTTACGTTCTTCAATCTGTTCAAGGGCATAATAGAATGCATCTCTACCTGAATTGTCCTATCTCGGGCTGTTCGGACCCCATCCATTCAGGTCCTTGCACTCCACGTGTTATCACAACATCGTGTGGATTACAAGGGGCCTCCGCATTCCTGTATCTCCACTTCACCAGGCCGGGGGATCTCGCCTTTTCTAGCCCGCCTGCTAGCCGACTACGTATCGTGTCCCTTGCCAGAAGGTCATTGGCGCACCAAATACCCTAGGGGCGATTATGTATCCTATGGCCAGCAGGTTATCCCCGAATCAACATGTATAATTTGCCAAATTATATCTATAGTCGGTTGACCAAGGTGGCCCCGAGAGGGGTGGAAGATGCCCGAAAGGAACCATATGTACGAAGTCGTACCAACGAATCCATACGACTTCGTATAACTCTTTGACGATCGCATTGACATACATATTATTTCCGCACTTAGTGGGGTCGATCACGATGATGTCCTGGGAGGCTGGGACATGATATCGTTAACTATTTCACGCTATTCACGCTATGCAGTCGTCGCCGGTATCCACTCGTGAACCCATTTGCGCACCCATTCTTGCCCGACAGGCGGCATGTCACGCAGAGTCGGGCTCGCCAGAGCGCGATCGACCGACATACCCTGGGATTCCGCTCCAGCCATCCACAGACCGTCCCGGTAAAAGTCCAGGAGCTTAATGGCCGGGTTCGACGCAGCCGCCGCCGCCACATCCTTGCTGTCCCCCTTGGTCAGCGCGGCCATGCTTCCCTGCAGCCGGCTCACCCATGCGGATGGGGCCACCACGTCGAGATCCCGGCCAGCACGCGCGCGCACCGCTTCCCTGACCGCGGGAAGTAGCGTGCCCCAGCGCACCGTCTTGGGATTGCGCAGGTTGAAGACGTCCGCGCCGCTAGAACTAGAACTAGAACTAGCAATCGCAGACTGGGACGGGAGTTGGGATTGGGGCAGCGCGAGATCGACAATGGCGTCCGCCAGCAGATCCGAAGGCACCCAGTCGACCTCGGTGAACTGGGGCCCCAGGTTATCGGGCAGGCACCCCAGGTGCAGGGAGCTGACGACCAGGCTGGGGAACCACTCGGCGCGGTTCCACAGGCCAGGCCGCCGCACGGGGCCGGCGACCTGGCCGACGCGCGCGACCGCCGCCGGGATCCCGAGGTGCCGCGCCGCCTCGTCGCAGAGCAGCTCCGACAGGAGCTTGCTGCGCGCGTAGCCGTTGGCGTACGGCGTGTCGAGAGACGCGAGCACCTCTTCGGGCGCGGGTCCGGCGTCGGCGGGTCGTCCGCCCACCGCACCAACGGAAGAGACGAAGACGACGCGAGGCGGCACCGCCCTTCTCCCCTCTGCCGCTGCCGCCGCCGAGAGCGCGAAGAGGTTCACGAGCCCCGCCAGCTGCGGCCGGAACGCCGTCAACCCCAGGTTGAAGTTCACCGGCCACGCGTTGTGGATGATCAGGCCGGCGCGCGCTCGCAGCGTCTCGTAGGCGGCCGCGTCGAGGCCGAGCGTCGGGTGCGCCAGGTCGGCCTGCAGGAAGGTGACGCGGTCGTCGAGGCCGTCGGGGCTCAAGCCCGCGGCGGCGAACCGCTCGCTCTGCACGGCGCGCCCGCCGTTCTCGCTGCGGTTCAGACAAAAGACGTTCCCTACACCGGGCCGGTCGAGCAGTGCGCGCAGCAGATACGTGCCGAGCGTGCCGGTGGAGCCAGTCAATACGACGTCGACGGGTCCTTCCGCTGCGCCTGTGCCTGTGCCTGCGTCTGCAGACACTTTGGGTTTCGGGATCTGCTGTATGAGGCCACGGTAGGTGGCCAAGAACGGCTCCATGAGATCCCGGTCGTTGGTGCTTGCATTCTCCGCTAGGAGCGCCGAAGTCAGCTGCGGGACCGTGGGGTTTTGGTATATCGTCGGTAGCGCAAGATCGGGTCGATGAAGGCTACGACGCAGCGCGCGTGTGAGCTGGAGGGCCTGTAACGAGTCCAGGCCCAGGTCGAAAAAGGTCGCCGAGTCATCGTCGAGGGAGGACCAGCCCGTGACTGCCTGTATACTATCCCGAATCAAGGTGGCGACGGTTTTGGCGTCGGTGAGGTTTACCTGTCCATCCGCTCCATCCTCGTCACCATCATCATCCGGGGTCGCATCCGCATGAGCATACAGCCGGTCGATTTCTTCCGTATATTGCGCCAGACTAGCCGATTTCTGGAGCGTCCCCTTGCCTGCACGAATAAGTGGGCGGTCGTGAGATGTGACCAGGATCAAAGCTTTCTCCACACGCGCGTGGGCGGGCGCCACTTTGTTGGCCTCCTCGACGCTCGGCCAGACACGCTCGATCAGGGCTGCTTCCTCGGCTGTAGTAAGCTGTGCGTCCGAGGCGGGCTCGATCAGCAAGGCCGCCTGGAACCTCTGAGAGCCAAGGACAATAGCGCCTCCTAGCTCGGGATTGCTCGCCACAACATGTTGCTCCATCGAGACCGGGTTGGTCTTCTCCCCGTTGAGGAAAACGATGATGTCGTCGGCCCGCGCTTGCCAAGCCCAGGCATCCGCGACCGTCGGGTGCTTCGCGAACAGATCGCGGGTGCGATATCCCTTCTCGAGATTCTCCTGCCCCCGGATGCTGAACGACGGCTGCGTGCTAGCGAGCGCCTCATCGTGCCGTATGACCAGCTCGTAGTTGCCTTCGGTAACCTCCTCAAAGTCAGCACCGACCCCGGGGTGGAAGCGAACGTAGCGCCAGTCAGTCGGTCCCAGCCCGGGCGCGATGATCTGCTGCGGGATGCCGACCTCGGAGGCGCCCCACTGGCAGCGCAGCTGGATCTTGCTGGCGACGCGATCCCCAATGCTCTGCGGTAGGTCACCCCCGATGTAGATGATCATTTCGAGGTACTTGGCGCACTCGTCCAGCAGCTCCGGGCTCTGGGCTAGTTCGGCGACCACCGACGGCACTACAATCGCGACCTCTGCCGGCGTTTGCCTGAGCGCGTCGACGACACCCTGGCCTGTGGCGATGGCCGCGGCCGCTGGCGCAATGATGACGGTGCCAAACGGTATGGCATTGTAGAAGTATTGGCACAGGCCGGCTCCCTGACACAGTCAGCTGTGATCCATTGTGTTTCATAAACGAATATGATCTGACTAACATGGAACGAGGGTAATGTTGATAACACCCGCTTGCCGCGGACAAAGCTATCTATCGAGGTCAGTCCGTCCGGGTTAGGGACACTAGTTGAGTTAATGTGCCGAACCGCGGTCTCTTGGGTCCAGATCAGGGGTTTCGGCAAACCCGTCGATCCGGACGTATGACTGTAGAGAGTTAGTCCTTGGCTGCATAAAGTTTCGATTTCACTCGTGGTTGTTCGCAGTGTGTATTTACATGATGAAAACGGGGTCCCAACGCGCCTCCTCGAACGGCTTGTCGTACGAAAAGTGCGGGTAGGTCTTCTCCAGCAGCTCATCGACGGTAGGAATCACGAGCTTGCGTGGCTTGACGGCTTCGATGATAGCATGAGCTGGTGCTGGCAAAGGATCCGTGGTCACGAAGGTCTTGCATTTGAGCGCATCAAACAGCGCACGATGCGCCGCCGGGCTATTCCGCGGAGATGTGAGGAAGAGCTGCACAACTTCGAGTAAGCAAAAACTATATCTTCAACGATAAGCCACAGAAGAATCGGTGCCTACTGCATAACCGGCCTTGATGGCAGCGAGGCCTAGCGCAGTAAGCCGCACGTCATTCGGCCCAACGTAGGTCAAGACTTCGCTGTCCTTTCCCGGCCCGCCAAGCTGCTCAACGAGAAACCATGCTAGGCCGTTGATTACATTCGCCAGCTTCGCGTAGGTAATGGTACGAAAACCGGCTTCATACGAGGCCGGGGCCACTGGCCACAGGCCGTACACAGCCTCAGGTCTTTCCTTGGCCAGTCGATCGACGACATGGGGCAACGTATCGTTCTAGTACATGCAAGTCAGCTCAAGACCTTGTCCCGCGAATTCCCTGTAATTAAAAGCCGGGAGCATCCTTGTAAGTTGTCACGCAATATAGAAACTTGAAGAGAAATGGCTCCAAATACTCACCTGCCAGCGGCTAATGCTCTCGTGGTCGTTTCCCATGGTGTTATAATGGGCAAAAATTTCAGGTGATGGCGATGATTGCAAGTGAGGGATACTCGTGGTTTAACAGTATGATAAGGGGCGGGGTTCGTTATAACCTTATAGGCATAATATAAAAATGGGTATGTCGTAGTCCCTGCATGACTGAGGCCCAGTTGGAAAACAAATCCATGCTGTTGATTATGGCCGGTGAGAACCCGATCATTAAGGCTTGCCAAAGTCGGCTGAACTCCGTATGGGATTCTCAGTATACCAGCGTAAGCAATTCCTATTCCTAACTAGTACGTCGTATGACCGTGCTTGCGAATAAGATCATGCCGTGCCTCATCTTGTAGTGTTGCTATTCTTATTAAGCGATGGCGCAGCTAGACTGTGCCGCAATCCTTCTACTGCGTATTTGGCTCCTCATGGTTCCAGCCGTAACATGAGAAATTCCTACAGTGTTGAGTAGGTTCTAGTAAAGCCTTTACTTTGTCATACCGTCACCCATGCGGCAGCTACTTGAAAAGTCCAAGTACTCTGCAGCACCGCTCTGAATAGCCTCATGCTGACGTTGGAGTGCTCTTTGGCGCTAGGGCTCATGATAGACCATTTCGAATTTGTGGCTTATCACGAGGTGCACCTCCTTTTCGGCTCAACCAGGAAACAGTACCCTACCCCACTTTGACAAGAGAGTCTGATCTTTCTTGTCTAAAAACCATAATCTTGACAAAGCCTTCCCGATTGTTCGGTCCCGAATCTCCAACGAGCCTCCTAAGACTGAACTCCAGATAGCATACCCGAGGTTATGGTAGCATCCATGGGGTACATCGTACCAGTCGTTGAAGTCGGATGGGATGGTGCCCCTTACTTTATAAGTATCCAATGTCCGTTTTACCTTTTGTCATCCGCCGTATCTGATAGCAACGTTGTAATTGGCTCACAACCATCAGCTGGGCCGTTCATGCATAGCCGCATCTAACACTTGGTAAGAGAGCAGACAGCAGTGGAAAGCAGGTCAATGCGATATGGTAGTGGACAGTGCCTAGTATTATAGGATTCAAAGCAACATAATACTACTGCGTCATACCTGGAGCCGTAACGACTTGATAGATGATATCCTGCTGGTTGTACCAATAGAAATAAATATACTGCTGCTCAGCTGCCGGCTTATTACCTATGACAAATATCGAAGCGATATCAACGTGTTGGCTTACCGTTCGTCTACGTATATTCGATGCGGTTGGCTGTTGAACTGACGCAATCTCTAGTCTAGTTCGGCATGTTTAATCTATATGCGTCTGGAAGGACCAGCATATGCGAGCCGTGCTCCCTGTGGCGGCCTCGGCATGTTATATCCGCAAAGCATGTTCCCTGTCCTATTGGACTACGCGATGCTGTTATACATACCCCCGGGGATCAGCCTTGACACGTTTATACAACAGTGTGTGTCTGTTGTAAGTGCTTAGATAGGCTTCGCCTTGGAAGTTTGACATCCCGACGGCTTGGTAAACGTCAGCCATGTTGTAGATGGCTGGATGCCACCTCGACGAAGGATTTTAGGTTACGATCAGTGTCAGTCGCGAATCTGGAATTATGCAGCTTTCTCTATCAAGAAACGGGTATATATTTGCTATCCTTCACGGGGATTCCGCGAGGGCCTTACAGCACCTAGTGTATCACACCTCCCTCGACTCCTTCATCATCACGCTACCTCTTTAATCCTTTCCAGATGTAGTACATACAAGACTATGGCCTAGATATTAACGGCAGCGCCAATGTATCCTAGTATAGTATTGATGGTCTCGAAAGTCCTTTGCCGATTTATGTTAACCAATCAAAATTCAGACCGCGCGACTCCGCACTGTTGTTTGTCTCTTTAAAGCCATACAGGTATATGTATTATATGGAAACCATGCCGGCTTCGGGTCTATAGCCGCTGATTCAGCTTGGGCCGCGGTTCACTTCGTATTGATTCAAGAAAACGCAGGTCCCGAGGTGGCCGCAGCGGTGCCCATTAGTTCATAAGGAGGACAATACCAGTGGAATAATGCATAGTGGATCCATGTAGATACTCGACACTCTCGGACACGTCGAGTAAGTAGCCGATCTGGCGAGAAAACGTTGCGGCCAGAAACCCGCCCCGAGCCCCTCGAGTGCTGCTTTGGGTCCTTGGGTCGGAACTTTTACAGTAAGCTTGGCAGATGCATCTCTGCAGGATGAATTAGCATTCTGTGGTAGCTGTGGCAAAGCCACGTTGGGAAGGTAGCGCATATTGACCCCCTGGCACGTGCAGGCATAGTACAGCGCGCCGTTAAGTTGCAACCGGATGCAGGGTTCATGATCATTTTACCCCTCTAACAATAACTAATCGTCATATAGATGACGACCATTTGCATATAGAAAAGAATCATAAACCCTACAAGGGGGCCAGGGGGGATGTTTTATGGGGTGGTGTGGTGGTGCCGGTGGCGCTATCAAGTGGTAGATCTTTTTTGTTACTGGTGTCAGTTTCCTGTGTCTATTCTGTGCGTCTTAAACCTTGTAGTCGGTCAGCAACACCGAGAAAGACAAAACCAATAACCTAACCCTTATGAGAATAGGTATATTTAGGTTGACTAATGGGTTAGGTTAATAGCAGGGTAGCGAGGAAAGTCGAACCTCGGTATAAATGATGGGCCTACCGCCTGTGGATCCAGGAATTCGGAAATTCCTCGGTTTCTGAGGGGGCGGACAATGCCTATAGATAATTGTAATTCGAACGCACACCTACAATTAGTTCTAGAGAATACAACAACAGAGTCCGGAACCTTCAATTATCCTAAGTGAATTACCTATAGCAGTAATTCCTAGGGATACGGAGAATCCGGGCCAGGAAGCACACGCCTACCCTGCTACTTGTGTACGTCGAGAGGGGATGGCTAATTATGGACACCTACCGGATGCGTATGATTACCGGCGAGTAATTCCAGGTTATCCGATCATAAACCCCTGCAGCCGACCTGTCTCCGCTTCCATATTCCTGGAAGCAGAATATCTGTTATAGTCCTAGGTAGTCCTATATCCGTAGAACTCTGAGCACTATCACATATGTACTCGGTCTAACGCACGCACTGTCCAAGATCCAATCGCCCGGTGTCGATAATACAGAAGGCCGTAGACGTATATCATGTGCGCAAGAAATCATATCTGTCCACCGTCTGACTCCACCAAGATCGACCACCCCGGTTTCTATTTCACTTTGGTAACCAAGTCGTCAAGTCGTATGTGCAATGGCACGATTGGGCAATGACTATGTATTCAACTAGCGAAAACGAATATGCGCCTGCTACATGCTATCTATGTAACTGTACGGTGAACCTAGTTGGTACAAGATGATACCGCGGATATTGTTTAGACATGTAATATATTCCTCGTTATTCCTGATGAAAGGTGGAGATGCTGATGGAGACAATGTTGGTTCGTGCATAAAGGCATATAACATGCGTTATTAAGAACTTAAGCGCAGCTGGCTAGCATCTAAACTATAAACTTGGTGTTTGCTATTTAAGAGGAGATTGGGCGGGTGCAGTGGAATGGCAAAAGGAGGCACAGTTAAACAGTGCCTTATCTAGAGTAGCTCTGACGTAGTATTATTTATAGATGCATTTATACGATGAACGTTGACCACAGCGTCTCGTCTATTTTTTTACTTCGAAACAACCGCTCGACATATATATACATATATACTGGGCGTTATAACAGCCTATGGCTACATCACATTCTGTAGATTCATTTCGGCCTAGTCTCAGTGGTGTTCACATGATATACAGGGTAACTGGATCGGAGATAAACAAGTACAACCCACGTTATCGTACGAAGTCTGCTCTGCGTTAGCTATAAAAGCAAGGCTTTTTTTGAGAGGCTCCAGGACCACTATGGACACTAGGATCATCGGGATCATCGGTGAGCTGTTCAAATCTCCCACGGTTCCGGGACATGCTGTCGAGCCCAATGGATCGTTCGACGTCCGTTGTGTTTGCCACCCGGCGGCTGTCACACGTCGTACGTGACTTGTTCGACTGAACCACTGCCGACCAGCGGGTAGCGCCACTGCCGAAACGGCGGCCATTTAGAGAGCTGATCGGCAACTTCTCAAGGAGCGATCGATACACTATGATACAAGCTGAGATGAGCGTAGATCCCGGGCTCTGCCATTGGCCATGAAACAAGTTCAGCCGCATGGAAGTGGTATCGATGGATGAGTTGGTGTTGCTGAAAGCGGCGAATCACATTATGGATACGACCAGACCCCTTTGTCATGCCAATTAGCTCGGAAAGCTGAGACTAAAGGAGTTCCGCATACATGCTGCCGACCATAGAGGTAGCGGTCAGGGCCACTTTGGTTATACACTGGGCTGCCTGAACTTCCGGTGGCGCCCAGTTGGCTGAGAAGGGCCGGCATGCGCCGAAGTCCACGATCGTCTCGAAGATAGTCGTGCTGACTCAATGATACCAACAGTAATGCAAAGCACGACGAAAAAAGAGCGTTGCGGGAACAGGCGCATACACACCAAGCAGATGGCTATCGTGGGGATGTTGATGGTCACATAGTGCCAGGATAAGAGACAATCGGGTACTTGAAGAATAGCTCGACATGTTCTGGATATATTCATTCCATTACTTCTTTCGGACAGAGGCTATGGGTTGACTGGTCAGCGTCATCCTTGGCATGGTGTGTTACTCAAAATCTCACCAATGGCGACGCAAACTTCGCTTGCAACTAATTGGCTAAGCAAAGATACAACGAAAACCTCGTCGTCTAAGTATATTCTTTAGTCATAGGAGAGCGAGCCTATAACCATAAGGCGAAAGTAGCGATTCGGAGCGCCGTGAACAATCCCACAAATATATCTGTGCCCAATATATTCTGACGAGTTCATGTCACCCATTGTGACCTGTCGTCATGGGTAACTAGGCTGGAGGTGGATGCCAATAGCCTCACGCAATGCGACACAGAGTACATTGGTACGTAGACAACGTAGACAACGTAGACAAGATGGGCAAAGCAGCATGGGTGGACAAATATGAATAATGGCGAGAGACCGATTCGCTAAACGGTCAAGGGATGGGCCATGTGGCGGTATAAGAAGAATGAGATAAGCATGTCAAAGACATGATGAGGGAGAAGAGAGCCACGGAAGGCAAGGGAAGGGACCACAGGAGGCAAGAGGCCGCAGGAGGCAAGAGGCCGCAGAAGGCAAGGGGTATCTGCCATTACTTTATAACATTGCTACCAGTGTAGTCTGGATCCAGAGCCTGGACCCTGGGGCATTAAGTAGGAAATAGCCGCAAGACGAACGGGTGGACTGATCATAAAATAAGCTAAAATAAGATTGAATAGAATTGTGACATGAGGAATAACTGACATAAGAATTATACCGTCCCATGTCAAGGCATTACCAACTGCTTTATTCCATCGCGTCAGGAAGTTTGGCGAAATAACATGCCAACCCACCAATAATACTACGACGTCTGACAGGGTCTTTCGAGTCTTGGCCCCAATGCCACGCGTTAGCGGCTCCAACGATGCCGCCAACGCAACTCCACTCGATGGTCAATTGTACCCGTTAAAGAAGACGGGGGTTCCTGGGACTTTGCCGGGACTGGAGGAGGGCTTACTAGTACTCTTGGGGGTCCCTAGCAAGCCTAGTTTACATAGTAGGGGGGCCAGAAGGGCTAGGAGGATCCAAGAAGACGCAGAACGACTGCATAGTAGTAGTAGGAACCGATAGCGTAGTCCACTTACCTACCCAAAAGGATCGCTACTTCGTCCTCAACACGGTATAATATCGCGCCGTAGGAGCCTCCCGCTGGTGACCTATCACCTGTGGTGGGGACGTTGAATACCGTGAAACATTTTCAGCTTGTACTCGTAGAAGGGAGTAGGTTGGGGGCCAACATTGTAACATCGCGTGGCAAGGAGGTAACGCAGCTGCATGCTGTAGCTGTAGCCGTCGTGAAAGGAGCTGATCATTACCTACATTTCAACTAACGGCATAGTGCAGTTTCCCGTTGGTCCGGGGCGTGCGTTCGTTCGTGGTGCAGCGTGCTTGAGCTCTTTAGCGAGGATTTCCCTCACGCTGGTCTTCCCGCTCGCACCCCCGAAAACAATGCTAGTTGCTATATCAATATCATACGGTTAATGGAATATGGACAGGTGGAGATCACCGCATACATCATTGTATCCAGGGAGTATGGAGCAAAGTACATGGTAAGATCAACCGTGCTAGGCATACAAATATATACTCATATACCTAGGATTCTCATAACACGTTGATCTTTTGCAGGTGACGTGTTTGCATATGCAATACCACTTCCCCAGCTATATAACTGCTCCAGACCAACTCCGTTATCTGATGGATACTTGGCATATGCGAACCATGCCCTCGGAAACCGCTCTAGCTGGGAAAGCTGGCAAGATAGTGGGTTCTGTAATATACCGACTTAGTATATAAAGAGACGAAAGCGCCCCGGGGAATTGCCCCAACCGAAAGAAGGGCATCTACCATTTCCTTTTCATTCTCCATTCTTTAGACTGCCACGAAGAGGCGCAGCTTAGAATGGGAGTGAGAGATCAAGATCCTGTTGCTCCTATCGCCCTCGTGGGTGTCTCGTGTAGGCTGCCGGGCGGCGCCAACAGTGTCGATGAACTATGGGAGCTCCTAGACAGCGGCACAGAGACCTGGTCTCCGGTGCCCGCCGAACGCTTCAACGAGAACGCCTTCTACCACCCTAGTGCTGATGACCCCAATGGCACGAGCAACCACCGCGGTGGTCACTTCATCCATGGAGATGTGCGCGACTTCGACCACTCCTTCTTCCACCTCTCACCGCAACAAGCCGCCGCTATGGATCCTCAGCAGCGTATCTTGCTCGAGATGTCGTATGAGGCTCTTGAGAGTGCTGGCTGGGGTCGCGAGACATATGCAGGTACCGACACCGCTGTGTATGCAGCGATGTTCACGACAGATTTCGATCGAAACCTGTACAAGGATACTCTCGACCTGCCCACATATTATATCACGGGGACCGAAAAGGCCATCTGTAAGCAAACTTTGGAGATACTTCTTACCCCTTTTCCATCATGATATCTGGCCTGCGCCCCCTTTTTTTGTATTCCGATGTGGCGGCCAATAGGGATTCCCACCCTCTGGACGGTGACTTAGCACTAGCAACCCCCCTGAGAACATGATAGGCTAACTCGGACTTCTACAGTGGCAAACCGGATTTCGCACGTCTTGGACTTACATGGGCCCTCAGTATCACTGGATACGGGTTGTTCGGGTGGCCTTGTGGCTATGCATCAAGCCTGCCAAAGCCTACGCGACGGTGAATCGAGCGCGGCTATCGTGGCTGCAGCCAACCTCACGCTAAACCCTGATCATCACATTGGTATGAGTAACATGCACCTGATTAGCGGTAGTGGACATAGCTACCCTTTCGATGACCGCGGAGATGGTTACGGTCGAGGCGAAGGCTTCGTTGTATTTGTGCTGAAGCGTCTTGATGACGCCATCCGGGATCGCGACCCCGTCCGCGCCATTGTACGCAGCACTGCTGTCAACCAGGATGGCTATACCCCCGCTAGCATTACCCATCCGAACGGCAGAGCCCAGGCTGCGCTGGTCCGTACTGCCTATCAGCGAGCCTGTCTGGATCCATACGACGTGGCGTACGTAGAGGCACATGGCACTGGTACGGTTGCTGGCGACCAGGAGGAGCTGGGTGCTCTAGCCGAGGTCTTTACCGGGCCTAACCGTACACTTCCTTTATACGTGGGCTCGATCAAAGGCAACATTGGCCATACCGAGAACACGAGCGGTCTCGCTAGTGTTCTCAAGGCGGCACTAATACTAGAGCGTCAGTTGATCCCGCCCGTTGCCGGCTTTGCCAATCCCAAGCCCGGCCTTCCGCTAGATCGGATGAGCATTCCGACAAAGACGATACCGTGGCCGCACGCCGAGGGCATAACGCCGCGTGTCTCGGTGAACAGCTTCGGCTTCGGCGGAGCCAATGCTCACGCCATCCTCGAGCCTGGCGCTCGTGCACTCGAACTCGATACCCCTTCTGCTACTGTTTCTCCTCGCCTTTTCGTCCTCTCTGCGAATACCCAGCGCTCGCTCAAAGCCATGATTGAGGCCCACTACTACTGGGTAGAGCAGCATCCCGAGGTACCGCTGGCGGACCTCTCCTATACACTTGGCCACCGGCGCTCTATACAGCCCTGGCGCTTCAGTTGTGTGGCAGAAGACCAACCCGCACTGCTGGACGGACTCCGCCAAAGCATGGCGACCCCTCCAACACAGTCCAGCCCTCGACACACAGACGTCATCTACGTCTTCACCGGCCAGGGGGCACAATGGGCCGGCATGGGCCGTGAGCTTCTGCTGGAAGAGACGACGCCGTCATCGGTCTTCCGCGACTCCATCCGCGCCTCACGCGATATCCTCCTCGATCTCGGCGCCACGTGGGACCTCGAGGCCGAGCTTCTCAACACCGACGCTCAGACATCGCGCTTGAACGTGGCTGAGCTGGCGCAGCCGGCGACCACGGCCATCCAGATCGCGGTGGTCGCGCTGCTGCGCGCTCAGGGGGTCCGGCCGCGCGCGGTGGTCGGTCACTCCAGTGGCGAAATCGCAGCCGCTTATACCGCAGGCCACCTCTCGCACAGAACAGCCATCGCCATTGCCTTCCACCGTGGCTTCATGGCGAGCATCTCTAAGACAAAAGGTTTACCCGCCGGCGCCATGATGTCGGTAGGACTGGGAGAGCGCGAGGTTGCGCCGTATATGCAGGGCTTGACCAGGGGCGTTGCTACCGTCGCGTGCATCAACAGCCCTGCTAGCACCACCATTTCCGGCGATTCAGACGCCCTCGATGAGCTCGCGGAGCGCTTTGCAACACAGGACAACACCGTATTCCGTCGCCGCCTTGTAGTCGATACGGCCTACCACTCGCACCACATGCAAGCCGTAGCAGAAGACTACCGCAGCCGCCTCAGTGGTCTTGACTTTGGGAGCCCTGGGCCTGATAGTAACGAGGAGGTTGCTTTTATATCCTCCGTCTCGGGTCTGAACAAGGCATCTGGCTTCGATATCGAATACTGGACGACGAATCTCGTGTCCCCGGTGCGCTTCTCCGACGCCGTTCAAGCCCTTGCGCGCTACCGGGCTTCGAACGCCACTGGACGGTACTCATTCTTCGTCGAGGTCGGGCCGCACTCGGCACTTGCTGGGCCAGTCCGCCAATGCCTCTCAGACCCCGACGGTCCTACCTTAGAATATGGCTATCAATCCGTGCTGCAGCGCAAGGTGGGCGCAGTCTCCAGCGCGCTGGCTCTAGCAGGTCGCCTGTTCGAACGCGGCGTCAAGCTCGACTTCGGCGCCGTCTCGGACCTGGCTGCTGGGTCTCGCACCGCTGCTGTGCTACACAACCTGCCGGCGTATACCTGGGACCACTCGACCAAGCACTGGCACGAGTCGCGTCTCAGCCGCGAGTACCGCATGCGGCGCGACCCGTACCATGACCTCCTCGGCGTGCGCATAACCGATTCGACATCCATAGAGCCCCGCTGGCGGCATATGCTCAGCCTGACTACCTTGCCATGGCTCGCCCACCACGTCGTCGACGGCCTGCCCATCTTCCCGGGCTCGGGATATCTCTGCATGGCAGTCGAGGCTATGGTACAGCTCCGCCGCGATCGCTACCCAGAGCGAGCGCTCGAGACCCTGGGCCTCCGCGACGTGTCGTTCCTGCGCGGACTGGTGGTCCCAGACCCGCCACAGCGCACGGAGGTGCAGCTCAGCTTCAGGCCGCTGCCCGGTGCAGACTTTAGCTTCAGCTTCTCCATCACGGCGCTGTCTGACGGGGAGTGGCACGAGCATTGCAAGGGCCTCGTTGAAGGCATCCTCGCGGAGGAGAAGGCCGAGGAAGCTTCGGTCATCCCGGATCCGCAGCTGCCCTCGGACAGCACCGCGCTTCAGGCTGACGAGATCTACCGAGACTTCGCCGCGGTCGGCAACGTGTACGGGTCGACGTTCCGAGGCATCCGCTCCATGGCACTGGCGGCCGATGCGTCGCAGGCGATAGCGCGGGTCGAGATCCCCAACATCGCAGACCTGATGCCGGCACAGTACCAGTCGCCTCATCTCATCCACCCGTCCACGCTAGACATCGTCCTTCACACCGGGCTCCCTCTGGTCGGAAGGAACCTGGGCCCTGGCTCCGTCATGCCAGTCCACATCGACGAGCTGCTGCTATCGACCACAGCAACGCTGCCGCGTGACCCCGGGGCTGAGCTCACCGTGTCCACCAAGCTCACGTCAAGCCACTTCCGCACCGCGCATGCCGACATATCCGTCACCACCGCTGGCGGGCGCCCGGTGCTGTCGATCTCGGCCATCGAGATGCGAAGTCTAGGCCAGTCGCCGAACGCGAATGCAGTTGAAGGCGCGGAAAACGCGGAGGACATCTGCTACGAGCTCGATTGGAGGCCCGACGCGGAACATCTGCGTGCCGAAGACTTGTCGTCATCGGAGCCGAGTCTCGCCGATCTCGTTAGACACATCTGCTTCAAGAACGCCGGTCTTTCTGTCCTCGAGCTAGGCGCGGGCAGCGGAAGCGGAGAGCTGGCTTTGGCTGTTCATAATGCCATTGACCAATACGGTGCCACATTCGCCTCGTACGACTTTGTCGATACAACGTCCGAGCTGCTAGATGAGGCGCGTAAGAAGTTGGGAAATTACGCTGCCATCCGCTACCGTACTTTGCACTCCGACAGCGACCCGGCATCGCAAGGCTTTGAGCCTGGATCTTACGATGTTGCCTTGGCCTCGGCGGTCGACTCCGTACACCATGCTTCTATCCTCTTGAAACCGAACGGGATGCTGGTGATGGTACTGTATGGAAACGCCGACTTGTCAGATGCCTCGTGGCGCTCTGTCCTGCAAGAAAGCCCGACCCCTCTAGACGTACAGCTCACATTCCACGATGCACGTCGAGGCAGCTTGGTAGTCGTGGCGCGGCCCAAGAAGATCACACAGTTGCCGGAGAGCATCCAGATCCTCACCCACTCAACGGCCTCCTCAGCCCCGTCCTGGGTCACATCGCTAGAAGCGAATTTGCGCGCACTTGGCTGCCATACATCACTAAGTACACTGAACAAAGACGCCATTCATAGGAAGGCCGACACAGGTACCGACGGTTCAGGTTGTATCTTGGTGGTAGACGACCAGCCCGAGGCGATACTCTCGGATCCGTCTTGCTTCAGCGCCGTTACCGCGCTGCTCAAGCAGCCAGGCCAACTCGTCTGGCTGAGTCCCGACAGTCCCATGTCGATGCACCAAATCACCGGCGTCGCTCGCACGGCCCATGCCGAGAATGACAAGCTGCGCCTTGTTACAATCCACGCCTCTGCTAACATCCTGGAGCAAGAGGCAGGTCATGGCCGATTGCTGGACATAGTATCCAGCTCTGTCGGCCGCAGCGCCGCCAAGGATAGTACTGCACCACACCAGGAAGAACGCGAGTATCGTGTGCGGGAAAGCGGCACGGTCCTCGTGCCTCGTCTCAGTCGTAGCGAGCAGCTGAATCGCGCCGTTAGTACTGATGAGCCCGATGCCCCGGAGACCAAGCTATCTCGTTTCCTCGACGATTCGCAACCATTGGTCCTTCCTATCAACAGTATTGGTGGTGATGCCGTCAACCCCAGGTTTGTTTTCGATGACGACGCGTCGGAGAACCCCTTGGCCGACGACGCAGTTGAGATCGAGGCACAGGCCATAGCGCTATCCGAGCTGACCATGGCCGCGTCACTGGGCCAATACGCTGGAGTCGTCAAGCGCGTTGGTGCCAGTGTTCTATCCATTGCCCCGAACGATCGCGTTGTTGCCCTAGGGCCGGCCGCTTGCGCCAGCCGCCCGCGTGTCTCGCACGCACATGTCAGCCTCATACCGTCAGAGGTGCCTTCTTCCGCCGCTGCGGCCCAGCTTCTAGATGTCATGGCAGCATGCCACGTCCTGCACGGGCTTTTCCGACTAGCCCAAGGAGAGGGGGTGCTCATCCACGGTGCCCTTACCCCTGCAGGGCGGGCGACAGTGGCAACTGCGCGCTCTATTGGTGCTCATATCACCGCCACTGCTGCGGACCCTTCCGAGGCCCGTGTGTTGACGGAATTGTATGGCATCCCTGCCGACGATATACTCGTCGCCCGGCGCTCCTTCAGTCGGCGATCTCCACAAGACGTGTTCGCCGGCGGACTGGATGCCGTGATCCAGACCAGCGAGGATGTGGTCCCGGCCGAGGCGCTGGCTTATCTCAAGCCCTTCGGGTCCGTGGTCGCCATGGGCCAGTCGGCTCCGGTCGTGGCGGCAAAGCTGCCACGCAATGCGGCTATGCACGTCTGCGACATCGTCGAGCTCCTTCAGGCCTGTCCTGAGTTGACCGCGGGCCTAACAGCCCAGGCTGCTGCTGCCTTCAGGCACCTATCTGTAGCTGGCCTCAACTTACATACCCAGGATGTCTCACGCGTTGCCGAAGCTCTCCGACTGATCCATACCGGTGCTCTCCAGCAGGTCGTTCTCCGGGCGGAGTCGGATTCGATTGTGCCCGTGGCCGTGCCCATGAATAGAGTGGCCAACAACTGGGAGAACGAGAACGCCTCGTACGTCGTCGCCGGAGGTCTGGGAGATCTCGGCCGGCGTCTTCTGTTCCTCATGGCGCATCGCGGGGCGAAGCACCTGGTCTCTCTTTCGCGACGGATCGTTGACTCTGAAGATTATCATCAGCTGCAAGCACAGCTGCAGGAGATCAGCCCGGGATGTCGACTCTACTGCATCACGTGCGACATCACGTCGGAAACCAGCTTACGCGCAGCGGCCAACCTAATACAAATAGGTATAGCTCCGGTCAGAGGAGTCATCCATTCGGCTGCAATTCTCGAGGTATGTAACCCTTCCACAATCCACAGGGACATTCGGTGCTCTTCAGTTGAGCCGTAACAAAGTAAATACATAACGAGGAAACGCTGACCCTTGTTGCAGGACCGTCCTCTCGACTCGATGACGTACGAGAACTATCTTGCCGCAAGCAAGATCAAGGTCGAGGGCACGCTGGCACTGGAACGTACCTTCTCCTCGCCTAGCCTGGACTTCTTCGTCATGCTGTCTTCCGCGGTCAATATCGTCGGTGCCAGCGGGCAGGCCAATTACAACGCCGGAAATTCCGTGCAAGACGCTATAGCACAGGCTCACCGGGACTCGTCATGCCATTTCATATCGCTCAGCATCGGCTGGATCGAGGATGCTGTTCATACTGCGGACAACCAGGCGCGGCTGAATGGTCTACGCCGCGCCGGTCTGAGAGCGATCCGTCATGATGAGCTGTCCTGCATCCTCGACTATGCCCTCGGAGCCGCCGGCAGACACACCCGTCCACCGCAGGCAGTCGTCGGCTTCACTGCATCTTCCCTCTCACAGGCTACTGCCGCCAACGGAAACATACACTCGGCTATGTTCTGCCACGTTACCGAGATGCCTAAGGATGCATCAGCTGAGACCACAACAGCGTCCGCCGCTTTGACATTCACACAGGTCGTAGCCACCGGGGACTCTGAGCAGGTCGTGGACTTCATTTCCAAGGCCATCATCACCCAGCTCGCACGCCTGATTTCCATCGACCCTGCTCTAATCAGCGCCACCCAGGGCTCTATACTTGCTCTCGGTCTCGATTCGCTAGTCGCCATCGAGCTGCGCAACTGGGTGATGCGCGAGTTCGATGCCCCCTTGCAGTCATCCGAGGTTCTGACAGACCAGACTGTCCATGTTCTTGCTGAGAAGATAGCGTCTCGCTCCCGTGTTGCCGCGCTGCATGACAAAGCCAGCGACGATGACGATGGAAAGGACAGCGATGAGACCAGAGGGAGCGACTTGGATTCTACGGAAAGACTGTCGCACTCGGTGGCAACGCCATCTACCCCTAGGAGTACAGTGACCAAGGAGTTCCCCAATAAGCTACCGCGTGTTCCGATTCCTCCCCTAGAGGATACTCTCCGACTGTTCGAACAATCGCGTCTCGCCGTAGACTCTCCCGAAGACCAGCGCGCCATGGCCGATGCTGTGCAAGAGTTCTTGGAAGGTCCTGGCCCCGCGCTGCAAAAGCAACTTGAGCAGACCAGCCCCGACGCCATCGCCGAGGCTTACGAGCGCCAGATCTACCTTCAGCGCCGTGAGCCGCTGCAGGACTACAGCGAATTTTCAGTGGGACATCCCGTGGAGGCACCGGCCCACTCACAGGCCATGCGTGCTGCCATCTTGACAGTCGCTGTGATAGACTTCTCCCGTCGCCTGGCCGCCGGTGACATTCCCCCTGACACGCTCCACGGAGAGGTTCTCACGGGCGACGCTCGCGACTGGCTCTTCTATGCCACTCGCCGACCCGCTGTTGGCCTTGATCATATGGAGGACTATGCTCCAAACCAGAGAGTTGCCATTCTACGGCGAGGTCATGTCTTCCACTTGAAACTCCCTGGTCCGGATACGCCCTTAGATTTATCGGCAGTATATGCGACCTACGAGAAGATCCTCCACGCCTCGGAGGAGCCTCGGGTGTCCATATGTACCCTTACGGCTGACGAGCGAGACTCATGGGCAAAGGTACGTGACCCCTACCACTCTCCCCCATTAACTAAATTTTCTCATCCCCTTCGTGTGTATTATCATGCTAACCACCAGAATTCCAGTTCCGCCACGAGCTTGAGCTCGACCCTACCAACGCTGCTTCCCTAGCCGCTATTGACTCAGCAGCCTTCGTCATGTGTCTCGATGACGAAGCCCCCAGTAACGCCGGGGAGCGCCATACGCAGTTCCTGGTCAACGGGCAGGACCACCCATTTGCCAACCGCTGGCTCGACAAGCCGGTGCAGTTCGCCGTGGCCTCCAACGGCCTATCAGCCGGCATCTACGAGCACGCCAAAGTAGACGGCATGGACGTCCGCGGGCTCCACCGACACGTCACGCACGCGCTATTCGCACATCCCTCCTCCGCCGAGTCGTCTCTCCCAGCCTCAGCCACCACCTACCCCTTCTTCGAGCACGTCTGGAAGCCGACCCCGTCCGTCCTCGCGCGCATCGAGGAGGTGCGGACCCGCTGCCGCCAGTCGTACGGGTTCGTCGACCACCGGTACGTCGACATCGACGGGCTGGGCGTCGACTTCCTCCGCAGCGACAAGCGCCGCCTCCCGCCCAAGGCCGCCGTCCACCTCACCGTGCTCCTCGCGTTGTACCTCGTCGACACCACCATACGCCCCGCGTGGGAGATCGTGTCGCTCGCTACCTTCGCGCGCGGCCGCCTCGACTGGATCCAGAGCGTTACCCCACCGGTGCGCGCGTTCGTCGAGGCGGCGGCGGCAGCGGCGGCAGCGGCGGCAGAAGTAGGAGGCGATGACGCCGCTGTCAAAGTCCAGGCCGCACGCTCCCTGTTCGGCCCGGCCGTCGCGGCGCATTCGTCCGCGATATCGGCTGCGGCACGGGGTCGCGGCTTCGTGAATCACATGTACGCGCTCTTAGGCGTGGCAGTTTCATCCTCATCCTCATCGCCATTCTCCTCCGACAACACCAACACCAACAACGACCTACCAGCGATCTTCCGCAGCCATGCCTGGAATGCGACGCGGCGCGGCGGGCCGGGCCAGGACCTGAAAATCGGGTTCATGCCGACCGACGAGGAGGAGGGTCAGGGCCAAGGCGTGAGCGTGCGGTGGGACGAGGGCGGGTTCCTGATGGAGGGCGACCGCGGCGTCTATGTGCATTGCGATGTGCGCGAGCACCATGCGAGCTTCGCTGTTTCGGCGCGCCCCGAGTACGCGGCTGCTGTGTGCGAAGCGCTGCAGCGCGCTGCGACGACGGTCTCAACGCTCCTATCTTAATTTTACTGGTTTGATGGGGCGGCTTCTTATCTGCTTCAGCTCCGATCTGGCTTGGGTGGGTGGAGGGAGGAAAATGGGGGAGTAAAGGAGGGGAAAAGGGGGGTGGGGACAGGGTGGATAAGCAAAATATCATTTTCGTTTCGTTCTGAAATATCTCCTTGGGAAGCTTCTGACGATGGAAACGACTTGGGAATGACTTCGCGGTTGGTAATGGTAATGTTTTGGCAGATGTACGCGAGGAAACTGGTGGCATTACTAATTATCTATTACGACCTTTGATGAGAAACGATGTTTGGATTGTTGCGGTAGATCAGGATTCTGTTCATAGGTTCATTATATACTTCTATATTCAGCAATCTAGTTGCTGCTACTATGTTCAGGAAGTGTTCTTTTGCATCGCAGAGCTGTGTATTACTCCTAGTCGTCCAACGATTAATTACCCAGTCGATCTTTTCTGTTCGTTCAAGTGAAGTAAAACCTCTATGTCTTCCCTCCCATGGGCTCGAAATTAGCCAATTGATGACATGTACGTACCTCTGAAATGACACGGGAGAATGGTGCTTCATCCAGAGACCGAATAATAAAGCAAGAGAATGCATTGTGCTAGGAGAGGGATGGAAGCTGGGAGGAGCTCTCATGTTCAACTGCCCTATCAAACCGCGCAAGATGTATCAATGTCTGGTTGACCTTTCGTGGCTGGTTCCTAAAGCTTTCATCATGAGAAAAGTCTTCGTCATCACCCCCAGTGTGACATCGACCACATGCAACTGTCAAAGTTCCTACTACTGCCGAGTAACCAACATCCTCCGAGACCCAACAGTATTACTACAAATATGAGGCCAGTCTTATAATAATTCAAGCCAGGTTGGTGCAGTGTTAGCACATCACACCAGAAAAGCCAAAAGCAGAACGGTCAAAGGCCTCGGGATCGATTCGAACTTACTTGTGGCAGCACAAGAATCATACCACAAGGCAATTTATCTCATGTTTTCTTGTACATAATTATCTGGTAACCACTTTCAAGGGAGGTGGAGTAGCGGCTATGTTCCCTTTTCATTCCATGGAAACATTGAGATCCTTCTTGCTCCAGATAATACATTGCTTGCGTGAATATCATAGAGAGCTATTCTTGACTTATGCTTCAGAGCCCAGGTTGTTGACGATGGCTCCGCTAACACTTGAAGAACTCTTGCAGCTCCCCCCCCCCCCCCCATAACATGCCAAAGGCCCACGGTATTGCCGGGTACGACATCATCGATCGGAAGTCTATGGTATAGAATTTGGTGGAATACTACATCCGTTGTAGCCCATAATCTCAACACTTTACCCGGAATCTACCCTGGCGTCGTATCAACATTTGCAGTTGGGTTTGAAACTGATTAGGCTCTAGATCCTGTCACGTCATTACCGGCATACCCTCGCTGTTCCAGCAGAAGTCCACACGGGGGTTCTATGCGGAGTCTCGCTGGCAAAATAGCCAACTACCTATGAAAGACCCTAGTCGTCGCTCTGCATACTCTCCTCATTATCCTTGGATGCTGACGCAACTCATTGATGAGGAGTAATCGTTGGATTAACGTAGTAACTTGGATTCTTATATACCCTACCCTATACTTTCGCAGACCTCGAGTTAGCGTCATGAAGTAGCCCCTTGGACATTTGATCTTGTCCATGTACCCAAGGTATCTCCATATAACAAAAGGGAGGCCGTCTTTGACTTATAGGAAACGATGTTTGCCCCGGTGTACTTTCTAGTATTACTTCTTACCGTGGTGCATGCGCGGGTGCATCGTCTGGTTGTTGGTAACCTATCACCGCCGGCATCTCTTTACATACTCGAATTCGACGACCAGAGTCTAGACCTCCGGGTCGTCAGTAACAATACAGCTGATAGCTCGCACGCCTGGATCACCTTTGGCGTAAGGGGTTTTTCCCTTTCTCTCTCCCCTTTAATCCCATTCAACCCTTTCTCCCCTACCCCTATTTCAAGTCGTTTAGGTGAGGCGGCGGCCTTCATGCAAGCCTGAGCTAGGTACGGGCCTGTGCGAATAAGAAACATGCATGTATAAATTCGTACCGAAGTATGTACATACTCACGCACTGACCGAACGATCAGCACACGAAAGACATCGTTTACGGCGCCTCGCTCAACACGTCCCGCACCTCGCAGTACGAGCTTGAGCTCGACCTCGCGGGGAACCGGGCCCAGGGCAACAGCAGTCTGCGTCTGGTAGGCAGCGCGCCCAACTGCGGCAACCAGACGAGCGCCTACGTCGTCGCAGCCAGCCAGCGCGCGCCGTTCAACGTGTACGGCGTGGCGTGGCCTGGGCCAGGGGCGTGCGGGACGTCGTTCTCGACATCGCTGTCTTCTCCTACTACCCGGGCGACCTGGGCATACGGCGAGGAATCCGGCGTCCACGGACTAGCACTGGCCTTTGACGACACGGTGCTGTACTCGGCGGACCTGAAAGGGGACTCTATCTGGACGCACCGTATAATCGATAGTAAGGAAGAGGACACCGATGATGAAGCTAATGGTGACGGTCAGGTGGAACAGGTCGGGCGGCTCCGGGTGCGGGACGGCTCTGGGCCTAGACACCTCGCGGTGCATCCAGCAGAACGGTACCTCCACGTCGTAATGGAGACGGCGAACGAGCTGGTCACGTTCGACCTGGATGCGGACACGGGCGAGCCGCGAAGCCAGGTCTCCGTGCACTCCGTGATACCGGATGGTGAGCTTTTGCGCCGATTGATTATCCCTGCTCTGTCTTTACTTCTCTTGGTATTTCTTTCTGTATCTACGTATCTATTGACGATAGTAACGTCGCCCCCACCAGGTCTGAACGCCAGCGCCTACTGGGCCGCCGAGGTGGCGCTGTCGCCCAGCGGGCGGTACCTGTGGGCGTCGAGCCGGGCGCGGGGGAGCGCCGACCTCGGCTACCTGTCGGTGTTCCAACTCGACGACCGTGGCGCCGTCGAGGATCGTCTCTTCATGGTCCCGACAACGACGAGGGGCGGCATCGCAAACAGCGTTAGTCCCGCGCCGTGGTCCGACGAATTCGTCGCCATGACTGACTACGGGACGGGCTACGTGCAGATCTGGAAGGTCATGAGTGGCAACGCCGAGGCCAATGCTACTGCCACGGCCGTCGCGAGAGTAGATATTGTCGATGGTGGGTGCTGCGCGAATGTGATCTGGTACGATTGAAAGACAGAAGAAGAAAAGGGATAGGCAAGTAAAATGAGGATGAGATATTGCTAGACATATTCACCAAAATTCAAGTTGCTCGGTATAGGCATTGGCAGGTCAGGTTGAATTTGTAGATGTGGTACACATAGCTGCGATATATCGTGAGTGAGAGTGGATATATAATCATGGCACAACGTTTATGTAGCACACCCACTGGGGGTTCTGGATATACGAAATGTCCGGTTCCTGATACGGATAGAGTTTACATGGATAGTATCAGAACACCATCAAGAACCGGGGTTGGACTCAGAGTACCGCTTCATATGAAATATATTCAGGCTAGCTGTACCACCCAGTGCACTACTGGCCACAACGTACGTATATGCTGTGTGCCCAAAATACGTTTGGCTGATCCTGGCAACATTCTGGCAACAGGCACCTACCTCCCTGCCTACCTAGTCGTGACCTTGACCGGCAGCTTGCTCTTGACGTGCCCGGTGGCCACCAGCTCCGGCACATCGACCTGGTAGGCCTTGTAGCCGAACAGCTCGGGGGCGTCGGCGGGGTACATCTCCTGGAAGTCGAACTCGCGGACGGTGAGGGCGAGCACAAGGCGGGTTTCGAGCTGGGCCAGCTCTTGGCCGATGCAGTGGCGCGGGCCCAGCTCGAAGGGTCGCCAGGTGTTCTTGGCCGGGTGGTAGGGGTCGGCCTCGTCGCGGATCAGCCAGCGGTCGGGGAGGAACCGGTGGGGCTCGGGGAAGTAGTGGGGGTCACGGTGGAGCGTGGTCACGCTCGAGTGGACCATGAAGTCCTCGGTAGGGTATCGTGTCCCCGTCCGCGGGTTCGTGAGGAAGAAACCCTTCATCCCCTGGCGGACGCTACCACCGGCGGGCGGGTAGAGCCGTAGTATCTCCTTGATGACGGCGTGGGTGTATGGCAGTTTGTTTGTCAGGGTAGGGTCCGCTAAGATCCGGTCGGCGGTAGCGGCGGGGTCGGGACCCAGCACCTCGTCGTGCTCGGCGCGGACCTTCGCTAGTATGTCAGGATGCATGCTGAGCATGTAGTAACAGTAGGCGATTGTGGTAGCCGTGGTGTCGTGCCCGGCGAATAGGAAAATCTTGATGTGCTTGACCACGCTCTCGATGAAGTCCGCCGGGATCGAGCCCCTGGCGGAGTAGTCTTGCACTTCGTTGACGTACTCCTTCAGAGCAAGAGATAGCACTGTCTTGGGACCTTCGATCTTTTCGTAGTTAAGCACCGTTTGTTGGATTAGCGGCAACATGGCGTTGCGGAATTGGCGATTATATATCCAGTGCTTGATGTGGCGCGTTGGGCTGAGCATCTTCCGCAAATCCAGTGAGAAGTAGATCAGCGCCAACTGCTTAATCATGGCCGAAACCAGCGGGTTTTCGGTAGTCTGGGTGTTCAGTCTCACGCCACTGTGCTCCGGTTAGCAGTGGACCTGGTACAGTCGGGACGGACACAACAGACAGGACAGCGCGTCCAATAATATCGACGGTGAGGGACGTCGTGAACTCTTCGAGTCTGGCCACTTCACCGCTAGCAGCCACCTTCCTGAGCCGCTCTTTGTAGAGTTGTATCTCCTCAACGAATGCGGGGATCAGTGAAATAAGATTTCTAGCGGAAAATCCGGGATTGAACATAGCCCTAGCCGTCTTCCATTCCTGTCCCTCGAGGTGCACCAAGTCACGCCCACCGGTGAAATGCTTGAACTCCACGCCTCCCTGCCCCCACCATTTCGGTAGACTGGTATCTTGTGTGAACTGGGCCATCATCTCCGGGTCGAAGACAGCTATCATAGGCCAGCTCACTGGCCATACATCCATCTAATAGAGTTCCTGTTAGACATCTGATGCATAAAAGACGGCGGTTGATTTCAAATTAAGGACAGCGAAGTGCCATGTCCATCATGTCCAGAACACCCTAGCCATGGAAAGGAATCCGGTCGAGGGATTTTGGCACCTACATAGAGCAAGCCAGCGCTCGCGAGTTCGGGGAACTCCTGTTGTAAAAGATGTATATTCCAATGGGAGTGGCCGTCCCGGGGGAAATTGGTCTTCATCACCACCTTGCCGATAGTCCAGAGGTGGCCAAAGAGAAACGAGTGTTCCATTATCGGCTAGGATGACAGGTCAGCAAGTCGGTTTTGAGAAATGGACGCGCAAGTGAAGGTGGCCTACGATTCCATATTCCTTCTGAACGCGGCGGAACAACATGCGGGCCTGGTACAAGCGAATGAAGAACACAGCTAAACCAAGCAGCGCAAGGTAGCCCAAGGCCTTCGGGGCCGCCCCTAGGACACTGAAGGCCCAATGCTCCCCTATAGATCGCTCCATGACTTGAGGATTCCACACGGATATTGACAATATTCGAGCAGAGATTGAGTGAGACTAGGAAACGTTCACGGCAAGTCGAGGAAAACATATTAATACCCAAAATCCACGCCTCTCACATGCGCCGTTCGGTCCCGGGTGCCAGCCAGATTTCCGAGACGGTTCCATTTTGCATCCTACTAACTAGTCGAATCCTTCGATATTTCGGCAACCATTACCTTACGATGCCAGTAACATGGTGGAAAGGGGCAGAAACGGGTAGGGCGTAAGAGTCGTTTTCTATAAAGGGGTATTATTGGTTCTCTATACAAAGTATTAACTATATTATATCACCTTCTAGCAGGCACACGTCGTAGTTTGGAACGTAATGAGTTGGGTGAAATAGCTCGCTTAGAATAGCCCGAGATATTTGGAGGATGCATCTGTTGCGTGGCTAGTGCCCTAGTGGCACTACCCACACCTAAGCAACCGCCTTCTAGCATTCCACCTGCTTAGATTCCTTTGAATCTACATCATCAGTTTCTTTCCTGCAGCTGCTTTCTGCTTTGCACCTGTAATAGGTTATGAGTCCCTTATACGCTTTCGTTTATCTGTAACGATTCGAACCTTTTTTTGTTGATTTAATTTATTAAAAAGCAATTATATTCTTTTAAAAGACGAAGTTATTGCATTAAGTACGCCTATAATTTCCAGAAACGAAGCTATCGTTTCCTGAGTCGATTATAATCGAAAAATAATACGAATAATTAAGTATTCGATTATTTAACCTTAAATACGGATTCCTTATAAGGATACGAATCGATACATTATATTCTCGTTAAATTTAAACGAGTTTCATAATTTGAAATTCGGGCATTACATATGTCCAAATACGAATATTCGTATTAATTAAAGTATTATCCAATATAACAAATTTTATAGCAAAATCGCATTAATTATATGCGACTTATATTAAGAAAAATATTTTCGGTTAAGCAGTATTAACTAAACACTTATTTTTAAGATCCTTATAATCCAATAAATTAATTAACCCATATTAAAATATACTTTATCCGCAGGTTTCCCTTACGAATTTAAAAAGTAATAAGTTATTAGCAATAATTCTTATAAGCCGTTTTTATTATTTGCGAATAAATAAAGCCGCTTAATATAAGACCAATAAATCTAACCTTTTCTTTTTTAAATAAATGCCGAAGCTTATTCGATATTTTTTACCGCGTCGAAATAAATCATTATTGCATAATAATTAATGCCAAAAAGTAAATAAAAAGGTTGATTAAAAAGAATTAATATTAAAGGTTAAAAGAACTGGCTTAAAAAATATAAACCCTTTGCCGTTTAATGTTTTGCTATAATAAGATATTGCCGCTTTTCGGTTTTTACCGGGCCGATTATTATTTTAATTATTTGCCAGCAAAAGCTTTGCCGCATTTTGGTTTCTTATTAGGTCGAATTTTGTTTTAATTATTATTAATAAAGGCTTTATTGCTTTTTAGTTGCTATTAAGTTTTATAATGAATAATAATTTTATTATTACCTTTCCGAAGGTACCTCTTTTTAAGGATAAGAAAAACTTCCGGAACTAAAAGGAATTCGTTTTGAATAATGCCGAATATTACGGCTTTAAATATTTTTATTATACGAATGTTCTTAAGCCGAAAAATAAAAATACTTTTTTGGCGGTTTTTTTTTGAAAGAAACAACGTATTTACGTACGTATTTTGTTAATGTTCTTTATAAGGCAGGTAATGCCGAAATTGGAAAGTGCAGGTTACGATCGAAAGGAAATAAAGGATTCGTTCGAAATTTTTATATTTATTTATAGGTTAATACTAGCGGCTTTGGAATTTAATAAATGCGCTTTAATTATTTAATGGGTAAATATAATCCTAAGGGCTAGCATAATTCTAAAGAACTTTAACGTTTTGTTCGTATAACGAGCGAAAAAGTTGAAATAATTTAAAATAAAGCAATTCGAAAATTTCCAGTTATTTCTTTTAATGTTAAAGGTTAAGAGCCGATATTCCGAATGGTACCGCATAATCGAATGGAAGGTTTTTTATAACGAATTAAAATAAAAGGAATTTTAAGAGGAAATTTATTAATTAGCGGCTTTCGAATTTATTAATATTAAGCTTATATTTTTAATTGCAGCGAATAAAATTACGAAAGTGGTAAGTAATAATAATATTATCTTAAAGAGCTTTTAGTTTATTCGTGGATATTAATAAAAACAGAATAAGCTGTATTTTACGTATAAGGAAATAAAGTATTACCCTTATTATTTAGGTTATAACGGATATTATTCGGATAATCCGGAGAAATGCTAGGTGCTTTATTTTAAACGCCGGCAAGAGTGGATAAGAAATCGGGCAATAACCGGAATTGCCTTTTCTCCGAATATATCGTCGAAGGAAATATTAAATATAAAGACGGGCTTAAGTGCTATAATATTATAATTTATTCGAAATATATTTATAAACGATTCGGGAACTGGCAAGCATATTTTTAACGATTTTAAGTGGTTTATATTATACGAACCGCTCGATAAATCCGAATTAATGGCATCGTCGAATAGCGGCGATATTAAGTGCATTAATATAAGCGTTATAAGTTATTAGGTTTATATTAATATAAGGGATATTATTAAAATGATTCATAATAATGCCCGATATTTCCCGATTACGTCTTATAACTTAATAAGTTCGGAAGTTTTTCGGAATAACGGTATTATTTTTAATAAATACGGAAACCGTTTAATTAATAAAAAAACTAGCGATAAATTTATTAATATATAATGGGTATATAACGTTAAGGTTATTCCAATTATTTCCGTTTTTAACTTTTTATTTATATAAATAATATCCTTTATAACGGTTGATTTCCATTAAATGCATAGGAAATTTATGCATGCCAGTTACGAACGCATATAAAAGGCATGTACCATTTAAAGGCTTATATTTCCGATATCGAAGGATATAACTTATAAAATATGCCTATAAATAAAGGCATAACGGCAAATAAATAAAAAGCAAATTATTCCTATAATTTATTCCTTATAAGTTATACATTTCGATATATATAAAATAAAACCGATAGGTATTATAAGATATAAATATTCCGTTATATTAATTAATAGGCATATCGGTTTTAAATGGATTAAATTTGCCCGTAAAAAAAAAGAAATCCATTGCTTGGTTTAAAAATGAATAATCGAAGCTAAACGTTAAGGCGTATATAAAGTTTAAATTTTTTAATCCGATAAAAAATGGGAATTTATCGGTATTAATAATAATATAAACGAATTCCTAAATTAAAGGAATATATAATAGCAGAAAATAATCCCTTATATATCGGAACAAAACGTATACGAAAAGAATAAAATAAAGCTTGTTATTATTTCTTTCCGTTCGGCAATAAATTAAGCCGGATTATCTTATTTTTTATGGCCGTATGTCGAGAAATATGTTATAAAATTGGTAAATATGTTTTTATTTCGCCATAATAAAGGTAATAAATGCTTTTAAGCTAAACTAATTCAAAGCCTGAATATTTCCATATAAAAAAAACTTAACGACTTATTTATTTTTAAAACTTAAGGATCCTTCGGTTATATATACGATAAAAAGATTATGTAAAGTTATAAAATGGCTTTACGAGTTTTTAAGGCATATTTAATCGGATATATCGATATTAAAGCGAGAATTTATAAGATTTACGTTCCGAATAAATATATTGTTATTTATATCCGTAATATACGTTTTATTAAAAAAGTATTAAATAAAGGGATTAATGCTAATAAAGGCATATAATACGTTATCGAATTCGTTAATCCGGAATTCGAAAACGAAATATCCTAATCGAAAACGATAATACAATACAATTTAAGCATAACGGAAAACCTTATTATAAAGCGAAAATATATCGAAATGAAAGTTATAACCTTTTAATAACGCATTAAAACCCTTTTAAGGAAATATAACGAAAACGATTCCGGATATGAAATAAGCGATAAACAATTTTATTTGCCGCTTAAATCCCTTATTTTAAAATAATAATTGCTAAAGGAAAATAATAAAATGGAAAAAAGTTAGCAAAAATAAAATAATAATTATATCCAAAATAAAGGACATTAAAATAACAAAGATTATATTTTCGGTTATACCGAATAGTTTTTTTAAATTTAAAAATAAAAAAAATCCGATAATCCCGAAAAAAAATATTTCGAAAAAGCAATCGAGAACCTTAAAAAGGAATATCCTTTCGGTAATAAAATATTAAATTCCGCTATAAATTCGATTATGATAAATGGTTTATAAGAAAAACCCATTATTCGAAAATTTATCCGTAATAAGGATAAAAAAATAAATTATAAAACCCTTTCCGGCATACGCTTTAAATCGATACCGCCGAAGCTTTTTTTTTTAGCACTTTATTCGTTTTTTATACGGATAAAAAAGAAATTTTTTTATAAGACCCGTAATGAATCCATTCGGGCATTAACGGAATATATCTTATTCATATTAAAAATGGAAAAAATAATGGCATCGAAATTCGCCCAAACGATAAAAAAAGCGAAAAAAAACCCTGTTTTTTAAAAGCAATAATAGCCGGCCTTTAAAACATAATATAATAGTTTAATAAAAAGGGATATATTTAATCTAGTTCCTTTTTTTCTTAAGGCTAAAGCCTTATTATCGAAATGAATAACGAATTAGCGATTTAATGCTAATAATAAATAAATTCGAAATCGAATTCGATTAATAATTTGCGGGAACTTCGAAATAAGGGACGATTACGTAATACAAGATATATATTCGGCTATTGCCGACGTTATATTCATTAGGATTTTCCTTATCTTTATGGCTATTCTTAACTTAAAAGGTTAATCTTACGATATAAAAATAGCTTTCTTTAATACTGCCCTTTTTAAAAGTTACGATGTATATATTTATTAATCGGAAAAATATAATAACGGAACGAATAAGGTTTAAAAATTTAAGTAAACGTTATACGGCTTATAAAAGGCCCTTATTTAATAATATCGTGCCTTTACGAAGGTCTTAAAAAAAATCGGGTTTAAGCCGATAATATAGGATCTATATTTATTTAAGTACGAAATAATAAGAAAGCTTTTTTTAATATATATTAACGATATTCTCGTTATAAGCAAAACAATTATCGAATATTACCGAATTTAAAATAAATTACAAGCGTTCTTTTAATTAAAGGATTTAAGAGAAATTACGAAGTTCCTCGAATACGTCGTTAAACGTAATAGGCGCCTATAAAAGGTTTTCTTTATTTAGGAAAATTATATTCGGAAAATAATTAATAAATACGAAAAGCAATTAAAAAAAATAATTAAAACCCCTTAACGGCCCGAATTAATAATTCCCGTTATTTAAATCCCTTTTTTTTTATTTAAATAACGGCAATATATTAAAGAAATAAGTTTATTTAATTACCTTTTAATAAATAACCGTCCGGATATTTCCTTTATAATAAGCAAGCTATATAAATCGAATTCGAAGCCGAAAAAGATTTATCGAAACTTATTAAACCACCTTTAACGTTATTTTAATATAACAATAAAATTCGAAATAATTTTAAGAAATAATTATAAGGTTACGGATTTAATAATAAGAATTTTCGTTAATACTGCCTTTTACGATAATTTGGGATCCCGTTTTTTTATCGGCGCTTATATAATTTTATTCGCCGAAGGGCCGATATATTAGAAAACGAAAAAATAATTAATGATTATATTTAGCAGTATTAAAGCGGAATTTATTAATCTTATTTCTATCGGAATAAATAACATTTGGATTAACTTTATATTAATCGAATTAAAATATTTTTAATAAAAGCCCTTTATTATGTTTACGGATTCGAAAAACGCGATAGTAATAACGTTAAATCCGTTAAATACAGCAAAAACGCAATACGTAAATGCTTAATATAAATGAATTATCGATAAAATCGAAAAGGGTTTTTTCCGATTGTTTTATATCGAAACGGACGATATAGTTGCGAACGGCCTTACGAAAGCCTTTTAAGCGGAAAAATATAAGCAATTCGTACGGCAAATAAGGTTGGACTTATATTAATGGAATTAAAGCGGATATATAAATAACCGTTAATTGGCCATAACCTTTATTTCGACGCGATATACCGTAACGGCGTAAGATAATAAATTAAAAGTTCTTATATTTCGAAAAGTATCGTATATTTAAATGGAACAATACCAATTGGTTTCCAGATTTAATATAGGGAGAATATTAAGAACGGCTTCGTTTCCCGAAGGCGTTTAAAGGGCTGTGTTGCATAATTAATGCCCTAATGGCATTACTTATACCTAAATAACCGCCTTTTAGCATTCCATTTGCTTAGATTCCTTTGAATTTACATTATTAGTTTCTTTCCTACAGCTGCTTTCTGCTTTGCACCTGCAATAGCATCTGCAGTGTTTAATCCCTGGATGTCGGTAAACTGGATGCCGGTAAACACTCCATGATTCTAAGCAATGATTCTGATTGGGCAACCAATAACCCTGGGCCCTGGCATTTTTGCTACCTTGATTTGACTTGGTCAATAATTTGGGTTGGCTTTTCAAAACAGGGTAACGACAGGCAGGCATCGTATTCCGTTCAAAGTTAAGAGTCGCATGATCTTACCAGGTTGTGAAGGGAGCGGAGTGAACCAGGAAATAGGATAGGGGTTCTTATAGGTATATGTAGTTAAGGAGACATCAACACGGAGGACATTTGAACTGGCCGAAGTACTTACATGTATGTAGCTATTCTGTTGTTGTGTGTATGTGCAATCCACCGGCTAGGCGCTTAGAGAGCTTCATATGTAGGTACCTACAAGGCAGATACATACAAGCACCTAAAGCTAGGAGGTAACTTCAAATGTTGTCGTGCTGGTATTGTACACAATCAGCCTGCTTGATTGAGTTATATCTAGAGATATCTATGTAAGGTACCTTACCTACCTAGGTATGCATTGATTCTGCGTACGTATATATCGAGGAGCTGTTACCTAAAATGTGTTTAAGGTTCGCATCAACCAGCTTAGCTCCGGGCCGTCTGGGTAGCAATGCCCGCGTTGTCCGGGCGGTTCCTATCACCTAATTCTCTTAACAAGGTATGGGGCATCACCCAGTTATCCATCAGTCCATGTTCTCGTCAAGGTTCGATGGAGGTAGTTGCAGAACGTGATCGAAGTATTTGGTATCAAAATGAGCTGAAACATATCAAAACATATCAATGAAACAATCTGTGCCTCCGTCAAGACTGCTTGTTCACCACATCCAGGCTCCAGCTGGCAAATCCGCAGCTTTGAGGGTTTTACCCGTACCCCGTAGATAAGATCTTCAGTTCTGACGTAGCGCCTCTTCCGCGTCATCGCTAATCTCCCCATCGATTGGTGAGTGGGCGCGACTACGTACTCCCACCCCACCTGTTAGGCTAAGATTTGCTGAGATGGATTGCTCGGTGCTGGAGCACCGATGTTACGCGCATGGGCCTCTACTAGGTACCTTAGTGTTCCCAAGGTAGCTGGTTGTATGTAGGATGAACTTGGACGAGCACAACGCCATAGGTGCTGAAGTCCATGAGCAGGTGCTGAATAGGTGCTGAGGCGGCTGGTGACACCGCGCGCAGCATACCTACCTACGTATTCTACCTAGTAGGTGGTATGTACCTGCACTGCTGCAGGGCCGCCAGTCCAGTGCCCGCCAAGCACCCGCACAAGGCGCTCTTGGCACTTGGCACACGCACAAATTTACCCTTGCAACTGCTCTTCTTGCCCTTGTACATGCAGTCGATCTGTTTAAGGGAGTGGGCGGTCTCCACCCTTCCGCGTCTGTACCAGCAATACTTGTTTTAGGGCCGGGATACCTGGCAAGCCCAGCCCAGCAAGCCTGGAAAGCCCGGCGTGGCCCTGGTTATTCCTACATACCAACCGCACCGAGTATCTCCTCAAGCTCCTTTTCTGCATCCAACCACCAGGCCTCTTTTCTACCAAACAAGTTACAAACAATACCCAGTCCGAGGCTGGATCATCGCTGGTCTAACCGTCACTGCGTCCAGCTCCGAAGTGGAAAGCTGAAAGCAGAAGCGAAAGCTGCCTACGTACACACGGCTGACACGGTAGCACTGGTGTTCTGGCCTACATAGTATCGAGTTTTCGATGAGAGCCCTCTCACAGGTGCCTTCTCCTTTTCATCCTTTTCATCCATGAGCCTTGTCGACTCCCGCCGTCACTGCCCGAAGTTACACGAAGACGGCTGTCGCCTCGCTTGACACGTAGAATTCCGTTTCTAGTTTCGCTATTATAACCACTTCCACCAGAATATACCCTACGCAAACCGAAATGGGTTTCCCCGAGCGGAACGGGATCCGCTCTTGCAGCCGGCTCACCCGCTTCCAAAAGATCGCCCTTGCAGTTTTCGCTGTTCTTTTCGTCTCCTACCATATAACACCCTACGACAGTCGAGCACGAGCCTTCTTCCGGTTCCAGCAGAACAATGTGGAGGACTATATACAGAACAACTATCCGAGCGACTCGTGGCTCTTTCGGAAACAGTGGTACCCCATCGACCCCGACCAAGATATAGGGATCATACTTAAGACCGGATACGGCACGAAGAATCGAGTCAACGCAGCGTTGCAGGCGCTTAGTGGTGAATCGTTCTTCAGCGACACCATAGTCGTGCAGGATTTCCCCGTGATGGTAAAGGAGCAGAACTACAACTTCACAAACGGCAAGGAGATACCGGTAATCGACATCATTGGGTGGAACCTCGAAAGGGGCAATCTCAATGGCACGAAACATCTAGAACGGATGGGCAAATACAACCACCTCGCCGAAGCTATCGAAGCCGAAGAATGGGTACTTTCCGACGGGATAGGGAAGGACATGGGGTGGGAACTTGACTCAATGAAGGTTCGACAGCCTATGCTATTCATTTCACTTGTTGCTTGTTTCTACTTTCTTTTTTTCCCTCTTTTGCTAACACCTCGCTACAGTTCCTTCCGAGTCTCGAGTATGTCTGGCAGAACATGCCCCGGAAGAAGTGGTATCTTCTTCTAGACGACGATACTTACATCATCAAACCATCCTTGTCTCTACTACTCGGCCATCTGAACCCTTCCAAGCCAACATTTATCGGCAACCCGGTCGGTGATTACAAAGGGCGCTTCCCGCACGGTGGGTCTTCCGTGGTTATCTCGGGTTCGGCGGTGAGCAAGCTTTTTGACGGACATCCGGATGTGGTCGCCGAAGGCCACCGGGAATCGCCTACAGCCATTTGGGGAGACAAGCTGCTCTCGACGACATTCATGAAAGTCGGTGTCTATCTAGACGAGACATACCGCCGCATGTTCAATGGCGAGAACCCCTGGATGACGCGCATGTGGGTTGACCGATTCTGCCTACCTCTCGTTTCCTTCCACGGACTTGGCGAGAAAGACTTCATGGAGCAGGTGGGGAATACTTTCAGCCACCAGGAAAAGCCCGTGTTCTGGCGACAGCTGGGCGACATATACGGCGCAGCGAACTTCTCTTCATTTCATAAGGATCCAATCCGGGCCAATATGGACTTCGTCGGCCGACTCGACGAGTTTAGCACCACATACAAGGATGTTGATAACGTGCCCGAATGCATCCGGATCTGTGGTCAGCACGCCAAGTCTTGTCTAGCCTGGACCTTTGACCCAGCGCTGCACCTATGCCATATCGCGCCATGGGCCATTATTGGCGACCCTGCGGAAGGCCGCTTTTCCGGCATCAACGCCCCATTAGCCGGATGGATAACCAACAAATGCCACTCCCCGTCATGACGTCGGCAACGAGCTCAAAACCCACTTGTTACATAGATATCTTTTTTTTTTTTTTTTTTTTTCATCTCTTTTTGTTTTTACTCTGTACTCACGACGCACATACGTGACGGGCTACGCTACGGAGGGCTGATTTGGTTACCTGGAAATGGAAGGCGCGGGCTCCTATAGACTCGGAAGGGATAATGTATGACTTCGAATATGATACCCAGGGGAACAAAAAGATGGTCTTCACGGAAGTAATGCTAGGTATTCCCAAAAGATTTCCCTGGATAACAACTACCTAGGTAATCCTAATGGAGATAATGAAAGCGCAACACATGATCAATCAGCCAGCTTCAACTCAGTTGTTATACCCATGTGCTTGTGGACTGTTGTGTCCTGTTTGTGTGTCAAGACGGCTCTTGACTACCTACAATTCCCATGCCGATTGTTACCAGTGTTAGTAATACCTACTATATACCACTACCACATTTGCATACAGGTCGCGTCCGGGCATTCTTACGTCGAACAGGCCCAGGTCCAGGCCCAAGCCCAGGCCCAAGCCCAAGCCCAAGCGACTTGTGATGGCGTAATGCCTATGTCCATATGCGGTGTCGCCCCTGACCAATTTCACGGGACATCGCATTTGGGGGCAAGTGAACATTGCCTTGCGTGCGAAATGCAGTGTAACGGTAGCAGGCTCGATAGGGTAGTGCAGGGGAAATTACCAGAACAGCAGCAGAACGGCAAACTGATAGAAGGTAAGCTCAGACATGGCCCATCACATGTCCGAAGTACCCAGCACATGATAGCGTCGACTGAAGACAATGATGAATAATAGCGGGCAACCTGATATATCGTGATATTCGTTGACTTTATGGGCCTACTGTGTCACTACCTAGGTATGAATCTATGGTGCTAGACCAAGGAAGATGGCCCAGCCTTCCCCCCTGACTGCGCCCCTTGACTGCCCCCCCTTTCCCCCTTCCCCTCCAGGCTGGATCTCGCAGCTGCAGCGAAGGGTTTTGGAAAGGTCGATGACGTGCGGGGCACAGGCTATTGAGGTTAGTACGGTTGGCTTTTTGGCCCCCTTTTGTGCAAGTAGAAGGGTTGCTAGTGTTTAGCTCGAGCTTTATGTTCGCTATAAAAGGCGCGGAGGGGTTCTAGTGTAGGTAGAGGTAGAGGTTGTGATCAGTGAGGGGAAAGGCTTTCGTGTTGACATGACACCATGATCAAGTGCTCTATGCCCTGTGCCTTCACTTTTGATTTGATCCTCAACTCACAAAGCAAACCTGTAAGTAGTATCGAAGCTTTATGTAATATCAGCTGCAGCAGGCACCTGGGGTTTACATACCAATCGACTATAAAACACAACTAGGAATGCAGTAGCAGTAGTCCTAACATTACCGGGAAGGCTATATACCTAAGTACTTATTGATACTCAAATACAATGGAACTCAATTTGACCGTTCCAATCCCCTCCCAATATAATAATTCCGTCCCAAATTTTACCTCGCGATCGTAGCTGTTTGTGGTTTCATCGTATTGGCACATGCAACTCCCTCGCAAGCCCGTCTGTCTGTCAGTTGCCTCTGTCCAATACGCCGTATGCTAGGTCCCAGGTTGTATGTCTGTATGTCTGTATGTTTGTATGTAGTATGTCGTAGTCACCCTTGTGTCATCCCCGAACGAGCCGCCGCCGCCAACCTTTTATGGAGCTTAGACCCCCAGACCCCCACTACAGACCTAGCCAGCTACCTACCCTGAGCTGCCTGACCCATCATCCCCTCGTCACTTGCTCAGCTACTTTCCATCCCTATCCTAATCCCTATCCGAATCCCTACTCCTTATTGCGTACCTCGTCGGCATTGATACACCAGCAGCGAGCAAGGACGCAAACAAATCAACAAGCAGACTGATACACCCCAACACAAAGCAAGCACGAAGCAATACACAGGCGTACAATTGCACATTATCCATTATCTGTTATAGATACGACAACTCTGCTGCCCGATCTATAAGCCGGTTATCATACCCCTTGCGACCCTACAAGACCCTACAAGACCCTGCAAGACCCTGAAAGACCTCATCGCATTATCCCTTTATACCTACCGCCATACCTACCGCCGTATACTCACTTCGAGAACCAACTATGTCAGAGCCTACGCCAAACCCTCAAGCCAGTGGCGCCGGTTGGACCGCTTTCCTCAAGGTTAGCTTCTGAAAGACCTGCTATCTCTCCTAACAGATTTGGTATCGAACTCGAGAATGGGTAGCCTAACTTGTCATAGTCCGTCGCTTCCTTCAACGGCGACCTCTCCTCTCTCACCGCCCCTCCCTTCATCCTCTCCTCTACCAGTCTCACCGAGTTCAGCTCGTACTGGGCTGAACACCCGACCGTGTTCTCGGCACCCGCGAAAGAGGCTGATCCTGCCAAGAGAGCACTGCTCGTGCTGAAGTGGTTCTTGACCACCCTCAAGCAGCAGTACGCCAGTCGGAGCGAGAAATATGGCAACGAGAAGAAACCCCTCAACCCTTTCCTTGGCGAGCTGTTCATAGGCAAGTGGGAAGACGATGCTGGCACCACAGAGTTGGACAGTGAGCAAGTCAGGTAAGCTCATCCGTCTCCCTATGCGCTTGTCCAGAGCGAGTGGTTCTGGTTCTGGTTCTGGTTCTGGTTCTGGTTCTGGTTCTGACGGCCAGTCCAATAGCCACCATCCACCCGCAACGGCGTATAGCATCATCAACCGTCCTTCCGGTGTCCGACTCGAGGGCTATAATGCCCAAAAGGCGAGTTTCGCCAAGACGATCTACATAAAGCAGATCGGCCACGCTGTGCTCACCGTGCCGAACCCCTCCGTTCCAGATGAGAAGGATACCTACTTGATAACCCTGCCGTCGCTCCACGTTGAAGGTCTGCTCTTCGGCTCCCCCTTCATAGAGCTGGATGGCGCTTCCTACATCACCTCGTCAACGGGGTACACTGCCAAGATTGATTACAGTGGGAAGGGTTGGGTCAGCGGGAAGAAGAACTCCTTCACCGCCACACTGTATCCAACCGGCAAGGAAAAGGATGTCCTATACAACGCCTCGGGTCAATGGACCAAAACCTTCGAAATCTATTCCGGAGCCGCCAAGAAAAACTCCACCGACACGCTTGTCGACACCTGGAACCCAGCCACCGTCCCGATGACGGCGCTGGCGGTAGCGCCCATCGAGAAGCAGCACCCCCTTGAGTCCCGCCGGGCCTGGTCGAACGTGGCCAAGGGCATCGCGGCGGGTGACATGGACTACGTGGGGCGCGAGAAGAGCAAGATAGAGAACGCCCAACGCGCCTTACGCAAGAAGGAGAAGGATGAGGGCCGCGTGTGGGAGCGGCGCTACTTCAGCGACGCCGCGGCGACCGGCCAGAAGGACCCCGTTCTCGAGAAGCTGGCCAAGATCGTCGGTCTGAGCGAGACGGGCGACGCCGACAAGACCGGAGGCCTGTGGCGCTTCGACGCTGCCAAGGCCGAGAAGGTCAAGGCGCAGCAGGAGCTGACCGAGGACGAGAAGGTGGCGCTGGCTAAGGAGCTGCTTGGGCAGTAAAGTGAATGAAGAGAAGAAAGGTGAGAGACACAAAGCAGAAGTCGAAGATACAGAAGAAAGAGGCGGCTCCTACCTACAAGTCTTACCCTACCACACGGGTGGATCAAGCGTCATTCTCAATGCACGGATTGGTATCGACCTTTGGTGCAAGTAGCAACCTACCTATCATTTAGCTGACGCCGGATGACTGATGAATAGATGGACGGATGCACGGATGGATGGACGGGCAGATGAATGAATGACTTTGATCGACGAGGTTGAGAATTAACAAACAGCATGGATACAGAATTCAATGCGAGATGTATTTAAGCATTGTAGCAGGAGGGGCGACACGGCAACAGACTAACGGACGCATGAATGGATGAGGTCGCATCCCCCCCCCCCCTGCCAGCTTGGTGTAGCAATCGGCTTGGGCGAAGGGACAAGCAAGCAAGGAATATGTTAGGTGGTGGTCCAACCAACCCACTTACTTATACATACGTATTTGCAAAATAGACCAATGTTCCTATTTCATCATATCCACCCGCTGAGGCACGAATACGAGGCACGGGGTTTGCGTAGGTGTTTAGCGGTAAAGTCCGCCTGTCCGTCGGGAATATACATATATATTCATAAGTATACCGTCATTGCCAAGTCCAATATGTGAAAGCCCCCTGGACGTGAAAGCCGCGGTATCAATGACGCATCGATAATCCTTACGGCTTAGGTACTATCCTGATCGTACACTACATAGTCTGCCCACGTAGGCGCCATACATGTCTCACTACCTGCCATAGGTACATGCTACCTAAGAAGCCAAGTGCTAAAAGATGATACCAGCGGCTCTGAACCTCTCGAACGCCTCCATCCACGCAGCAGCTGCTGGCTGCGGCCGTCGTTCCGCGAAGGCGTAGCCCGCATCTCGGAGCTTCTCGGCGCTGAGCGGCCGGTCGAAGTTCAGCCAGTACCCCACGGCGTCGAGCTGCTTGCTCCCGGCGCCGACGCCGGCCGTGACGCCCCGGGGGCGCCCGTGCTCCGCGAAGAGGTGTCGGTGCTTGGCGATGTACTCGCTCGGGGCGTCTCCTCCGGCTTTGTCTGTATTATCCTCGTCCTCGTCCGAGGAGGATGAGGAAGGAGGACCGACGCCCACCAGACCAAACCACCCCGCGATCTCGGGCCACAGCTCGCAGAAGGTGGTCGGGGTCGGGTCGTCGAGCGCGTTGACGACCTGCCGGTCGAGAGGCTTTTGCTTTTTTCCGGCGAGGTCCAGGCCCAGCGACGCGAAGATGCTGATCCGCCCCAGGGTGCGGGTCGATACGGGGGTGAACCGGGCGTCGAAGCCGGCTGCGGTCCCGGGGAAGGGGACTTCCACAACAGCCTTCCTCCTCCCCTCCGCGGCGGCGTTCGGGTCGGGGATGCCGACGCCGTGGTTGAAGGCGTACAGGGAGAGGTACTGCGCCCAGTGCAGCGCGAGCGAGTACCCGGAGCCGATGGGGCTGAAGCCGACGACGACGTCGGGGCAGACTTCCGTCCACGCCCACCCTCGCCCTTTCGCGGCCGCGGTGAGGATCTCCCGGAACCACGGGTACGCGACCGTCTTGGCGTAGGATTCGGGCAGCTGGCTGGCCATGCGCTCCTCGAGCGGGGTGGAGAAGGCGATGCTGGGGTCGTAGATGCCGTAGCCCTTTTGGAAGGTTAGTGGTGATTACTTAGTCACTTACGTGGGTTGGAAGGTAGGTAGGTAAGGGAGTAGATGTGTAGGTGAGTAGATAGGTTGGATTAGATTAGATAGCTCACCCGAGTGCCCCCGGAGTATACGAAAGACTCGAGGCCGGGACAGAGCTTGTTCATGGCCGCTGCTACCCTCCGCATCATGCCGCAGTTCAGGGCGCACTCGTGCTCGAAGTCGCTTGGGAAGGAGGTAAACACTATATTTGAAATTGACTCATTATCTAAAATCACAGTGAAATACTACTTGTTGTCCATAAGCGGCTTCTTGGCTTACCGAAATAGAAGACATGCGTCACGCCCTCGATTCCTGGTACGCCGTTCTCTAGGGTGTCCGCGAGGTCCTCTTGGAGGAGATCAACTCCGGAGCATATTTGAAGCTCGGGTATGCCTGACAACGATGACGATGATGATGGCGATGCCGTCCCTGGCCAATACGTGTCTTCCAACTTGAGTGGACGGTTCGTCACGGCGGTGACCCTGTCGAACGCCGCATCGCCGCGTTCGGGATATCCCGAGAGCAGCTCGTTGACAACGCCCCAGCCGAGAAGGCCGGTGCCCCCGAACACAAGGGCGTGCCTCTTATTGTTTGTTACGCCGGTCATGTTTTTGGTGTGTGACAGTCACTTAGTTATTATCTTGGCACGGGGGGTGAGATGGATTGTGTAAGTGGTAGGTAAGGAGGGTAAGTATGGGATTGCTTTATAATGTCCACCTAACCCTAAGTTCCGTGCCTTGAACGGCAACTCTCTGTTTATTCTCTGTTTATCTACTCAGTACCTATATATGTATGCCTAAAACCCTGTCTTTGTTTAGCCTGCATGTGGCTCTTCGGCATCGGCATCGTGAAGAAAAGTAGTAGCATACTTGGTACAATGCATCATTATGAATCATAGTGGGGCTTGTTTACTTGGCTCTTGGATAGACCGTATGACTGTTGGTATTCCTAATTTCCTATTTAGGCAATTACCGAAACAAGATCTATAAGAGATGGAAGAAGCCGAGATGATAATTGGCTGCACACAATGCATAGAAAAGGTGATACCAGGGTAATACCAGCATTCCTCATATCAACTGGAAAGTTCCGACAGATACAGTATTGCATTGACTCTTACCTAGTGCTTGGTGCAAGCCACTGGCAGTAGGCAAAGTCAAGGTGACGGGGGTTAGGGGAACGGTAAGTGGAACAGTCGGACGTGAGAAGAATACTTTGGTTGGTAAAAGATGCGGAGTTGTCCGAAGCGTGATGAGTGGATATTCCGGCTTTTTAACCGCCCGGTTCGTGACAACCGGCTACCCGGCCCCACTGCGGTCCGACCCGGTAGAAGCCGGACGGAAGGTGGATTTGAGGTCAGTCAGCAAACATCGTTCTATCAGGCTATCTTTGATATTCTATTTCGGGATGTACAACTTGGTGTGCTTCACATCGCACCTTTCTTGGTCCCTGTCATTTTCAACTGATATATCTCCCTTTACACAACCACTTCAGGTGTTTAGTTCAACCTTCATTTCTGGGAGCTTTGGTCAATGGGTAGGAGTAACAGAGTTTCCTTGGTGAAACTCAACAAATTGCACAGTAACATACTCTTGTGGTTTTGTAGGTACAAAGTATTTTCTTCCATGTCTAAGGATATCGTTAGGCACCAATTAATATGTCCTGCTGTGTACTTGCTAATAAGATTGACCTCTTGCTTATTCAAAGTACTGGCAGGTTCTATCCGCATGTTATAGTGAAATACGGCATTGTTACAAGAAATAGGGGAACCCAGCTTCATCCACCCTCTCGTTGTCCCTGATGCTGAGTCAGATGTGTAGGATAAAGCTCCTTTCCTAGTTCACATATATACCAACATCATAGGATGTCCTTGCTGCACCGCCACATCTATTAAGAGTCCCTAACCCCTCAAAACTTTACAGGGCAGAGGTGAAGGTAAAGTAGAAATACCTAATATGTCACCCCTCTGTCCTGAATACAGCAATACACTTAAATACATACAAATTCACGACCTATAACGGGGTTGAGTCCTTATTAGTCAGAGCATGAATTACGGATCCGACAATAGTGTTGTCTGCCCTTGTTATGAATTAAAGGACTATATCATGGAGTCTAGTTGTAGTATCAGGGGATGTGCCCCTGAGTCCGTCCCACCCAACACAACACAACACAACAAGTTCATTATGAGTTGCCAAACAAGCCCGGCTCATAGTCAGTCATATCGTGTGCCGGACTCATCTCTGATGGACTTTCTGTCGGCACATTCAGCCGACTCCACAGCCAAGCATTCAATGTCTGCTTCCTTTGCAACTCTATATCAATCAGAGCTTCTCAGTCAGACTTGTAATTTCCCCAAGTTTCTGTGGTGTCAGGGAGAGGGGAAAGGATATTTAAGCAGATATCCCCGCCCCCCTTCTCAATTATCCCGAGATCCCTTTCTGTCTATCATACTGCCATCAGGTCCAGTTCTAGTATTCATATCTTGAGTATCAGATTACACATCCTCTTCTCTTAACCTACACTACGCAATAACAACAATTCGCACCGTTATCTTTCTCGACTCTACGTCACCACAGCATTCTGAGCGGTCTTGCCAAGGTCAATAAAATACAGAGCCTCCTACGAGTGAGTATCCCTTTGGAATTATCGTGTTCGTTGACCAGCTACGAGTGAGACATGGTCTGGGAAGAATACACCCAAATTATTGCCAAAACTCTTAGTTAGGCATTTCATAGTGGCAAGTCGAAGAAAACTAACTCTAGTGTAACTCGCTATAGGGGCTGTCACGATGCCCAACTCGCACTCGACGGAATACGAGGCTCTCCAGGCCAGGGTGGATCAGTTGACCGCCCAGGTGCAGGCCTTGCGGGCGCGGTGTACCCAAGCCGATCGGAAGTCCAAGCAGGAAGGGGACCGCTATGCCCACGAGCGAGTCGTCAACAGAAGGCTCCGCGAGAGGATCTCGACGTTGCTTCAGGAAAACACTGAGCTGCAGGCTCGGCTCCGCGAGGAACAGAGTGTCGCTGAAACTTACGATTACTATCACCAGGCCGGCATGCGCCCCGACTCCGACGATGACTATTGAGCCTACCTACGATATACTGGTGGTGATGGTCGGAATGATGATGAATACGGCGGCTCCGGCTCGATGGGTATCTGTTCACGGAGAAGAAGCAAAGGGTGGTACTAACTACAGACGCCCGTCTAGTGGGGAGGTTTCTCGTTGCGGATAAGAGGTAGGGTGAGCGATCACCGAGGACGAGAATCTGCGAGGGAATCGAGAATAGTTGATATGTTAGCATTCTGACCTAGCCACGGATAGTCATACATCGCCACAAATAGGATACACCCTCCAAACCATATGAAGATCCTATCATGAAGTTGAGCTTTTGGCCCATTTCTTTCTTTTGCCCTTCTATCTCCCGTACCAACCGATACCTAAGAGGCCACCCCCCGCGCGCATCGGCCCACCTCTTTCCATAATTTCTTCATCGCCGCAGTGGCGCATTAGTCCCAGGACAACTTGGCTTTTTGCTACGTGATTGTACCTTTCCACCCAAAGCTTCGCAATGGAGTATGTTTGTCAGTATTTAACTTGTGCGATATGTATGGATATTCATTCGCCCGGTAATATAGGACAAGAGGCCGAGTGTGACATACATATCAAGTAGTCATAAACTTCGGCTGTTTGAGCAGTCTGATTGGACAATTTGGGCTATACAAAGATTTTAACTTTGGTGAACGTTATGCCACACGGCAAAGGGTTATAGCAAGGGGTTACAGCAAGGGGTTGAACTACCTACGTACCTATTATTGTACCACCTGCAGCAAACCACCAACATTGGATGAATACAGTTGATCATGCACGGTCATTGGCAGTAGTCTACAAGCGTAACACCTTCTAGAGTCTGTTGCCTCGAGATTCTTTGATCCCCAGGCTACTGGTACCTACTTGCCCCTCTAAGGAAGGAAGGAAGGAAGGCCCCGCCCCTCTACAGCTGCCACTTCAAAACCAAACCTCCTCAACCTTGGAACTTCCACTTTCCTTCCATCATCACTTATACTGACCATCCCTTTCCCCCACCCTCTTTCAATCATAGTCTGTGATTCACAGGCTTACCATACCTAGTCCCAATCATACCTACTAGGTACCTACAGTTTCTGTCACATCATGGCATCCGCAGAGACTGTCCTGATTACAGGCTGCAGCAATGGCGGTATTGGCTCTGCATTGGCTCTTGTTCTCCAACAGCGTGGATTCCACGTCTTCGCAACAGCTCGCGACCCCTCCAAAATGTCTGATCTCAAAGGCCTTCCGAACATCACACTGCTCACACTCGATGTCGTCAAGTCGGTCGATATTGAGGCTGCTGCTGAAGCAGTTGCCAAGCAGACAGGTGGCACCTTGAACTATTTCATCAGCAATGCAGGACGCAACCATTTTATGCCTATCCTAGACGAGGACCTGGAGACGGTCAAAAACCTCTTTGAGATCAACTTCATAGCTCCAATTGCTCTCACCAAAGCATTTGCCCCCTTGCTCATCAAGGCCAAAGGCATGGCGGTGTACATTACCTCAATCTCTGGGTACCTTAACATACCATACATGGGTAAGTGCCTTTGTCACTACTGCCTTGATCACCTTTCACCACGGCCATTTGAGTTGGCCGATATCTGACACAAAGCTTGTAGGAACATATTCGGCATCGAAGAGGTCCATAGAGATTGTGGCCGAGACTCTGCGACTTGAGCTGGCCCCCTTCGGTGTTGGCGTGCTTGAGGTTGTTACCGGAGGGGTCAAAACCAAGGGTCAGACGTACTTTGGCGACTTCCAGCTCCCAGAACAGTCACTATACAAGAGTATTGAAAGCACCATTGCTGGCAGGGCCCAAGGGAACGATGGAATGCCTAGAATGGACACAATGGAGTACGCTACGGCAGTTGTGGATGAGATTACAAAACGCACTACCGGTCGCTTCTGGTGTGGCAACAATGCTGATGGTGTCAAGATGAGCACGACAGCAACTGCAGTACCGCAATCAGCCATGGTACGTTAAACTGCTTTCCTCATCTTGGGCGTGCTAATCGAAAGTAGGACGCTGGAGCTGTTATGGGAACTGGACTTGACACATTGGCCAAATAATGAGTCTGACGGAGCTGTAAGGGAGGGTTTAGAAATCTCTTAACTCTACGAATTACACTGTCTAGATAAATATGACAATGAAGCATTCTGAAAGCCCTTTGCCACATGACTCAATGTCAAGTCGACATGTTGAAGAAGACCAAGGCGGTGTTGCGGCTGCGTACGTCCTCGTCCCGTCCCCGAAGGTTGCGCCGACGGCACAATACCGGTAACCCACCATTGTGCAAATTCCCCGGAGACGCTCACATACAGAAATATTCAAGAATTGAAGAATGCTGGAACCATGTCGCTCGGACTTGGAATGTAGAAATCGTAATCGGGGACGAATTTAAATGAAGACCCGGGAGTAGTAATATGAGAATACCTTGACAGGTATATGAAGCTGGAGATGACGTTGTAATGTTACTAGTTATGTCAAGCTGTCGATGTGGCTCAAGTCCGTACTTACTACATGTAGGTATGTCGGTACTTAAGTAGTGTGGCTAGTGAGCACGTCCCTGAAGCGCCTAGGTAACGTAGGTAAAGCCAATCGAAGTCAATTGAGTGAGTGACTGCAACCACTAACTCCAGGAGCTATGACCCCAACCGATCGTTGGATGTTCGCTGGACTCAGGACCGACGACTGCGCCCATCCCGCCATCCCACATCCCTACCTACGAGAATTACTATTGGGGCAGTTGCAATTTTCCTCTGGGGGCAGTTGCCCACCTTGCCAACTGTCGGACCCACAGTAAAAGACTAGGGCCTACCTATGCAGCCACTTACTAAAACCACTAATATCACACCTAAAACCACCCATTCGGGACTACATCGTCATATCGTAGGTTCTGTATATTACTATAGCACTGACACAAGGCCAATGCAAAACCGAAAACTGGAATTAGCTAGGAAATTATTATATAATACAACAATAGACCTCCAACCCCTATAGCCTTAGTCATCTTCTACAACGGAAATCCTTAGTCATCTTCCGCAACAAGGGGCCTTAGTCATCTCCAGTGAGATCAACTGTATCGCCCGTTAAATCGACCGTCGTACTTTGCAGTGCCAAATCGTTAATATCGTGCCATTCTTCAAGCTCCATTGCAGCCCGATCTTCAGCACTTAGTTCGGGCCTGGCCCGGTGTGCCTTGGAGGGTGCCGGCGGTACGGGAGTGAATATAGGTGCCGCAGCACGCAACGCCTGCTGGCTACGTAGGAGCCCCTGAAGGGCTTCCGAAATGGCGGTGCCCGTAGCCGCAGAAGTCATCGTAGGTGTAGGTCTAGGTGTAGGCGCAGGCGGACCTGTTGTTCCTCCCCTTCCTCCCCTCCCTCCCCTGGCACCGCGGGCACCGCGGGCACGGGCAACGGGGGCACCGCGGGCACGGGCAACGGGGGCACCGCGGGCACGGGCAACGGGGGCACCGCGGGCACGGGGGGCGCTGGCACGGCCGCGTTGGGTGCCGCGTTGGGTGCTGCTTTGTGTGGGGGCGGGATCATCGTCATCCGAATCGAGGTTGATGACCTCTTCCCATTGTGAGGGCTCGCGGCGAAGTGTAGGGTGAAGCTCTCGTCGCCGGTGTTCAGTGACCCCTCGAAGGAACTGTGGCAGAGTGGTAGTAGCCGTGAGATTTGGCGAAGGTGTTCAGGGATTCCATCAGGTCTTCAACCTTCTCACAAGGCGGGCCGCCATTCGGGCCGCCTTCCGGTGGAAGCGGCAGCGAGCGGGATGAATCCATCGGTTGTTGCGGCGAAGCCGAAGTTGCAGGAGTGAAGCCGCAATTGTAGGAGTGGAAATGGGAAGGAGGAAGTGGAATCAATTGTACGTTGATAAAACCTGATAGGTTATTGTTGTTGTGTCGAAGCCTACTATCGAAAACTAAGCTGTTGTATGCAGGAAGCTGTTGATTTAGGTGGGAAACTGGGTGTTCTAGCATTTGCGATACTAGTGGGAATTAGTGTATTCGGACAGCCCAGCCACCAGCTGTCAGAGTGGGTCAACTGCCCCCAGAGGAAAATTGCAACTGCCCCAATAGTAATTCTCCTACCTACGTACCTACACCTCACTGCACTACCTACTGTTGTAGCTAAACAACTACTACGTACAATACATACCTACATACCCGTACTCTGCCACACATACCTAATGTTGATAAGGCAAGTTTAAGGTCCAGTGACAACGAACGAACAGGCAACAACAATTTCTCTGCCATCGCCAACCAACATCGATCACCTCCGCCCGTCTTCATACGCCACCCACTTACTCACCCACTCGCCCATTCCCTCGCGCGACGTGGCTCCGATCGAACCGAATCGGATTGGATCGCAACGAATCGTCGGACTCATGTCCCCTACAGCGTCGTGACTTTGCCTTGTTTGCTGCTGCTTGTCCGTAGAATAACAACCTCGAATACCACACCGAAGCCGAATCTCGGTTCTGCGCGCCTTTCCCGAATTCGCCAATCATGTCGACCCCCCCAAGTCCGCCCGAAGACCAGGCGAGATTGCTGGAAGATGCCTTGATCGCCGTGCGCCAGCAGACTGCGCTTATGCGCAAGTGCCTCGATACTCCCGGAAAGCTTATGGATGCTCTTAAGTGTTGGTAGGTCACTTCCTCGACCTCCCGGCCGAGTCTCCTCTACCCAACCCCCATCCCCCCTCATGCGCGAGATATAGGTGCCGCGACCGCTGCTTGCTTGCTTTCTTGCTTGCTTTCTTGCTTGCTTTGTCGTTCTTGAGCCACATGATATCTAACAGCATACCATGCATCGTCTAGCTCAACGTTGGTCTCAGAGCTCCGTACGAGCAGCCTGGGCCCGAAACAATATTACGAACTATATATGGCCGTCTTCGATGCCCTACGCTACCTGTCAGTGCATCTCAGGGAAAACCATCCTCACAACCACCTCGCCGACCTGTACGAGCTCGTTCAATATGCCGGAAACATCATTCCTCGGCTGTATCTCATGATTACCGTCGGAACCGCATACATGTCCATACCTGACGCGCCGGTGAAGGAACTCATGAAAGACATGATGGATATGAGCCGCGGTGTCCAACATCCAATCCGGGGACTGTTTCTGCGTTACTACTTGTCCGGCCAGGCAAGAGACTACCTACCTGCTGGCCACGGTGATGGTCCTGAGGGGAACTTGCAAGATTCCATTAACTTCATCCTCACCAATTTCGTCGAAATGAACAAGCTTTGGGTACGGCTGCAACACCAAGGCCACTCGAGAGAACGGGAGCAGCGGACCAAGGAGCGCAAGGAACTGCAACTCCTAGTCGGCAGCAACATCGTCCGCCTGAGCCAATTGGTGGATCTGGATGCGTACAAGGACGTAATTCTGGCGCCTCTACTCGAACAGGTAGTGCAGTGTCGAGACGTCTTGGCGCAAGAGTATCTTCTCGAGATCATCACGCAGGTCTTCCCCGACGAGTTCCACCTCCACACCTTAGATCAGTTCCTCGCCGCCGTATCCAGACTCAACCCCCACGTTAATGTGAAGGCAATCGTCATTGGGTTAATGGACAGACTTTCCGCCTACGCAGAAAGGGAAGCTCAAGAAGGGGAGTCACAAGATAGGGCCAAACTGGAACAGGATGCTCTAGCCGAATTGTTGGAAAGAGTCCGGCTGGGCAAGGAACAGCAAGAATCGAAACCAGATGCAGCAGCACCATCGACGGATGCAAATGGGGAACAATCCGATGGCGAGAGTGCAGAGACGGCCCCTAGTAACGACGCTGCTGCCGAGGCCGAGGCTGCTCCGTCGATTGCTGAAACGGAAACTACGGCAGTTGCCGGAGAGGAAGATCAAGCGCCAGAAGCACCCAAGAAGCAGCGCGGCATCCCTGAGGATGTCAAGCTGTACGAAGTCTTTTTTCAACAGGTCAACAATCTTGTCAACGCACAGCACCTCCCCATCCAGGATACGGTCGCGTTACTAGTATCTTTGACAAATTTGGCCCTCAACATTTATCCTGGCCGACTAGACTATGTCGATCAAGTCCTCGAATTTGCCAACCACAAGGTGAAAGAGCATGCGAACAGCCCCGATCTTCACTCCCCTCCAGCGCAGCAAAGCCTTCTCGCGCTACTCCTTGCGCCCGTCAAGAGATACGTCTCACTTTTTACCGCCCTGTCGTTACCAACATATGTCCCGCTGTACCAATCACAAACATACCCAACCAGACGGGCTGTCGCCGGGGAAGTTGCCAGGAGTATGATACGGAACCAGACACGCATAACAACAGCCGCACAGCTCGAAAATGTCCTGGAAGTCTTGAAGGTATTGATCAAAGAAGGGTCGCAGGCGTCTGCCGGCTATCCCGGCGGCCCTCAACGAAGAGCGCTGGAGACGGATGAGACGCTGGAGGAGCAAGGCTGGCTAGCAAGAATTGTCCATCTCCTCGACGGAGAAGATAACGACACGCAGTTCCGGCTCTTGCAGATGACCCGCAAGGCATATGCCGAAGGAAACGAGAGGATCCGCACTACTACCCCACCCCTCGTTACTGCTGGATTGAAGCTGGCTCGCAAGTTCAAGTCTCGCGAACACTACACTGACAACTGGGAAACGCAATCCAATGCCTTGTTCAAATTCATGCACTCTGCGATATCTGCTCTATATGCGAGGGTGAATGGGGCGGGTGCGGCCGAGCTTGCGCTGCGGTTATTCTGCTCTGTTGGCCAGGTAGCAGACCAGGTTGGCTTCCAGGAAATCGCATATGAATCTTTTGCACAAGCATTTACCGTCTACGAGGAAGCCATTTCGGACTCGAAAGCACAGTTTCAGGCCGTCTGCGTCGTGGCAAGCGCGCTACACCAGACGAGGAACTTCGATAAGGAAAACTACGACACGCTTATCACGAAGTGTGCGCTACACGGCAGCAAGCTTTTGAAGAAGCCAGACCAATGCCGGGCAGTGTACCTAGCTAGTCATCTCTGGTGGGCCACACCGATTTCTGCCACGGAGGAATCGGAGGAAGGCGTAAGTTTTCTGTTTGATTTACTGGCGAACATTGGACTAACGTAATATACTAGCTCTACCGGGATGGGAAGAGAGTGCTCGAATGTCTCCAGCGTGCTTTACGAGTGGCGGACTCTTGCATGGAACAGGGGACATCGGTTGAGCTGTTTGTAGAGATCCTGGATCGATACGTATACTACTTTGACCAGGCCAACGAATCGGTAAGGCTAATTGCTCTCGCTCTCAGCCATTCATTTACAGACTTACTGACACGGGTTGTAGGTAACAACCAAGTACATCAATGGCCTCATCGAGCTTATCCACTCGAACATTGGCCAACAGGACTCGTCGAATATCGAGAGTAGCAAGCGACATTTCAAGCACACGCTCGACAACATCGCGTCAAGACAGTACGAGGGTATTGTCCTCAACCCACCAAAGTAATTCGAGGAAGGGGGAAATATAGCGCAACGGGCGCAGGTCGAAGGAGAGCGCGTGGGTAATGATTGAAGTTGATAGGGCCGTAGGCGGCAGATGGACGTAACGAACCCGTGGTGGACGGATGGATGATGCAGTTCCAGTTCCAGTTCCTGTACCCCTTTTTTGTACATATGTATACCGATCCATTCAATCCCGACAGATGATGATGATTCCAAGACTAGTTAGTACCTGGAGACGTTCAATCGACCGTAGTATAGGAAGAGAAAGGAGGGGCAGATGGCAGGTTGGAATCCGTGAAAGTCATGAAGGCTATATGAATTCAGTGCGAATGCTATACGAATTACAATTATGAAGCAAAGTCTAATGACCCCTTAACCAACTATCCAGACCCCTTTTTAATTGAGCGAGTATGTATGTACCCGGGACGTATGTATGTATGTATGTATGTACTATGTATGGATGCATGTGGTGTTGGTGGTCAACCACCTGGGTTAAGTGGTTGCTTCGAAGTGTGGCAGTGCTTGGGTGACTAATGTACGTAATCCATGGTTAATTACAGTGTACAGAGTACGTACTTCCTCACTAAAGCACCCTAAACTTGACCCCTTGTCTGCATCCAGCAACTGGCCCGATGTTCCGAGATCTTTGGACCAACAGACGGACAGGAACGTAAGGAGTTTCCAACTGCGCCTGCCTCAGCTATAACCTGCCTAGGCTGCTAGGTACAGTAAGATAACGACTATTTGTGCACCTAAGCTGCTAACCTCGAAGCACTAAGGACTATCTAAACCAACTAAACCTCCTGGACTACGGCGCAACCTTCAGCGCTGTAAGATGATGATAACCTAAACTCCAAGTACCTACCCAGCGTGCCCAGCTGCTACCCGAGTCTCACTGTCTCACGTCTCACTGTCTCACTGCTCGGTGCCTTCTCCTAGCAGTCCTAGTTCATGTCATCCAGATTCGCATGTTTACAGAGCTGATGATCAAACCCATTTGATGTTACCTTTGAAGTTACCTCCGACGTTACCTTTGACGTTACCTACAGAACTGTACCTGACCCGACTGTCTCTTTCGATGAGGCCAATGAAACCTATCGATATCTTTCGCTTGCATTGAAGAATTACTTCCGTATCTCTCCTACTTACTGCTTCTTTCTTCGAGTTGCTATTCTTATCACGTCACTCCTTTTTACCCACTCCGCCCTGGATTCGTAATCACTCGTTCGTTGCCTTCTCTCTACGACGACATACTTCGTACCTACCAGCCTGCCTGCCTATCAACGGATCTACCGAGCCTACTTACATACCTAACGAATAAGCCAATAAGCCAGCCTATCTTACCAAGTGCAGGTGGACAGATACGCGAACACAGGAATACGGCAACATTCGGATCTCCAGGAACAGCCCACCCATCAATGCAGACAAACGCCTCGGTGATTTTCGACATCTCCAAACCGCCTGCGTTCCGTCGAAGACGACACATGTCCTAACTAAACCGAGAACCGCAAGATGCCGTCCGACGAGAAGTCCCATTACATCCCAGCAGATCCATCGGAAGATGAAGCACCGCCAATACCCAGCTACGATGAGGCCATCCGGGGAGCCTCCTCTTCGCGCACCGACTGGCAGCAACCATCTCCGTCATTAGACACGCGATCCGCTCACGAGACTGAAGCGCAATCCCTTCTGAACACCTCACAGCCCCGACAGCAAGCCGGCGGAGGACGACGGCCACCCGATGGGTACCGCCCGCCCTACGTAGAATCGGACGGGGAAAACTCGGATTGGACGCTCGAAAGCGATGACGATGACGATGACGGCCACGATAACGAAGAGGTGCGTCGGGAGATGCAAGAGTTGGAGGTGGAGGACCCTCTCATGAACGGATCGACGAGCTCGAGATCCTCGTCACTGTGGAGGAAACCTATAAGCTTCTCGTTACCGCAGTGGAGGTGGAGGTGGCGGCTGCCACGGCTCACGGTCCGGTTACCGCGTGCGAACGACACCACCTCGAACACTAACAACAACAACGTCGAAGAAGGAAATGCGGCTGGAACAGGGGACGAGGGAAGGGAGAGGGGAAGGAGGTGGTGGCAGTGGCGGCCAGCAGTATGGGGCAGCGGCAGCGGCGACCCGGTGGTAACGACGCAGATCAGCAGCTCGGCGATGCTCCTGCTCATGGGCCGGCTGCTGGCGCTGACGCTGGTGCTCGGCTTCCTGTGGCTGCTGTTCATGAGCGACGTCTTCACCAGCATGTCGCGGCGCATCGGGGGCCAGATGTTCGATCCGGAGCAGGTGCGCCAGCACGTCGTACACATGGTCGACCCGGCCCAGATGCGCGCCACCCTGCGCCACTTCACCAGCTACGCCCACGTCGCCGGTACCGAGGGCGACTGGGCACTAGCCCATGACGTCCGCGCCACCTTCCTCCGCGACGGCCTCGAGGACGTCGTTGTGGATGAGTACCAGGTCTACCTGAACTACCCGCGCGCCGACGGCCGCGCCGTCGAGATCCTCTCCGGAGATGGCGATGACCAGAAGGCGATTTGGAGCGCGCAGCTCGAGGAGATGGACCGCGGTGACGAGGCCGCTGGCCACCCCACCCTGGCCTTTCATGGCCACTCCAAGACCGGCGACGTGCGCGGGCCCCTAATCTACGCCAACTATGGCTCCCGGGAGGACTTCCAGAAGCTGGCGGACATGGGCATCGACGGGACAGGCGCCATCGCGCTCGTACGGTATTACGGTGGAGACAAAAGCGGCAGTGGAGATGACGCCGCGCACAAAGTCAAGGCAGCCGAGCTGGCCGGGTTCGCCGGCTGCCTGATTTACACGGACCCAGCCGACGACGGGTTCGTCCGCGGCGACGTCGCGCCCAACGGCCGCTATATGCCGGCCGACGGCGTGCGCCGCGACTCGGTTAGCCTCGGCACCTGGATCATGGGCGACGTGTTGACGCCCGGCTGGGAGAGCAAGCCAGGCCTGCCGCGCATGACGCTCGACCAGACGAAAGGTCTGCTAGGCATCCCGAGTCTACCGCTCGCCGCGCGTGACGCACAGGTCCTACTACAGCACCTACGGGGATTCGGTCAAAGAGTCCCCGGTGCGTGGCGCGGCGGCGTGCCTGATTTGGGGGCCGACGGTGGCGGTGATAGCGTGGGCGGCTGGTGGACGGGCAACGCGTCGGGCCCCGTCGTTCGTCTCCGCAACGACCAGGACGAGGAGCAGCTGCAGACGGTGTGGAACGTGCGGGGCCGCGTGGCGGGTCTCGAGCAGGCCGAGCGCACCGTGTACATCGGCAGCCACCGGGACGCATTCTCGCTCGGTGGCGCGGCCGACCCGGGCTCGGGAACCGCCATCATGCTCGAGGTGGCCCGCGTACTGGGCGACCTGGCCGCGAGAGGGTGGAGACCCCTCCGCACCGTCGAGTTCGCCTCCTGGGACGCGTCGGCCTACAACCTGGTCGGCGCTACCGAGTTCGTCGAGGAGCACGTCGATAGCCTGCACGATGACGCGTACGCTTATATCAATCTGGGCGCGGCTGTGTCGGGGACCCGGCTTCGCGCGCGCGGGTCTCCGGTTTTCCGACGCGTGCTAGCGCGTGTGTTGGATCGCGTGCTGGATCCCGCGCCGCCCCAGCAACAGGAGCAAAGCGAGGGAGGAAACGAGGGCAATGGGGAGGGTGGTGAAGGCAACTCCTCGCCGCTGTCGCTCGGTGTGCTGTGGGCCCAGGCCGGCCGCGACGACGACGGCGACGAAGTCACCGGGTCCGGGGCGCTCGACGGCCTCTGCGACGTCCGCGGCGATTACGCCCCCTTCCAGTACCTGGCGGGCGCGAGCTCTCTCGACCTGAAGTTTGTGGACGATAGCGATGACGATGGTAATGGTGCTAGCAACGATTACGACGACGACGATGGGAAGAGCTTCCCAGCCCACAGCTCGTACGACAGCTTCGACTGGATGGCGCGCGTCGGCGACCCGGACTTCTCGTACCACGCGGCCCTCGCCCAGGTCGTGCTGCTGCTCGTCCTCGAGCTCGCCGACCGCCCCGTCCTGCCCTTCGACATAGGCAGTTACGCCCTCGAGCTGGAGCGCTACGCTGCGGAGCTGGAGATGTGGGTGGAGGAGTACCAACAGAAGAAAGATCACAAGGAGAAGTCTAAGGCTGGGTCTGTATTTAAGTCTTCCTCCCATGACACCTCCGCCGATGACAAGGAGGAGAGGGATGAGAAGGAGGAACTCCTAGACGTCAGCAAGATCCGCGACGCTACCAAAACGGTCGAATCCGTCGCGGCCGAGTTCGACAAGTGGGAGCAGTTGTGGGAGACTAGCATCATCCGAAGCAACGGCTGGGAGCCCTCCAACCTCGGCAAACAGCGCTGCCAGTACAATGACCGCATGGCGCTGTTCGAGACGGGTTTGCTGGATCTGGAGTACCTTGGTGGTGTGAGTATACGCGCAATGACCACATGATTGTATATTTATCTCATTCTTACTTGATTTATTACTGACACTATCCGATCTTTAATATAGACACCGAACCGCACCCAGTTCAAGCACATGGTCTTCGGACCCCAGGCCTGGCCCTCTAGCCACAAGCCCGCCTACTTTCCCGCCATCCGGGATGCCCTCGAGGGCGGCGATCTTGCGCTGGCCCGCTCCCTCGTCGACAAGACGGCCAACGTCATTAGCAATGCCGCCAGAGCTATGCTGGCGACGGACGAATAAACAGACGAATGCATACTTACATGAAATCCAGGGCCTTGTCCTGTAGACGATATATACGCGCGCGTACCTCGATACCCTTCAGGGTGTGGCCTATTACACATCCAGCAACACCTAGCAATACACCGATCTATTACTCCATACCTACGAGGACATCAGGGATCACATACTCGGCATCGCCGAATACGTTGGCACAAGCTAGTTAGCCAGCTTGGGATGTCCGATGCAGTTCGTTTCGATGAACCGAGTCGCCGAGGTTCGACTCCATCTATTTCATCTGCGCGCGTCGCTTCACATCATACTGGGTATCAGATGATCCGGAATAGAAAGGGACGGCGACAGCAGGAGAGAGCTCATTTCATTTCCGAAGGGGCAACCGCAACACTCGTACATAACACACCACACCTCAACACACCACAACATGCATCACTTGGCGTTTTTCTCTCTGGCGTAAAGGAATGACAGGCGATAAAGGAGACTCGTTGGTTTTTTTTCCCTTTCTTTCCTCTTGGTTGGTACGCTGGACCCTCCTATCATCGGGCGGTCTGTGTATTTAGAAGGCCTTCTGTATTGTTTTTATATGTCCTAGCCGTACTCGTACTTTGTACCTACCTACTAGGTAGGTAGAGTTATATATACCTACATTACATGACGTTACATTATATATTTATATATAAGTTATAGTACATTGCATCATGCCTTTTATTGCAGTGCTGCGTTAGTGCAGGGTTCGAGACTCAGGCTCGGCAGATTCCTCTTTGCACTCGCGCTGCTGGCAGAATCCGGACTAAAGTGTTCATCGCTCATCACCATAATGTTAACGTATGTATGCATATGGCGATAATGCGGAATAAAATCAAAAACAATATACTATTTGCCAATACGGTTGACAGTGCCGCTGTGTCAAACTGAAGTCATGGTGCGAATAGCACTGCAACACTACGCAGCCCCCATAGGCATGTGAGGTCGGCTGAGCTGAACACCACTTACTTCCTAGTATCTATTCGGGCCACTCCTCAGTCGAATCTGCTGCCTAATCTTAATGGAACCGGGATTTCCTTTGGGTACCCGTACCAGTACCAGAACTAGTACCAGACAGCTCTGACAGTGTCACATCATCTTTTGCGGAAGTCGCATCATCACGGGAAATGGACGAGGAATCCAGTATGCCTTCTTTAAGCTCTGTAGGTTCCCTCAATATACTGGACAGCGTGGCGAACGGTTTGATAATGATCCCGACCTAGAGTTTCTGTTTCCTCAGCTTGTGCCCAAATTCTCCTCTACAGACGAAGATTGGAGGTTGTCTCCTACCTTTCATGGTTTTCTGTGGCACGATACTACATTCTATATTTTCCTGATAATGCCTTCCATATCAAATGGAACAATACAGGCGTATATGTAATGGGCTTACGAGAACATAACATGAGACTGATAACTCTTGCAACAAAGTTCACTTCGGACGAAATACATAACCGATATCGGGTTGCCCATGGCAAGCCCTCTCTTGAACGAGGATAGACTGTCACAGATACTCATCATTCGAAACAACCACCTAGGTAGATATCCAGAAATCCATGTGCTCGCCTGCCCGACTCTCAGCTCCCCTGAGGACAGTGATAGTGCTGGAATGGGGGGCTAATATAAAGTACTAATGAATATAATTAGTACATGAAGGAGATTCTAGATAGGTACATACTCAAGTAAACAGCTTAGATACCGGGCCGAGATGCCTTGGGCCATTTCTTGGGCTCCCGCTAGTTGGTCCCCGCTAGTTACTCGGTATTGGATCCCCTTGGTCGGTATCCGTTCCCGAAGTCTGCATTCCTGTATTAGGGAGTAGTAGCTGGGCATGTAGCAAATAATGGACTCGCAGCTTATATCGTACCGGCTACAGCTCTCCGATTATCGCATTTCTCTTTGGGGATCTAATTCGAGGTCATAGCCCCATACCTCCCAATGGCCAACTGCCTATGAAAATGCCATTGCCATATCGTATGATATCAACTCGACGATATATCGATAGCCAGCTGTCGATAACTAATACCCCGACTGACCCCGACTATAGAAACGATGGGGCTTCCGAATTCGGGGCGCCGGTTTACCTTCAAGCTCCTCTGATTGGTCCCGGTTTCCAATTGAACTATAATCATCCCCCACTATCGCCCATAGCTTGCCCCTCTGCCCCTCTCAATGCCGTAGCAAAGCGAGCTCTAGTGGGGGAACATCGCCAACGTCACGGCTAACGAACTAATAAAAAGAGCTGGGGACTGCAGATGCACGTCTCGTTGGTGGACAGTTACGTTCCTTACTTTATCATCCTTCTCCGGTTCCTGCCTCTTCCTTTGCTCTTATTATTCCTCAGAGCTTTCCTTCTTGTCGCTTCAGTGAATCTGTGAGTGGTATTGCATCCGGGAGATAGAGCATACCCAGAAGAACACGCCATACCATCGAGGGACGCTATAATCGATATATAGTACGGTATCGTAAAATATACGGTATCATAAAATAAGCCCCGAAGGTCGCAATTGACCATGGCTGCTTCACGGAAGAGCTGCGGCGGTCTCGCCATTGCCTGCCGGTCCGGCCTGCAAGTTGCGTCAAGGGGATATGCCAGACGGGTGCCATCACAATTAGTCGCTACAAGATCATTAACTACCACGAGCCCCCGATTGACGACCTTGGCGAGCTTCAAGACACCCAGAGTGTTCAACGAACCAAATGTGTGTGATATGTCCGGGGATTATTGAGCAGTCAAGAGCCAATTGTGCTGACAACATGAATAGCAACACTATGAGAAAGGATCCCCGCAGAGAGCAGGTCTATACTCCGCTGTGGAGGGCTTGAAGAAGAAGGGGCCGATAGACATCCCCATTGTGGTTGGAGGCAAAGAAGTACGTTCTGCCCCTCAAAGATGAAATAGCAAATAAGTGAAACGTGGTGATCTAACCCCTTGAGCAGATTACCACCCCTAAGAAGGGCCGACAGCACAACCCCTCCGACCACGCCTCCACGGTGGCGAACTACTCCCTCGCCAGCACAGCCGACGTCAACAAGGCCATCGAGGCCGCCCTGGCCGCTAAGCCCGCCTGGGAGGCAATGCCGTTCGCCGACCGCGCCGCCGTCTTCCTCAAGGCAGCCGACCTCATCTCGACCAAGTACCGGTACGAGATCATGGCGGTGACGATGCTGGGCCAGGGCAAGAATGCGTGGCAGGCCGAGATCGACGCGGCCGCCGAGCTGTGCGACTTCTTCCGCTTCAACGTCGCCTACGCCGAGGAGCTGTACGCGCAGCAGCCGTCGTTCCACGCGCCGGGCGTCTGGAACCGCGTCGAGTACCGCCCGCTCGAGGGCTTCGTGTACGCCGTCAGCCCCTTCAACTTCACGGCCATCGGCGGCAACCTGGCGGGCGCGCCCGCGCTGCTCGGCAACGTCGTGCTCTGGAAGCCGTCCGACAGCGCCGTGGCCTCGGCCCACCTCGTCTACCGCATCCTGCGCGAGGCCGGCCTGCCCGAGAACGTCATCCAGTTCGTCCCCGGCGACGCCGAGGAGGTGACGCGCGCCGCGCTGGGCCACCGTCAATTCGCCGCCCTGCACTACACGGGAAGCACGGCCGTGTTCCGCAGCCTATACGGCCAAGTCGGTGCCGGCGTCGCTGAGGGCCGCTATGCCGGCTACCCGCGCGTCGTAGGCGAGACGGGCGGCAAGAACTTCCACCTCGTGCACCGCAGCGCCGACCTAGCCAACGCCGCCGTCCAGACCGTGCGCGGCGCCTTCGAGTACCAGGGCCAGAAGTGCAGTGCCACCAGCCGCGCCTACGTGCCGGCGTCGGCCTGGCCCGAGTTTAAGGACAAGCTCATCGCCGAGACGAAGAGCCTCGTGGTCGGCCCGCCCACCGACCCGGCCAACTTCGTCGGCCCCGTGATCCACGCCGGCAGCTTCAACAAGCTGGCCCGCGTCATCGACGACGCCAAGAACGACCCGGACCTCGAGCTGCTCGCCGGCGGCGCCTACGACGACTCCAAGGGCTACTTCGTCCAGCCCACCATCTACCGCGCCAAGACGGCGACGCACCCGCTCCTGAGCACGGAGCTGTTCGGCCCCATCCTGACCGTGCACGTGTACGACGACGCGGCGTCCGCGGGCGTGGTGGATCCCGCGCAGGACAAGGCGTTTGCCGACGCGTGCGCGCTCGTGGACGGGGCCAGCGAGTACGGGCTGACGGGCTCGGTGTTCGCGGCGGACCGGCGCGCGGTCCGCGTCGCCGAGGAGCGCCTCCGCAACGCCGCGGGCAACTTCTACGTCAACTGCAAGAGCACGGGCGCCGTCGTCGGCCAGCAGCCCTTCGGCGGCGGCCGCGCCAGCGGCACCAACGACAAGGCCGGCTCCATCAACCTGCTCGGCCGCTTCGTGAGCGTGCGCAGCATCAAGGAGGAGTTCGGCGCTACGACCAAGGTGCCGTATCCGAGTAATGAGGTTTGAATTGAAGACATGAAATGGGTGTGATGACGATGGTGATGCTCTCCCGAGGGACCGAAAATTGTATATTAGATATCCATGGCATGGTATGGTGGATTATGGATGAAAGTGGGTTGGGACCCGACTCCATGCGGACACGAGCGGGCCAGTCACTTGTTTGTTGACGGGCTGATTGGCAGGCAAAAGAAAAAAGTAGGTGATGGTTGTATTCCAACGCGCTGGCACGCGTTGCCATTATATAAGCAAGCTAGTCCTATATAACTGCAGGCTTCCGCCAGCAGTTCCTCAGATAAACTTCTTCCTACCTTAAACACTTCAATATACAACCGTTTTATTCAATTATTATTTGCTTTCTTTAATTATACATACATACCTACCAATATTAATCAATATTGCTAAATATTAGCAATATAAATTGGCAAAATAAAAAAATCATTATTACGATATTAAAAATATCGTAATAATATTGCAATTCCTCTTTATTTTTACATGCTTATATTTCGAATTCCATCCTTATCGTTATTCTCGTTAATAGCCATATCGAAACATAAATAGGCCGAAATATTAACCCAAGGTATTACTAATAACATACGGACAGGCCCCTTTAATAATTTTCCAAAAATCGACCTTATTACCTTAAAAACTTAAATACGGCTATTTAAATTAATCTTTATTATTACGAATCGCTTATTAATAATATTTAACCATTTTAATTCGATAATAATTAACTAAAAAAAATTCGACCCGAATATAATAAATTACCGTTAAAAATTAACATAAGCATTAATAATACTAATCGATTTCGAAAATATAAACTCGAATACTTTTAATATTCAAATATCCAAAAAAACGTTCGAAAACTATTAAGGCCGGCTATAAAGCTTTACGACAAAAAATTTTAAAATAATGCCATTCCTATTACGGATTAATTTAAAAAATGCATTTATATAATAAAAAATTTACGTTAATAAAAATAACGCCAAATTTAATAAAGCTTTTGCCGATTTCGTTATTATAAAAGCATTCCTTATTTGGAATATAAAAAAATTAAAAATAACCAAAACTAAATAGCTTAATGCATTAATATAAAAAACGCTAATAATCGAAACCGATTAAGAAATCATATATCCCCCGGAACGCTTTTAAAGCCAAATCCGCCCTTAATTATTATATATACCAATAAACGAACCATTTAATTCCTTTTTATTTCATAATCCGCTTTTGCTGCGTCGCCTTATATTTTAAACCCAATCCTAATTCGATTCGAATTAATAGCCCGTTCTTAAAATTTTTAATACCTAAGGCCCTTAAAAATTACCAATTGGATTTAAAAAAAACTTTAACCATTCGAATTAATGCTTTAATTTCCGTATTAATTAACGTCCAGGCTTATGCGCCAATTTTCGCCCTAATCCTCGCCTTAATCGATAACAACCGCCCCCGCCGCTCTAGAAATATTATAGCCAACCATTCCCGAAATATCCAACTTAATTAAGGTATTTTCCAATAAGATTTCCCCCATATCTTAATTATTCATACATAAATTATAATATAGCATACAATTTATAAACCCTTTATATGCCAAAATAAAAAAATCCTTACGTATTGCCGTATTTAACGATCGAAGCGAACGACTTAATCAAAAAAACCATGCCCTTATTAGGACTTAACCAATAACCAAATCCTTTTTCCGGACGCCCAAACGAAAAACAAAAGCCACCCGATTTCCTAGGTCCCTTAGAACTACCAAAAAGCTCCGGTTCCTTTTTTTCGATAGCACTATCGCTTACGCCAAAATTAATTCCTATGCTAATCGGTAACCAAATCCAATTAACATATTATAACATTTTATCGATACGAATTTAAAATAAAATATACTTATTAATTATTATCGGATATTTCAAAAAGGCCTAAAATAAAAAAAACAATTATATAAAAAAGATATATAATATTTTCGAAAATAAATTTAGATTTTTCCTAAATGTTTATTACATTACGGATATTTATTAAACCTAATTTTACGCCGTATTTTTAACCATTTTATTAAAACGAATTGCTATTTATTTTTTATATAATATATTCCGTTATTGGTATTTTACCGATATATATTTCGCCATAAAACGCCACTTTAATACGAAACAAAATAAAATTTAATATTATCTTAATTAAACCTCGATTACTTTTTTCGAAACCAAGGCCGATAAAAATAACCAAAACAAATTAAACTTAAAAATGCTTCAAACCATGCTTAATAAACTTTCTTTATACCAAAAAGCATTAAAACCCGACTTTAAAAAAAAGCAATAACTTATTATCGCAATTTATCGTATATATTATAACGTACCTTAATTTTAATACGTCCTTTTTGAACCTTTTATTAAGTTTAAAAACATAATTAACAAGCTCCGTATATCCATCGGTACTTATAAAAATCTTAAAAATATACCGTAGCAATATTTAATTAATAAAAATAATAATAACGATAACGATAACGAATTTAATTAATATTACGTCAACCGCAAATATTATCGCAATAATCGAAAAAACCGATATAATAATAATAAACGCCTAATCCGTATATAAAAACGCAAATACTGGGTATGCAAAAAAAAAGGCTACTAATCCATTAAGCATACCGAAAAAAAACAAAAAAACGTTCGTATTTAATGGAAAAACCGCAAAAAAAACCGAAAAAACAATTACGCCACCTTTTTGGCCGAATACGAAAAAATTAACGATACGGATTTAAAGTCCGACAAAAAACACGATAATACCTTTTCGAATTATAAATTTAACGATAACCAATAAATAACCGTTGCATACCTATCCGATTAAGTCTTTTATTATCGCATAATTACGCTTTCTTTTATTAAATAACCCAAGTTTAATATTGCTTTTATTCTTAACCGATACGCTAAATATATTTTCTAAAGGATTATACCAAACACAAATGCCGTATAAATCTCGATTATTAATAAAAGCTAATATCTTACATTAACTAAGGAATTTTCCGACCGCCTTATGTTACTTAATAAAAATCGTACCGAAAAAGCTAACATTTGCTTTAAAAACGGACCATTTATGAAATTATTCGAAATAATTACCGTCGATATACCTTTTAAATAAGTTAATTTCCATATAATAAAAACCGATATCCCGTTTTTATTATTACTTAAAAACATAAACCAACTTAGCATATATCTTAATAACGTTATTAATTAATTAATTTACAAAAATAATATTACGGTCCTTATTAACCGAAAATAAAGATATCCATAGTTTTATCTTAATAACGTAATCTTTTTTACGAAAATAAAGCTACGTCGTTTATATATCCGTTTTGGCCACTTTTCCGTCGCTAAGCTTTAAAATCTATTAAAAAAAACAAAACACGATATTAACCCAAAAGACATTAAAAAAATTAACAAATTCTATTATTACTACTAAGTCAAAAAAAAGGCCCCTTAACGGTTTAAGTTTATCCTTAAAAATCCGGACTTAAATTTTAATTACGAAATTGTCGTAAACGTTATATATTTCGATAAACGTCCCGTTTTCCATATTATCGATACGGCTATAAATTTTTAAGCAATACGATTTATAATTAATATATTAATAAAGGAAACCTAAAAAGCCCTTAAGTTTTATTAAATCGATACTTATTTAAAACCCTTTAATGTTTTTATCCATAACGCCGATATTAATTTCGATAGCGCCGAATTCCGAAACGAAATTCGATTTGCCGGTATTACGTATAAACAGGTCCCAATAAAAGCCCATTAATTTATCGGCAAAATTAAAGAATATTACGAACCTATCCGATAAACGTATGAAATCATCTTTAAAAAAATACAAAGCCCACGCATATTCCGCTTATAAATAACCGTTAAGGCTATTAATAATATAACAAACCCAAATAGTTTCGTATTTATTTTATTAACTTTTAGGGCCTATCCGAAAATCAACATAAATTCGCCGCTTACGCCGTTCCAAACCCAAAAGGCAATTGCAACCCAAAAAGCAATAGCCGAAGTTAAAAAAATTAAGACTTAACGTTTAATCCGGAACGCATTAAATACCAAAAACGGCCCCAATACTTAAAAAACGTTGCCCATATTATTACCTTTCGGTAACGAAATACTTATATACCGCAAAAAAAATAAATAACAAGGTTTATATAAAGTTATCGCCGTTATTAACAAAAACATTACAATCGCTTCGAATATATTCGAAAAAACCTTTACGTTTAAGAATTCGCATATTAAACCATATATATAACCCAAAAATAACGCAAAGCCGTTTCAGGACCTAGAAATCGAATTATCTAAACCAAAACCAAGCTTTAACCTAACGGATTACGACATTATTCCGGAAAAAAACCTTAACATATTATTCTTTAATATAACGTATTTCAACGCAAAAAAAAAAACATAACCGCGCCTTAATAATTAAGCTATAAGCAAAAAATAAAATCGTAGCCCTTAATAAACCATACGAAGCTTTGGATATAAAGGAACTTAATGCCTTATTCGAAAATAACATATTATAACCGGTTATTTATAACAAAACCATTTACCAAAAAGCTACCATTTTCAAATTCCGGATAATCCGCAAAATTAAAAAAAAAAACATACCAGGCCCTTACGAAAAATCCCGACTAATCGTTTAAAAATACGGAAATCCCGATAAAGACTTTATTATAACCTACGCCTTTATCATTTAATAAGCAAATTAATAATTAATCATAACCTTAATACCCATTTTGCAATACTTAGGTATAAAAATAATAATTTAAAACATTACCATGGCCTATATTTAATCCAAAACGCCCATAAAACGTACCATCTTTATACGATTTCCATCGGAATTAAAAAATAAATATTCCAAAAAAACGATATTGCGTATTATAAAACCATTATACGGATTAATCGAATCGGATACGTATTAATTCGAAACTTATTTTCGCCATTATTAATAAAAGCTATACATAAACCCTTTACCTTTTAACTTATGCTTATTAATTATTCGCATCGATTAATCCTTCGATATAATAAGTTTCCAAATTAACGACATCCTTAATATCGGTACGACGGAGTTTATAAAAAAAAAAACGAAGCGTTAATTAAAGCCGATATTAAGGCGCGTTTATAGAAAATCCTAAAAAATAAAGCTACGAAAAACTTCAATAACTCGCATTTCGTTATTCATTTTAAAGGCAATAATTTCTTAGCGACCCAAAAAGGATAAGCCGAAAAGCTGGCATTACTTAATCCCAAAACATCGGACATATCCAAAAAATATGTCGAATAAAAAGCCCAAAAAGCTTATATCTTTTTTATTTACCAATCCGAAACAGCCTTTAATTATTTCACGGTTGCTTAATATATAAAACCTAACCTTAAAAAAGCTAAATTATTAAACGCCTAAATTTAATAATAAATAAATAACAAGAATCGCAAATTTAATTATATTTAACTGGATCCTTAAAATCTTCGATTATATATTTTTATCGATAAATCCTTCGCGAATAACAAAAACCTAAATTTATAAATTAAATACGTTATCGTATTTAAAAACGAAAAGTTTACGTTCCAAGCTAATAAGTTTACCGTTATTAATAATATTATCCATTAATCGTTTATTAAATGCAAGAAAATAATTCGTAACGTTCTCGTTAACGAAATTTATGGCATAATATAAGGCTTTAACGTTAAATACGTTATCCATTGCATTATTAACATAATCCTAAAACGTTTAATTCTTTTCCGCGTTCCGTTCGTTCTTTATACGGATTTCTTTTTTTTATATTAATACTTAATACAAATAAAAAGCATTAACGAAAAGCAATTAATAATTAATCTTATGGCCTTTCGTTAATCGTATAAAAATAAAGAAATAAATAAAATCCGATAAATCCATAACAATTACAACCCGATTAACGCCATAATAAAAACGTTTCCCAATAAATCGATAAAATCGTTAATTAATTGCAACGAAATTAATATAAAATTAAAAAAATGAATAAAGAAAAAATAATAATTTAAGAAATAAAAAGTTATATAATTAAATCGACGGCATAGTTTGCAATTAAATCGCGAAAAAAAACAAAGTAAGTAATAATTATATTTCAACGCATTGGCACGCGTTGCCATTATATAAGCAAGCTAGTTCTATATAACTGCAGGCTTCCGCTAGCAATTCCTCAGATAAATTTCTTCCTACCTTAGACACTTTAATATATAACCGTCTTACCCAATTGTTATTTGCTTTCTTTAATTATACGTACGTACCTACCAACAATAGGCATTATGATAAATGGTATATCAATTTCAGCATGTCGATGATAAATAAAATTTACACGCTCACACATACCTGATGGGTGTTCCGTTTATGAGGAGTTAGAAACTAATGGAACAGCCACCGATTGATCTACGCTATGAGATGAAATTGGAGACTGAGTGACAATGAAGATAAATAAGATATACTGTATAAGTATACTGTATAAGAGAAAATCCCTTTTTCCTAACGAATATTACTAGCTACTAGGTAGCAAGTAAATCTAGCTCACGTACGAAATACATAGTCAAGCTTATCTTTGTACATCCTACGAAGCCTTGCCAGAGTTGCATTTCTCCTCAGTCAGGGGGTTAAATCCGACCCGATGCAAGTGGGGCTGGACATCATCACGTCCCAAACTCCCAGCCACCGAAACTGACTCCATATAAACTGCTACCAAGTAGTTATAAATTGCACCCATCTCCATATCTCGGGCTCGGAGCAGCTGTCTAGGTACTCACCATATAACGATACAACTTCGCCGGTACTTGGCCCAGTCGATCTTCCAGGATTTACGAATAGCTAGGCCAACACCAACTGCGACGCCATGGCTGGAACTGCTGAGAAAACAGCGAACTTTATCTCAGTTCCAGTTCACCAACGACAACCTCGCTGTCGCCAACATGGCCGGGTGTCAATACCGAAGGCGCTATTGTGGACTTGCTTGACCATTGCGTCATTTCTGTCACTGGTGTTTCTCTCACCCTTCAATCCGTTCGAGAGCAGCGACATCAGATCCGACACCGGCACTCTCTCGGAGACTCCGCTGGAAACCTGTGCCTGGACAGCGCTAGAGCCGCATGTGTCTCTTCTCGCCGTGCCCTCCATCCGCCGGCCGGAGTTCCTAGCGCGCCAGTCGCGGCTAGCGGACGCGCTGGAAGACGCGGGCGTCGACGCCTTCATCGCGGAGCCCTCCGCCTCGAGCGAGTACTACGCCAACATCTCGGCCACCTTCGAGCTGTCCGAGCGCCCCTTCCTCATGATCATCGACAAGACGGGGCAGTTCGCGTACCTGGTGCCGACGTTCGAGGCCGGCCGCATCGCCGGCCTGGACATGGTGTACGGCGGCGAGAAGAAGGTGATCGCGTGGCGCGAGGAGGAATCCCCCTACGAGGTCCTGGCTACGGCGACGGGATACCGCAAGGTAATGCTCGACGAGCACGTGCGCTACATGATCGCTGCCGGCCTCCAGGGCGCCGGCGTCGAAGTCGTGCCCATGACCGAGCGCATCCAGTCACTGCGGTCCGCCAAGACCGACGACGAGATCGTGATCCTCAAGGCGATCAACGCCTTCACGCTCGAGCTGGTCCGCGCGCTGCAGCAGTGCATCGCGGTGGGCGTCGCGCAGGAGACCGTGACGACCGTGGCGCGCTCGCTGTTCACCCGCGCCGGCGTCGGCCGCGGCTTCTGGTCCATCGTGCTGTTCGGCGACCAGGCCGCGTACCCGCACGGCGGCAAGACGGGCCGGACGCTGCAGGACGGCGAGTTCGTCCTCGTCGACATCGGCTCCGCCCTGCACGGCTACGGCAGCGACGTCACGCGCACGTTCCTGCCGGCCGGGGCGTCGGCCAGCGACGAGCTCCTGGGAATCTGGCGCACGGTGCACGCGTCGCAGGCCGCGGCCTTCGCGCGCATGCGCGCCAACGAGACGTGCGCGGACGTCGATGCCGCGTCGAGGGTCCCCGTCGAGGAGGCGGGCTACGGGCAGTTCTACACGCACCGGCTGGGCCACGGCTTGGGCTTGGAGATGCACGAGCACCCGTACCTGAACGGGGCGAATAAGGAGAAGTTGCGGCTTGGGCAGGTAGCCTCGAATGAGCCGGGCATCTATGTGACCACCGAGCAAGCGAGGCAGCTGTTGGGCAGAGATGTCGGCTTTGGTGTGAGGCTGGAGGACCCGATTCTGGTGACGGAGAATGGCGGCGTTGCGCTGACGGGACATAGGGCGAACTCCCCTTATGATCCGTAGATTGAACAGGTGTATTAGAGTCCCATCCAATAGGTTTCAAGTTGAGCTTAGGTTCTAATACTAATACTACAATTCGCTATATATGAGAACGGTTTCTTATCAATGCTCTATACATGGAGAAAAATGATTGCACTGCCTCAAAACCAGATCAGCGGACTTTTATTAGCTCAACTTCATTGGCTCACTGCGTCCAGTTATCATGCAATGCGACTCTTCTCGAACCAACTTCCAGGCAGAAATCATATCCCCGCTTGGGCAGGTATTGAACCCTCCCTCATACTTAATCATATAGTCGTTCGATTCAGTAACTGTATGAACTGGAAATCGTCTGATTCTTCGTGCGTTCTTGCTTTCCCACGATGGAGACTCCAAAAGGGATAGAGAAGCCGCTGTGTCAGACGTGCGATGATTGTGATGAAGCAGTGAGACTGCAGCACCCAACCAAAAAGGATTTTTACCAATATAGCAGCCTCTCCAGTGCCGATATGGTGAGATTTATCATTCTCGAACCCTCTCCTAATCCCAAGTTTCGCATTTCCTGCCGCATGTTTGACAGCCCTATACAAACAACCCTGCAGTACGAGGCTCTGTCGTATACATGGGGAATCGACCAGGCAGTAGCTCCCATCCTCATCAACGGGCAAGTCACTCACGTGAGATACAACCTGTTTCAGTCACTAAATCACCTTCGGCTATCTACACAAGAAAGGGTGCTATGGATCGATGCTCTCTGTATCGACCAGTCCAATGTTGCAGAACGGGGAAGTCAAGTGTCTCATATGACTCAAATCTATTCCGGCGCGGATAAAGTCGTTGTTTGGCTGTGCGAAGGTGATCAATACACTCACGTCGCCATGGATTGGTTGGAAGAGATAACCCCCCAAGCAATTAAACGGGGGCAGATCGCAACAGGGCGCCAACAGCTATATGATGACTGGGTGGATCTGTTCAATTCGTTACATGACCGCAAAGACTCGGATGATGTCTTGCGTGGCATATTTCTTCTTCTTCTGTCCCCTTGGTGGACACGTTTATGGACACTCCAAGAGGTAGCCCTGGCTCGAGAAATACAAGTGCAGGTGGGAAGAAGGACCATACACTGGGAATGCTTTGAGGCTGCTTCTTTGCTCTGCACCGCTCACGCGGTCCATAGGGATAGACAGAAACCTGCGGGATGGTCGGCGATATACCGAGCGTCACACTCTCACCTGCGAACCCTTCTTCTTCGAGCTGATAGCATAAGAGTTATCAGGAAGAAATGGCGAGACAATGAGACTCCATTATCACTCATGGTAGAACGTACTAGAGCACTGAAAGCAAGTGACCCACGAGATAAAATCTACGGTCTCCTTGGGCTGATCAGCACCGGACGCAAGCCTACCGTTGATTATCGACTTAGCTGCGCAGAGGTATACAGAGAAGCATTTATGATAATGCTTGAGAGCTTCCGGGACCTGCGTGTCTACAATTATTTGCAGTCTGGGCTGTCGGGCCAACAAAGAACAGAAGGTTTGCCCTCTTGGGTTCCGGACTTAGCCACCCCCACAGTGGACGATAGAAATTCGTTGTCTTTCATCAACGGTGCGCTCGAAACCGACAAGGTGGAACGCCATGTCATAGGGCTTCTGTACTTTACAGCGTCACTTGGACAAGAGAAACTGATGAGGTCGCGTATCAGATTTGACGATGGAAACTCTCGGCTGATTCTCAAAGGAATCCCTATAGATGAAATACAAGCCATTGGCGATCGGGCCCCCGACGAATCATCATATGGCCAGGCATACCACCCAGCAATTGCACAATGGCGTTCCATGCTCGATTGGAGGAGATCCAATTATGTAACTGGTAGCTCACAGGAAGAGGCCTATTGGAGAACTGTGCTGCTCGATTGCAAAGTGATCGGGTATCATGCCGATATTAATCTCCAAAACAATCCACGAGACAAACGCCGAAGGCTAGATAGAACCGACGCATCCATCCCGCCGCCCACTCGAGCCTCAGAGACAAGGCTCTTGGAAGCATTGGACAAGCAAATCGACTATAAGGAAGATCATCAACGCACCAAGTGCTTCTTCGTCACGGAGAAAGGCTACATGGGCATGACCCCACACTGGTCACGAAAAGGAGACATGGTATGTGTCCTGTTCGGCGGTGAGGCCCCTTACGTGTTGAGGGCATCAGAGGATGATAGCTACAAGATGGTCGGGCAATGGTAAGAAGGGTCTCCTGTGTTCCTGGGCCCCATGAGGAAGAAGTGCTGATCACTAGCAAATTGATAGTTACCTCCACGGCATCATGGACGGCGAGGCAATTCAAGACGCGGCGCGCGGCCACTATATATTTCAAGATTTCAACATATGTTGAAAGCCCTCGACGCTGTGCTGCAGTCTTGCCCCCATCCCCTATGTCATACACCACTGGGGCGGTGGACATAACAGTGGCTGTGTTTCAAAGATTAGCACACGCCGAGCGGGGTGATGGATCTATGGGAGAATCGCACCCGAGGACCAGGTATTTCACTATACCTGCTATGTTGGTCGGCCACGTTCGGATATCTGGGTTCGAGTAACATATTATCGGATAAATAATAGTAGGGGTCGCTGCTGTAATAGGAATTGCTTTGAGCGATATAGTATTACTAGAGACTCTTATCTCCAGTGGGGACAGGGGATTGGGTGGTTATAGCCGTAGTGGTGCGTTATCTGCAATTCCTACATCGAGAGCGGCCAGGGGGCCGGTCGAAGTATCCTGATAGTGAGCGTTGGGATGCGGGGAATTGAAGACCAAAACACTCATTGGCGGAGGGTCTCCGCGGGTGAGATCCGTAGTCTCCTTCGCTTAACTTATACGATGGTAAATAGTTTGACTTGTGAATCATAAACAAAGCAAATAAGGTGATCAGAAAGTGATGGCAATGTGATAGCCCGGATATTTCCGTAAAGCCAAGGAAATAATCCTAGGTAACTACGCAAGCGAGACTTGACCCAACCTGCTTATTTGCCTATTTCAGTATGGCACAGCGCCCAGTTATTGCGATTGCTGGCTTGGCCTGCGAGACGTCGACGTTTACGCCATCCAGGACTCGTGCCGCGGCATTTCACCCCCGCCGCGGGCCCGAGATTATCGAGCAGTATCCGTTCATCCAACCGGGGACAGATCTGGGCGAAGCCGCAGATTGGCGCGGGGCGCTCAATGGCCATGCACTTCCCGGCGGCATCGTCACGCGGGAGGCCTTCGACGCGCTCTCGGCGGAGATCGTCTCCCGCCTCGCGGACGTCGTTGCCGCTTGCGCTTCGACCCAGCAGCAACTCGACGGGCTGTGGTTCGACATCCACGGCGCCATGTGCGTCGAGGGCCTCGACGACGCCGAGTACGAGCTGCTCCGGCGCATCAGGAAGGTGATAGGACCGGATGTCGTCGTGTCGGCGTCCATGGACTTGCACGGGAATGTCTCGCGCGAGCTGGCGCACCAGACCGATTTGATGACATGTTACCGCACGGCACCGCACATCGATGTGGCTGAAACCAGAGAACGCGCCTGTCGAAATTTGGTCGAGCTGCTGAAGATACGGCGGACAAGTCAAGACGCCGACCGTCGACCGATCAAGGCGTGGGTGCCACTCCCTGTTCTACTCCCCGGAGAGCAAACCTCTACAAGAGACGAGCCGGCAGCGCATATATACGCCGCTGTGCCAGGAGTAGAGGCGATGGAGGGGGTGCTCGACGCAGCGATATGGGTTGGTTATGCGTGGGCTGACGAGCCGAGAAACCGCGCCGCAGTTGTGGTGACTGGGTGGGACAAGGCGGCTGTCTCTCAGGGCGCGGAAAAGCTGGCGCAGATATTCTGGGATGCGCACCAGGACTTCACCTTCGTGGCCCCCACCGGGTCCTTCAAGGAATGTCTCGACACAGCATTAGCGTCTGACAAACGGCCGTTCTTCATCTCCGACTCCGGCGACAACCCGACGGCAGGCGGCTCCGGCGACGTGACATGGGGCCTGACACAACTGCTCGCGCGTCCGGAATTCGCGGATCCCGGCTCGGGACCGAGGGTGATCTACGCCAGCGTGCCGGGGCCGGAAGCAGTGCGGACGGCGGTCGAAGCGGGAATCGGGGCCACGGTCACGGTGACGGCGGGAGCGGAGATCGATAACCTCCACGCGGGGCCACTGACGATGACGGGCCGCGTGCACGCCATCAAGCACGGCGACCGGAACGCCATCGTCGAGGTCGTGCTGCAGGTCGGCAGCGTGTTCGCGATCCTGACGGAGCTGCGCAAGCCCTACCACCTCGAGCGCGACTTCACCGAGCTGGACCTGGCGCCGCGGTCGGCGGCCCGCACCGACATCGTCGTCGTCAAGATCGGCTACTTGGAGCCCGAGCTGTACGACATGGCCGCGGACTGGATGCTCGGGCTGACTCCCGGAGGCGTCGACCAGGACCTCCGACGGCTGGGGCACAAGCGCATCCGGCGCCCGATGTGGCCCTTTGACCAAGAATTTCCTAAGCCACCAGATCTGTCGGCGCGCATAATACCCATGTCTAACGAACCGCTGGAAGGACTAGACGAGTAGTATTTGGTGGTTGATAGGCCTGTGGGTAGGCAGACAAGAATGACCCCCACCCCGGAAACAACGAATGCTCTGCCAGTACTTCGACCTCGCTTCCATGGCGTTGTCACAATGAAAAGGGGGTTGGGACATCACATTGCATATGTTAACCCTTGATACCCGTAAGCTTACGCCAAGCAATATACTAATTGGCCTATTACCTCTTGTTGCCTACACTTGTGCGTATGAAGGTTATTACTGGTCATTGGTAACTCATGTCGTCTTGGTAGCTTCGTAAGTCTAAGCCACATACGGTTTCTTTCTAGTCCTATCAACGATGTGACCGACATGCCGAAATGTCCTCACGCCGACTAAGCAGGGGATTTGCAACGCCGTCAGGGGTAACATGGTCCATCTTCAAGGGTCTTCTAACGATATTATGGATCATATTATGATCATCTATCGCCAGTCACTTCAAGGGTATGAAGGACCTATTCAAGGAACCGAGGTTGAGCAAAATCAGGCAGGTGAACCATGATGATATATATTCTTTGGATATGTACTTAAAGTAGATGCGGCGCTCTTGGCGTAATTCTATGCAGCGTTACCTGCTTATTCTTCCTCTTCATAGTGCAACCACCACGATGCCAAAGCAACAAGTATTTTACCTCCACCCGTACGGCTGGGAGAACGACCCCGAGGAGGAGAGGTTCAAGCTCTCTACCCTCGACTATCTGCCCGCTTGCAGTTACTTGAATTTCGCCCTTTTCTTCAAACTCGATGATTACATACTCGACGATGAGCAAAAAGGCGAGGCGGTCGAAATACTGAAGCTGGGTTTAGAACGAACCATCAGCCAAGTGCGTCATGTTTGCGGAACTATTGAAAAGGACGAAGGGGGCGGGCACACCTTCGCCAAGAAAAAGGATAGCACGGTCAAATTCGTTGTGCAGCATCTCGATTCGCCGGACGACGAGAACGTCTACCCATCGTTCGAGGACATCGAAAAGAAGAACTTCACATCGGCTGCGTTGGGCGATCTTAGGCTCTGGAGCGCCGATCCCATCATGACTTGGGGCGGGAAACCCGAAGCCCACCCCGACAGGAGCCCGCCCGTTGCGGCTTTCAAAGTTAACTTGATCCAGGGTGGAATTGTCTTCAACATGCACTTCCACCATTACGCCGCAGATGTGATGGGCTGGGCCGGTTTTACCCACCAGTTAGCCGAACAATGCAAAGCTGCCTTCCACAGCACCTCGTTCCCTGGATGGGATCCCAGATGCAACGACCTCTCCCGCCTTACCAAGCCCGAGCCCGCAGAAGAAGCAAAGATCGATCTCCCTCCTCGGCCTCAGCGCCACCCCGCCCACGCCTGGCCGTCATCGATGTATCTCTTCCACCTGCCCAAGAGCAAGGCTGCCGAGTTGAAGAAGCGGGCTGAGCCGCCATCCGAAGATGGCTCGTGGATTTCCACATACGACGCTTTCTCGGCCCTGATATGGCGCACTATGACTCGGCTCCGGGCGCCGGTCTACAAGCCGGACATGGCGTCTAGCCCGTACTGGGCCGAAGCGATCGACATGCGCCGGCGCATGCATAGTCCCAAGGTGCACCCGCGCACCCAGCGCAATGTCATCTCCAAGGCAGCATCCGACGCGGGCCCGGTGCCTGCGCCTACCATGGCCGAGGTCGTGTCCGATTCCGAGTGGCCGCTCTGGAGGCTCGCGTCGTACGTGCGGCAACTAACAGACAGCGCCACGCAAGAGAAGCTTGATAGTACGCTCGACTTCGTCGCGACGGTCCACGACAAGACAACGATTAACGTCCGCGTCGACTCGAAGCCGCCCATGTCGATCCAGCAGACGGATCACCGCGAGGTCAAAATGGGCGCTGCTGACTTTGGTTTCGCCCGGCCGTACATGTACCGTCACCTGTCAGACTTCATCACCGAAGGGCTCATCCTGGTGTATCCTCCGCGCAGCGGTAAACCCGGATCGGACGAGGGCTACGAGTTCTCCATCACGTACGAAGACCACCTCGTGCAGGCGTTGATCGAGGATCCGGAGTGGTGTCGGTATTTCGAGTATCGGGGCGTCGAGGCCGTGAGCGCTGCGTCTCTGAAAAAAAGGGTCTGAAGGAAGGAGAGACAGAGAAAGAAACCGCCCCCTAATTGAATAGCATATCAGCCAGCTAGTCTCGGGATAGCAGCATAGGACACCCGGGGGATCCGGCTTAACATGGTCTATTTGTTTATAAATAGCTACGAAGTAGATAGTCTCAGATGATACCAATAGTCTACGTGCGTGTCTATGCGCTGGTGAAAAGGCATCCACTCAATATAACTAGTTCTTCTTAGATGATCGCCGGCGCATTCATTAGTTAGTATTTGCCCAGCCTGCGCCGCATTACTATGTACGTCTTTGACGGGAGGTGCAGTTCTTATCTTATATCGGCCAAAATCAAACCCGGTCAATGGTACAACTATCGTACAGCCATGGTCCACCAGGATCATCAGGATGCTCGCGGGGATGACGAGTTCTATTGCCGGCTTTGTAGCTAATGTAGCTACTACCGGCCCTTCGACCACATGGCACATGTGCCCCAGTATTCCTCAGAGCAGGTAGATGAACAAGGAAATGAGGGGTCACTCAATATCGCTTCTTCGACTGCACGCCCAGCACAGGAGCTCCGCAACCGGGTTCTCCACGACACTGACTGGATCAGTATGGCTGGCAGGGCGATTCCTGTCTGCGGCATTGCGCTGATTGTCGTCGATATCACGATGATCGCAACGGTTTTAGCGCTGGGTGCATCGTGAGAGGCGAGGTGTGAGCCAGCAAGCAGGCAAGCTACCTGGCCTACATAATCGAGAGAAGCGCAACTGGCAAGGGCCGCGTGTAAGTACAAGGTAGTTTGGTGCTGGGGGTCTTGATAAGCCGCCCAGGGCGTTCCAGTCCCGTTCCAGTCAGGCCAAAGACTACACCGGAAAATCTGGGAAACGATCGCCGGATTCGAGCCTCACCCCCTTTCGTCTTGGCGTTGCATTACTCTGAAGGAATTTGCTGACCACGCCAGAAGTAGCAGAGGTAACAGAGACTATATTTCCTCAGCTATTTATTTCTCCATTGTTCAACCACGCAAGTATATCCCGGACCTGCTTTCTTTTGACGACACAAGCAAGGCTTGATTAGTCTGTGGCCATCCCGTTTAATACCTCGTATTTGTAGACTACATAATCCACTCACCAATGAACAATCACGCTGACTTACGATCAGCGGGGCTAAATTCGGGACAGATAGAGAATCTCCGCACCGAGCCGAGGCCAATCTCAGACGGCTACGGCCCGGATCTTGCCCCTAGTCAGATCGAATATGACACAGGCATTTCTGTTAAGTACGAGTACGAACGTCGCGGCTCAAGCGCTAGTGTAGGTCCCGAGGATGTCACTGTCCGCCACAACCCCTCGATGACGGGGTGGAATCCCATCAGCCCACAGCAGTCCGACGCCAGCGGTATCGGCGAAACCACCAGCGTCTCGCCACTCCCATCACAACGTCCCGGCAGCGTTGTAGTTCCCGTGCCCAAGCCGAGCATAGAAAATCGCGGCCGACAACAACACCAAGACCAACAACATGGCCAGCACGCCGGGCCGAAGGCGCGGCAGCGGGCGGGCGCGGGCCGATCCGCCGGCCCCTCATCCGCGCGGCCCGGCAAAGGCGGCAGGAGTGCGACCCGCTTCCATCACCACCCGCAGGTGTGGGAGTCCCACAAGGCGGAGATCGAGGAGATCTACATGAAGCAGAACAAGTCCCTGAAGCAACTGATGGACATCATGAAAGACAAAAACGGCTTCAAGGCAACGTTAGTAGCTAAGTGCCCAGCCCTGCCCTGCCCTGCCCCGGGAAAAAGGGTGCGAAAGAAGGAAAAGAAAATTGCGCACCAGCGTAGCGACCCTTCCGTCATGGAAGCATTTAAAAACTTGTACTGCCAGGGTAACTAACAAACCGACGCTCAGGCCGCGGATGTACAAGTCTAAGTTCGAGCAATGGGGCTTTGCCAAGAACAACAAGAGCAAGGACGTGGCGATGATGCTCCGGCTGCAGCGCGAGCGCGACGCTGCGGGGAAGCACACGGCTTTCCAGCGCCACGGCAAGATGGTGGACATACACACCTACATGAGGCGGAAGGGCATCTCGAGCGGTGACCTGGTAGTGCAGTCGGGCGACATCAGCGCCGATCTCCCGGAGTACCTGCGTTGTCTGACGCCGCCCCCGGCCGAGCCCCAACCGCAGCACATGACGCTACCGGACCACCTCCACGCCCAGGAGATACTGGTTAGCTGCTTCCGCGACCTCACCCTGGGCTGGAGGGACTCCATCGTGTCGTTGGAAGCTTTCGAGGCCGATTTCAACGCCTACTTCGACGCGGAGCTGTGCGAGGCCACGCGCGACTTCAGCCGGGCTTGCTGGTTCTTCTCGCGGGGGTACACGGCGCACGGGGCCCTGCTGAGCCAGCGCGCCTTCTCCACGCTGCACCTGCTCATCACGAAGCCCTCCGCGCTGGGCATGTTCGACCTGCTGATCGCCAGCGTGATCGAGCCCGACTACGGGCTGTCCAGGGAGCTGTGGAAATACCTAGCGGCCTACTCCAAAGCGAAGCTCGGGGCCACGAGCACCTTCCACCGGCTGTTCAAGGCGCTCGAGGACGTGTTCCAGCACCACGCCCTCGGCGCCGGCGTCGACTTCGTCTTCGCCTGCATGGAGAGCATCATCGGGATGCTGCTGGAGCACCGGGACCTGACGCGGACCATCGCGCCGGCCATCTCCTTGTTCCTCCTGGGCGACCTCGTCCTGTTCAACTCGTCGCGGAGGGACCTGCCGTCCCTCCAGCGCGCCATCGCCGCCTCCCAGGACCTCGTCATCGCCGACAGCGCAGAAGGCGGCCGCGAACCCGACCTCTCCCCTACCCTCACCGTCGCCCGCCTCCTCGAGCCCGCCGCCTACATCTGGCAGTACGGTCCCCACGAGGATGTGTCCTTCCAGCTCGCCCAGGCCGCCCTGCACCGACACCAGGGTTCCGCCACATCCCGCTTGGATTGGAGCTACTGGGTAGCCTGGCGCGTCATCGCCGAGTACCACCACGGCCGCTGCTATGTGCCGCCGGCACCGCCAGTAGCGGTGGCAGCAGCAGTGGGCGTGGACAATGCTACCATGATCACCACCGCCGCCGCCGCCCCCGTTTCTTCTCCTTTGACAGCCCTAAACTCGAATACGAACCCCCGGCACGCGTTGGCGCGGTACTCGCTCGAGCGGGCCATCGACGCGGCCGAGGCCGCGCGCGGCCTCAACGAGGTGCAGGTTTTCGAGAATCTGCAGAAGCTGGAGGACTGGCACCGCGAGGCCGGCGACGCGGCACAGGAGGTCGCGGTGCGGAGGCGGAAGGAGGGCGTCCTGCGCGCGTACCTGGACATACTGCGGAAGGATCATGATAGGATAATATTAGAGCAACAGCAGCAGCAGCCAGGGACGCCAAGCTCACAGTGAATCCTAAATATTGGCTTGATAGGTTTAGATATCCAAAATAATGAAAGACAAGAGACAAACTTGATTAGTTCATGGACCTAAGTAGACCATATAGCTGACTTGCTGTGTGTTGTTACTTTACATCTTGTCTCCCCTCAAGTAAGTGTGTCAGCTTTAGGGCCCGGAGTAATATAATAGCTGCTCGGTAGGGGGGAGGTAATAAACATAATAACCCCGTCAATGGGATTCGTGGGAGAGGAAACGGCTCTTTCATATGGGTTTGACTATCCTTCACTAGTGGATAATGCGATCCGCGTGGATCCCTATAACGTCTTACTATAGTGTCCGCTGACAACGGCCTTCCCTGTTCCTATCAAATAATATCCACCGGAACCTGAGCCACGCATGCACGTTTTGAGCTCCTTCGTATATGGGAATCATCGTTGCCACCTGATATCCCCGTTCAGTCGCATCGGTCCGGTTAATACATAATTGATCAACCCAATAGTACGCCATCGCGGTGTCGGCATCAGTTCTGATGTGCTGCAAAAAATCCAATAGGGTCTTCGTTACTTGGATTATTGCCCCGTTGTAGTCGATATGAAACTTCACAACACTATATTATTCCCTTATGTCACTACCATAATCCCGCTCACCCGGCCCCCAGGTGTATGAGAGGTCAATGTAGTCGGGTTATCATCTAGAATTGCCACCAAGAGCTCCAGTTCGAGACCGTGAGGTTTCCTTGTATTCGGTATCTAGGATTTGCAGAAGTCTGATCTGCCCCAACTCCTTCCGATGTTCATCTCCCAGAGATGTTATCTTGAGCTCATATGCTGAGATTCCCGGGCTGCTCTTCGAATCGCGTAAACCCAAATATGGGGGGCTGATAAGGAGTCACTTGGAGATCGTGATGTGACAAGTCAGTATCCAAATTCGAGGGAAATAGGCCGAAACACGTAGTTGATGTTTCGCAAATCAAGGGGGAGGTGAGACTACGAGCGGGGTATAAACCTTTGCCAGATAATAGACTCCATATCATGACCGGGATACAGTTGGTTGAATGAGCACTTGTGGCACGCGGAGACGTCTCATTTGGTACTACGACTCGTAGTACGAGGGAGCACGTAACCTAGAATGGATACATTTACTTTCGTCTGCTCTCAGAACTCATGGCTCGTAATTATGCGTGTGCTTGAAGCAGCTCAAATAATAAGCCCGCTCACGTTAGCAACTCTTTGTGTCAATCTCACCAACGTTCCTTTCCCACCAGTCTTTCCAATCGATGACTTTCTTAGTCGTCCTTGCCTCTTCGGCCGCGAAGACCACGGCATGGCTGCGGATGATATCCTCCAGTGTGCAACCAATGTATTCCTGCTGTGCCTTCTCCGCCGCCCAGCCGTGGTTCTTCACCTTGTCGACAGCCAGGATGAACTGCCTCGTCAGACCGTGGTCGCCACCGCCGTGCCCAAGACTCTCTAGCCGCGGTTTGTATACCTTCGTCTCGCCCGTCCGGAAGTCCTCGATGGTGATGGTCCTCGAGTCGGCGTAGATCTCACCCTCGGTCCCATACACGTACGAGTACCGGTGGCACTGCTTCTTCGTCTGCGCGATCATATGGAACGTCGCTTGCTTGGAGCCCCGTCCCCCGAGCGAGTCCGAGGATGTATTAGAGACAGACGACGGTATGGGATCTTCGTCCCACGTCATCGTGACGGTCTGCTCATCGCACACGTCGTTGTCGGATTCGAAGACGCAGCGACCGAACCAATTCCGGCTGTCGATCTCCTCCTGCGTCGTGGAGTCGTCGTAATCCTCCGCCAACCGGTCCAACAATACCTCCTTTCTTTGGTCCTTGCCAAAGCTCTCCATATCGGGAAACACGACACTCATCGGCCACCCGGTGTTTCCGGTCTCCAGCCCCTGGTGTTTCCCACTCACGTAGATCCTCTTGCTGGAATATATGCAATCCTGCTCAACCGGACAGCTCAGGCAATTGGTCGCGCTTCCCGCTGCCTTCGGCTTCCGGCTCTTCTTGAAGAACTGCAGCGACCCCGCCGATGCCACCGTCGACGGCAGATGCGGCGGCGCATCCGACCCCGGCGGCGGCGAGCACAGGAGCCAGAGGATGATATCGATGTCGTGGCAGCTCTTGGTCAGCAGCGACGGGGCGGTGGTGGACTCGCGCCGCCAGTTGCCGCGCACGTAGCTGTGCGCGAAGTGCCAGAACCCCACGGGCTCGGTGTGCACGACGCTGAGGACGTCGCCGATGGCGCGGTCCTCGAGCAGCAGCCGCCGCAGCAGCATGTTGTGCGGCGAGTACCGCAGCACGTGGCCGACGGAGTAGACGCGCCCGCTCTGGTGCGGCGCCAGCGCCCGGTACATGGCCGCGCAGCCGGCCAGCGTCGTCGCGAACGGCTTCTCGCACATGACGTGCAGGCCGAGCGGCGCGAGCGCCACCACGGCGTCGTGGTGCATCTCGTCGCGCACGCACACGAAGACGGCGTCGACGCCCTCGGGGACGCCGCGCTCGCCGGCCCGCTCGCGCGCCCGTCGCTCCGTCTCCCAGGCCACGAACTCGCGCCAGCCGGCGAACTGCGAGCCCTCGGGGGGTGGCGGGGCGTCAGCAGCGGCAGTATGCCCGTTCTCCTCCTCACCCGTACTGGTACTGGTATTGGTGCTGTTATCACCCCAGATGAAGTTGCGCCCGAACTGCTGCCGCTTGAAGTCGTCGGGCTCGGCGACGGCGACTATGATGCCGTTGCTGGACTGGCGCGTGCAGCGCGCGTAGACGCGACCCCGCGACCCCGCGCCGATGATGAGCACCCGAGGCGGCTTGGCGGACATGGGTGGGGGAGGGGGGAACTGGACTTCGGCCTCGTCCGCTTCCGGCGATGTGCTCGCCGGAGTTTCGTCTGCTGTATTGTGGGGTGCCATGGTGATTGATGGATCCGATAAGTATATAATGGAATAGTGTAGTGGTGATGAGCGAGATTCAGGGGGATGACTGGACTGGCTGAGCCGTTCAAATATAAGAGTAAGGTTTCCTAGACGTTGATGTCGGGTCTGACTAGGCCAAACCTTCGTGTGGGATGGTCGTGTCTACCGTTATTGAGCAACCAGAGATGAGCTTGATGTTGAGAGTCTAGGTAGCTGGGTAGTAGCTTACGATATCACGATCTAATACTGTAAGCCGTTGCATCCAAGTCACCATACATATAACATAGCAAATCAGGCAGAGGGATTATCTTCTACATATGACCCTTTGCAGACTCTGGGGTGAAACACCCACCTATAACTTGAGTGGTTGCCCTCTGATAGATAAGCGGAATGCAGCTACTGTAGTTATCCGGCAATAGTATGCGGGCAGGCGTGGCTCCGACCCCATAGATTAGGGGGTTGAGTTCCGCTCGCCTATCAGCGGCCCAGTGATTTGATCTCCTGGTTTCTAACTGGACTGTTTAAATAAATAGGGTCCCCTGGGTCCCCTCTAGCGCGGTCGTTACCGACAATATGGAGGTCCAAATACTCGGGAATCGGACTAATCAACATGAATGGACGGATGAAACTATAATATGATGTAACGTTAATGCTCAGTTGACATAGTATCGAGTAGGTACCATCCACCACGTTCACAAGAAAGGATACACAAGCTGTTAGTTATAGCCCAGATCACATCTTTCCACTCCCTGGATGTATCAATGTGCCGATCTTCTGAACCGTCGCATCTATGATAAGATATTTGCCTGTGTCTTGTATGAAACCCCACGATTTGATTTTCAAGCGACAACTTACTCATACTCCTTTTCACCTCATCCTCAGGCGCCTCATGATCAAATAACATCTCGCTCATACGCTTCTTCACCTCATCGCAATCCCAGTCGACCAGAATCCGCTCCTTCGACTCTTTCTTCTTGCGCTGGGTGAGCGACTCCATCACAGCCTTTTCCTTCTTATCCAGCAGATACACCCGCGACTTCCAGCCTTCCTCCTTCGCGACGCCGTCTTTCCTCTTGCCGAAGAACCTCTCGTCTAGGTACTTCCAAAAGATGGTATCGAAAGCCAAGCTCTTTCTCGCCGCATAGCTGAGCCAGAAGCGACCGGGCTCCCAGCTCTCCCGCATGTATGTAGATAACCTGATCTCGTTCAAGCTCGTCTCTATGCATCGGCACGTTCCATGGCCCGAAGCCAGATATTCAAGAGGAAGTCGTAGACCCGGTTCCAGTCATCAATCTCCGCGTACCACATCTCGGGAACCTCGATCAGTAGCCACTATGGAGGATCGAGGGCGAACTGTGTGGGGGCTATATCCGCGAACTCCCAGTCGATGAAGGCGACGATGTCATCGTGCCACGTTACGGAGCATATTGCCTGTTTGGAAGTCGTCACACGAGAGCCTGAGGGAGCTTGTTGCGCTGGGAGCTTATCGATAGCTGGTTCTGTTTTGTACTTGGGGTATGCAGGCCGTATGATACGATAGGTATCTCAACGCAGATCTGAACCCACCACTGAAATAGTTATAACGCCATGCTGAAGCGCTCATACAAGCCGTGAGTACTTACGATATACTGGTATTAATGATTCAATAACAGTGAGCCGGAACGACAGAAACAACCAATGTACATACAGGCAGCATATTGCCAGGGGTTAACAGTTAGGTTAACTCACGTAACAATAGGGGATAGGGGGTATAAGGATCCACTTGGACCCCAGTATACAAGTGGAAGATCCTACGACTATGTAGGAAGCCCTGTTTTCCATAACTTCACATGGTCGTAGCAGCTCTTCTATCATTCCGGCCACAACGCTTCCCATGGAAACAAGTACACTATTTACATTACTTCCTCCCCCTTTTTAGGGTGTTTATGACGTTATTACTACCCATGATTACTGCGCGTAACCAGGAGGATGACTAGTAACCCTGATAATATTTCCTAAAATATGAGAACAATGTGTCTTGAAAATATAGCGATTTATACAACCTGAACTACGAATAAGATAGGATGGATGAAACCACGCATGTATAACCTTTTCGTTCTTTTCGTTATATGAAACACACTTCCCAACTTCATGTCCCTCTGCGTCTTGTTCCGCATTTCGAAGCACTTGCCCTACTACAGCGGCGATTCTATTGAGTTGTAATCCATTATAGTTGCTGCAAATCAATTGGTCACTGGCTAGAATACTCAGTTGAACTACCCCTATTGTACTTGGGATACAAAATAATATCACATGCTTCCCATCCCCTGATCCAAGACCTGAGTGACTGCTCAAGTGCAAGGGTTCGGTAAGTACTAAGTATAAGGGACCACTAGTGCAAGATCCACAGCAGCCCTAAGAGCGCTGCAATCGCTATAATCGCAGCCAAGTGATTCGCGAATAGCTTTATCTCTCAGCCGCTTCCCGGGCTGCAGGTGCTGCAGCTTAGCTCCGCCCTGCGAGGAACCTTGCCTGGAACAATACCGTGAACAATACGGGCCTAGATCCAGTGGACGGGGCCTGTACGGGGCTTGGCGCTTGGACCCACCGATACAAAAAAGTTTGATTCTTGCCGATGACTCGAATTGTCAAATGCCAATTGCCTGTCGGACTACCAGGCCACACGATACGCCATACGCAATACGCCATTTTCAGGAACACACAACTTTGTTGTGTAGAGCCGCTTCTGGGCAAGATATCATCACTCGAGGTCCGGATTGATATACCCCCTTGCGCCGTATCGGAAGCGATAAGATACCGACCCGGGACGCCGTTAGATACCTAGCCGTCAACCTAGTCGGCCGAAAAAAGATCGCGAAAAAATTATCTCCCATCGCCAAAACCTCTATCTGCCTTGCATCTGCACACCCAACCGATCCAGGCCGCAAGAACAGCCATCACGATGCATTACATCCTCGTTTCGGGCGGTGTCATTTCGGGTATTTCTCTTCTTTTTATTTGACTGGTGCAGGCTGATTTCGCGATTGCTGACACCACACCAGGAGTTGGAAAGGGCATAATTGCTTCATCCACGGGACTGGTCTGTTACCCCTCCCCCTCCTTGAACGAGCTCAGCACGTCCCCTTTCTAGCTTGGACCACCCCTGGATCCTCATCCCAAATAGGGCTTGCGTCATTGAAACTGCATTGAAACTGCCAAATGCCTACATACATTCAATTCAGTATTGTATCTGACCGTTTCATTTCCAGCTTCTCAAAGCTCTCGGATTCCGCGTCAGTTGCATCAAGGTAGGTCAATAGCCCCGCACTCACTTGCCTCGCTATCATTAATCTAAACCACTAGATCGATCCGTATGTGTCCGTAGATGCTGGGCTTATGGCCCCTGCCGAGCATGGCGAATGCTTTGTGCTATGTTCCGGTTAGTATTCCAGTGTTGCATTGCCCTTCAGGTCTCGATCAACTCGGCCTTTTGTTGACGGGTCCGCGGCATACATGTCGGGTACTCGTTCCTTGCACGCATGTATAAATGCTGAAGCTCTAGCGTAGGATCCGAGGTCGACTTGGACCTGGGAAATTACGAGAGATATCTCTCTGTCTGCCTGACAGGCGACAACAACATCACCACCGGCAAGATCTATCTCGATGTTATCTCTAAAGAACGGAGAGGCGCCTATCTTGGTCGAACTGTTCAGATAGTACCGCATGTCGTCGACGCTATCAAGGACTGGATCAAGCGCGTGGGCAAGATCTGTGTCGACGGTTCGGGAGAAGAACCCGACGTCTGCATCATCGAACTCGGGTGAGTACTCCAGCCGTTGACATGCCCCCCAATCCTGTTTAGGTTCAACCTAGAACCAAGAGCGTCGTTTGAGAGCAAATGCTGACTTGAACGTCGGATAGAGGAACGGTGGGCGATATCGAGAGTGTGCGTCAGCCTTTAATCTATGTGTCCTATCCGCTCTTCAGCGAAGGATCTTGCTCATGAGCACGGTCGATCACTGCTAACACTTGAATAGATGCCCTTTATTGAGGCGCTTACTCAATGTACGAACCCTAGAAGCACTTTCTCCATTCCCAACTCTCCCACAGCTAAGTGACCTTTGACATCTGATAATGTAAACTGATCCGCAATGTGAATAGTGCGGCACGAAGTTGGCAGCACTAACTTCGTGAGCATCATGGTCAGCTATGTCCCCACTGTTCATGGAGAGCAGAAAACAAAGCCGACACAACACGCTGTGAAGTCTATTCGGAGTCATGGCCTGATTCCTGACATAGTATGTATATGACCTCCTTCACCTTCTCACTTGCCACTAATTCAATCCAAGATTGCTTGCCGTTGTGAACAACCCCTTGCCGACTCAACAGTGCGAAAGATTGCACTTCACTGTCAGGTCGACGTGGAACAGATAGTCGTTGTTCGGGATATGCCGACTATCTACCAGGTCCCACTGCTGCTAAGGGAGCAAAAGCTGGTTCCCCTGCTGCTGTCCAAGCTTGGTCTCAACACTCTCTCTGTCCCGCAGCCTTTGGCGGTTAAAGGCACGGAACTTTGGGAGTCATGGAAGACGGTCGCCACCGCTCAGTATGATTCCACTATTGACATTGCTCTCGTTGGAAAATACGTGAGCACGCCCGATGCCTACATGAGTACCAACAAGTCTCTCGAGCATGCTTCCATGCGAGTAGGCCGAAAACTCAACCTACATTATATTGACGCGGAGGACCTCGAACCCGCGGTTCAGGCTTCCGAGCCTGCTAAGTTTGACAAGGCTTGGGAAGTGCTCAAGGCTGCCTCTGGCATAATCGTCCCTGGTGGGTTCGGAAAACGGGGCATCCTGGGAATGATGCATGCGTCCAAGTGGGCCAGGGAGAACAAGATACCTTACCTGGGAGTAAGTTACACTGGCAAAACGATACACTTCCACCACTAACCTCGGAATCAGGTATGTCTCGGTTTCCAAGTTGCCGTCATGCAATTTGCACGGGACCACTGTTCCATGCCCAATGCCGACTCGGAGGAGTTTGGTGCTTTATCAGACGACGCCGTCATCATCCATATGCCAGAGCTAGATCGCCAGAACATGGGTGGCACGATGCGCCTCGGATTACACAAGACGATCTTCCAAGAAGGCAGTGAATGGGCCAAGATCCGCACTCTGTACGGCGGGGGCGATGCTGTCGAGGAGAGGCATCGGCACAGATACGAGGTTAACCCCGCATACGTTGAGCGCTTGCACGAAGCTGGCATGCAATTCATCGGCAAGGATGAGTCTGGCCAACGCATGGAGATTCTAGAGCTGAAGGATCATCCTTACTTCGTCGGTACGTCTTGAGACATCCCGAGGCCCATTGATTGTCCCTGATGATAGTATTGGCTAACCATGAGGATAGGAACCCAATTCCATGCCGAGTACCAGTCGCGTGTGCTTGACCCCAGCGTAAGTGGTTATCAGACTGTATCGATAATCAAATTGACTTGGAGAGCTAACACGCTGTGTAGAAACCGTATCTTGGCCTTGTAGCTGCCAGTGCCGGCTGCTTGGACAAGTTTCTCAAGCCGGAATGAGCCGGGAGCCTAGATGACAAGGTGGCGAAGGTGGAAACGAAAGGAATCTCATTGATATAGACGGTCTCCAGCCAGACTACTCAGCGGTCTATGTCCACCCAACCAACAGCAAGAATGCCGTCATTGCACCTTGGTACATGCGTGCACACACTCGGGTTTGGCGTAGCTTCCCCACGGCAGGCTCGTGGCAGAGTTGACGTTATCTGGCCGGAACCACACTGGTGAACAAAATATCACTAGCTCATCCTGAGTAGCTGTGCAAGCACTTATGGACAATGTAAGACTGCGTTAGAACTTACTGATGGCACTGAAAATGATATATGATAAATTGGTAGCTAGGAGTCAAGTGGAAAAGATTAGATAGGATAGAGCAATGGTGCGCTCATACAACTGCATGTATTAAGGAATTAGCCAACTGCCAGAGATTCCCAGTCTTACAGATATTCTCACTACTGGTAGCCCAAGACAGAAAGTCGGATATGACAAAACGAAAATAAACATAAATGCATTACATACTCAAAGTCCCGTGCAGCTGTACCTAGCCAATCGATCTTTGTCAGCCCTAACAATCTACCGCCGTTTCTTCTCGGCCGGCTGCATCGGAACGGGCTTGGATCGCATTCTTTAAGTGACTCACCGAGCGGACACTGCAAATAAGAGGGCCGTGTTATCGACTCGGGTAGGAACGGACGTGGATCTTCAGAGAGGAAAATGACAAGACAAGGATGAAATAATTCTGAAGTCATGCGATCGGGTAAATTAATAATATGTTTCTTGTAGCTGTATTACTACATACGTAGCTCAGTACCTAGTGTTGGATATAAATTCAACGTAGCTAGGTGCTCTGTCCTTTCCGTAAACTCGATAAGTTGTGAGCTTTTATACCAAACCTCCTGGCTCATGCGATAATTTGACACATCGTCAGTCGACAATACGTTGATTAATCCTGCCTGACCAGGACAGAACGACGATTGGTTTCCAAGACCTAACCCCCTATTCCAAGCACCTCCAGCCGAACGACCTAAGTCTGTATACAATCCGTCGGCCAGAATGTTCCCCTTCAGCTCCATCCCGATCGACCTCCCCCCTATCGTCCTGCTACACGCAGTGGGGCTGACCCTGCACGGGACGCGGACGGTCTTGCAGAGCCCAAGAACGATACGAATCCGCGACAGCGACGACAAGCACACTCCAAAGAGAGAAGAAGGAGCCAACCCCAACCCTACCACCATCCTCGTCGACGACACGCTCAAAGGCCTCCTCCTCGTCGGCATCGGCCTCGCCTACCTCATCACGGGCGCCTACGTGCCCGCGGCGCAGAACATCTGGCTCTACGCCAGCGTGCCGCTGCGGCTCTTCATGGCGGGCGCTGCCGGGGTCAGGCTGTGCTATTATCACTACGTCCTCGTGCCGGGGTCGGGGCGGCTGGCACGCCGGCAGCAGGCGGAGGCGAGGGCCGATATGTGGATGCTCGTGCTTGCTGATGGTGTGTTGGGCGTTGTGGCGGGGTGGGTGCTGGGAAGGTTCGATGGGAGGCTGCCGGGTGCGGCGGGTTGGTGAGGATAAAAAAGGAAAGGGACCAGGAGGGAAGAAAAGGAGTGAGCGAACCAGGGAAGGGAGGGGCCCTCACCACCCCTTTTTATGTATAGCACTACGCTATGTTTTTTGTTTCCAGAGTATCTCCAATCTGCATATATTGTTTCAGTTATACGAACTAGATTAAACAAGTCCGGGATACGAAGTATTTACGTGAATGATTTGACCACCGGAAAGAGGTTTCGTGAGTGTGTTACTGCCTCATCAGAAAGGTGTAGACCAGGGGCAACAGAGGACATAACAGGGGTATTAGGGGATGGATGGGCTTATCATCTTCAGGGTACAACAAATGTCCATAACGCCCACAGCACATGCACCTGCACCTGGGCACCTGCAACTGCCATGTCTCACCACCTGCCTGCCAATCAGCCGGCATGTGAAATTTCTACCAGCCCACCTGCAATGACATAGCTGGGGGTACCTAAAATACCTATGCAAGGCCTCTCCCGATATCGATCGTTCCCCAAACACACTCGTTCCGAATTTGCAGTATCGCCTTTGCGCGCGCCACATTAATGGGCTACATGCGTCGAGGATAGGCCGACCAGCATGACACTATAATGGTCCGAACAATCTCTTAAACGATGTCTATCCTCCCCGTCCTCACCCCGCCCTCATGTTTCCAAATCGGCATTCGAGCGGTATCGGGCGGCACCGGAAAGCTGCTGCACCCCTCTGCAACTCGATGGCTGCCCGCGATAAGCTGGACACCACCAACATGTCTACCATGTCGACAATATCATAAAATTCGGGGTCTCTCAAGCCCCTCGAGGAGCTTGGGACGATATGAGCAACCGCACAAGCTATTGCCACGATTCCAAGTACGAACGGTCTTCAACAGGTTTCGCGCCACAACACACTACACGGAGCTACCAAATGACTACGAGGACAAAAAGGGCCTGCCTTTTAGGAAAGAGGATCTCAATCAACGAGAGGTGGATGCGATCTTCCCCTCACACCTCCCAGCACCATCAGCCAACAAACTACTGAGGATAATACACGGGCGCCGAGTAGCGGGGTCTCTAGACGATCCAGCATTGCAAGGGAACACGTCGCGCTTCAGCACCGAGGAAAAAATGGCCGCTTTAGAATATCTGCGCACCCATATCCCTGTCGATGAAGTTGTCAATGCCGGTCTGCGAGCCGAGGACGAGCTCAAGGCCCTCGAAGAGCAAGGACAACTCGGGGAGGATGGCTGGGAAGAGATTGTTGTCCCCGAGGAAAATGCGCCATCCGAGACGGAGCGTGACCATGACGACCAGGACCCGCAGGTTCCAGATAACAGCGGCCGCCTACCTCTCCGAAGACGGGAGACCGACTCCCCCTACGGCGTGAGCAATTTCGACCGGATTCGGGCGGAGAACATAGCGAAGCAGGAAGCGGAGGAAAAGCGACTCGAGGCCGAGCGGATCAAGCGCGAGGAAGAAGAGGCGGCCCAGGGCAACAGCGGAACGCTACAAATGACGCAGGAGCAGCCGCGCCAGATCAGCCCCTACCGGCAGAAGTACGCAGAGCTCGCGTCGTCGAACTTGGAGGCCCCGCCCGAGATGAAGGCGTGGGAGCGCCTGCTCCCGGCACTCGCCATGGCCGTCCTGCTGTGCGGGGCCTGCGCCGCGCTGGCCGTCTACTACAAGCCGCCGCGCTTGGCGCAGCGCTTCTTGCCGGACGTGCCGCCCGCGGCGGCGACGTGCGCGGCGCTCATCGCCCTCAACCTGGCCGTGTGGGCGTGCTGGAAGGTGCCGCCCTTCTGGGTGGGGCTCAACCGGTACTTCATCGTGGTGGCGGCGACGCCGCGCCCGCTCCAGCTGCTCGGCGCCGTCTTCTCGCACCAGAGCGCGGGCCACCTGGCCGCCAACATGGTCGCGCTGTGGTTCTTCGGCACGCGCCTGCACGACGAGCTGGGCCGCGGCGCCTTCCTTGCCCTGTACCTGTCCGGCGGCGTCCTGGGGTTCCTGGCCAGCCTGGCCGACCTCGTGCTGCGCCGCGCCCGGGGGCTGCGCTACACCACGCTCGGCGCGAGCGGGGCCGTCTACGGCCTGGCCGCGGCCTTCTTCTGGCGCCACCGCTTCGAGGAGTTCAAGGTCCTGGGCTACCCGCCCGACCCCATGCAGGGCCCGCAGGGCCTCGCCTTCCTCGCGCTGCTCATCATCCACCACGCCGTGGGGTTCACGAAGCGCGGCCACGCGATCGATATGGCGTCGCATTTTGGCGGCATGGCTGCGGGCATCGCGGGCGTCGAGCTCATTCAGCGCCATCGCGATGGGTTGGTGCGCGCGCGGCAGCAGCGCTTGCAATCTGCGGGCGGTGGCGGGCTGGATAAGGTCGTGGTGGAGAAGAAAGGGGCGGGGGAGGGACGGAGCCCGTCGTCATCGTAGTCGATGAACAACTCCACTCCGGCTCAGTCATGATGCGCTTTTTGATTGATTCCGTCGGCTTTGGCGATGATACTTACATACGTACTGTACAGATATAGATCGATTCTGGGTAGATAAGAGTTGGCGATGCGTTGATTTCTTTTAGTTCCCGCAATGTATATATAGGTACTTACTCAAATAGAACGCCTCAGCTATACATACCTATTCTGGTATACTTCAAATTTGGCGTCAATGCCTTTTGTGCTACAATAGGTCCTATGAACATGAACCCCTTTCATTTGCCCGATTTCTACAATTCTTGTGATATCGATCTGCTGCTTTTTCGCAAGGCGGGCAACGTCATTTGCGCGACGGCAACCGGCGCTAATCATACCTAGGTAATTCCGGAGAATTCCTTGATAACCTCAGGTGCCCAGTCGGACGGGAGGCCTGAGCTTAATGAACCGGCAGTTACCTGGTAAGGTAGCTAGCTGACGTGCCCCTATCTATCCCGATGCTGACGCGGGACTCCTTCCTCCTTTGCTACCTACCTACATAATAGACATTGCTTATGTATGCGAACCGCGAATGAGGATGGTGCTTGACCTGCTGCCTCTGGTCGCCTCTTGTACGAGAATGTTGCTATTGTTGGTGCTTCGTCATAACAAGTAGGTACTTCATAGGTGAAGCGTTCGGAGGGGCACTGGTGGAAGCGAGAAAATCAAGGTCGACATCACGTAATTAAAGGGACCGCGCATGCGGGACCAGAACCGGTCTCATGCACCTGCGTTAAGTTGGTATCCGGTAACTTAAGGCTTGGCCTAGTTTCTGGCGCTTGAGATGCTCATCATTTTTCTCATTGGTCGTGAGCTATCGGGCAGTCGGGCTGTGAGATGAGAAATTCCCACTCGCGTGCAAGCAACCGGAGTTGAATATAACTTGGGTACTAGCTGAATGGGACAAACGTCGAGTATCCCTGCTTGATGACCCAGAAGCTAGAAGCCCCCGTCAATCATATGGAAATAATTAACAAAACATAACACTAAGAACATACGATCGTCACCTAGTGGAGGTTATCCATGGCCCCTAAGCTATAGTGCTTGACCAATACATATAGTAAGGCCCTTCAGCTCAGTGCGCAGGTAGGCACAGGCACACGGAACCCATGCGACTACATACGTACGTATGTGGTATATACCTAGGTAGTATGCTGCATGTAGGCGGCCGCCCTGCCACGGCTCACGATAAGTATGATTAACCTCACGACCCTGAATCCTCGGTTGGCAGGATCGGTCCCTAAGGTGACGGCAACGGTGACAGTGACGGTGGTGGTGGTAGTGGGTAGTGGTGAGGCAATGGATACCGAGGAAGGAGATTAGAGATTGAAATGCCACGAGATTACCTACCCGATTACTTCCTCGTTACCCCCGGAGCTCAACTTGAATACCTAAGGTAAAGTAGGTAATAGACGGCCCCATGTGGATGTAACTGCAGGGTGCCGACTTTCCGGGGTACGTATGTAGGATTCCCGTTTTATTACGTATTGTACCTCCAACTTCAGCAGTAAAGGCGCTGTAACTCAGCAACAGCGTGGTAGCAGTAGCTGGTGTGTGTACGTGTATGTAGGTAGTACTTACTTCCAGGAAACCCAGTTTCTAGGAATCCAGTTTCCAGGTCTCAGGTCTGACTAACATTTCATCCTTTCAGCCTTCTCAAACTTTTTTCCATTCCCTATTCTTGGATTCTCCCATTTACATATCTTGGATTGAGAGGAGCATTGGAATTTGTAGAGGTGACAGAACAACTAACACTCAATTGGCACCCCGGGAGCCCCTTAACTTCTTAGAAGTAGCTGTACTTACTGCAGGTGTTAGCTGGACAGGCACGCAAAGCTCCGGTTGATCGTAGGTACTACAAACCTACATACCTACCTACATAGGTAAGTACCGTAGCGGCAATGGGTGGGCCCACACAATGATTGTTGGCTCTACAATCATTGTGCAGGATTACAATCATTGTATCATTTTACAATCATTGTGTAGCTAACAATCATTGTGTAGGTTTGATGCAAGCGTTATGATTGGTCAGATGGGCGCCAGTAGCTGCTCTGATTGGTCAAATTTAATGGGTGGGGCAAAATTGCTGGCGCTGCGCAAAAAAGAAAAAATGAAACTCATACCGGGAATTGAACCACTTACTTCTGGAGTTAATACATACAGGCTAGGGAAGTTAGTCACATTTTTTACATACATACAGGTTACAATTACGGTTTTACAATTAGGCTACAGGCTACGCAGTTACAGGTCACAATTATCACTATGCCCCTTTCCTTTCCAATTGGACCTTTTATATCCAGGTAGCCCATACCGGTAACACCCCACTAAATTGCACAATGATTGTTAGCCATACAATGATTGTGCCCATAACAATCATTGTAAGCTCCTACAATCATTGTTGCCCCGCACATTTTCCCGCTACGGTAAGTACTTGGTATCTATACCTTTGCGCTGTCCCTTCTTGGCGTACGTCTTTTCAGCTTCTTGTTGTCGCGTCTTAACGGCATGGCTGTCACCAACACTCTCCCTCATACCATATGCCATTCCTTTTGTCTCAGGGCAATATACCCAAGCATTATTTCTTGTCCAGGCATCTTCCTGTACCCAGTTCTGAATAGATTGGCCGTTTAATTCTTAAGCTGGATTCATCCCATTTCGATATCTGGCCCTCCCCGTCACGCTTGTTCCTCGATCGCCTTATTCGTTAGACCAAGGTGAACATTCAGGAGATCGGCCTGGCTGTTAGTGCTAACATTGGTTTACGAAGCAGTTGTCTGTTACAAGCTCCCATTATCCAATTCCATCGCGAATAAGGTCGCGAACCCGTCGTACCCCCCACGCTATATTTCGTAGATCGCGCCGAAGCCTCCTGTCAGACCAGTCGCAAACACAATGGCAGCCCACCACGACCACGACGACCTGGACTCCTTGTCAGATGAAGAGCCGCACAACCCTCACGCCTCGTCTAATAGGTGGAGGCATCAAGAGTCTTCCGCCTTTGCCCGTGCCGCCGTTGCCCGCGATGCTCAGACGTCGAGCTCCAACACGAGAGACCTATCTAACTTCTTCAACTCGATGAGAGTCGAGCCAGAGCACTCTGCCCCCAACGGCGCTGGCAATTTCCAGCCCATCACGATCGGCGCTAATAACGGGGCGACAGCGGGAGCAGCCGGCGGAGCGTCCGGTGGCACAAAAGAGGTCCTCTGCGGGCCTCTACTGAACTATAGGCGCACAGAAGATGGGGTCTGGTATGGCAGCGTACTCGTGGTTACTGCTGGTGGCGGCAAGACGCAGAGCTTCCAACCTGTGCTGCACCTGGGTCGCGTTGATATCGCCGATGGCCAAGAAGGTCTGGTGGGAGCTGGAGCCGGGGCCAATGGCACCGAAGTATCCCAAACCAATGGTGTACAGAGCCCCCATGGAACCGATATACCAGGGTCCTGTCTGTACTCGGATCCGCGTGCGACCTTCTGGCAGTTCTCCTTGGCTTGCGACATTGGCGATACCGAGACGAAATGGGCTTACAGCATTGAGGATCTAACCTACAAGAGCGCAACCAAGCCTAGGACCAACTATTTCTTCGTCCCTGCCCTCACCGAGTCGATGAGGATCATGTTCTGCTCGTGCAATGGTTTCAGTGTTGGTACGGATGAGGATGCTTGGTGTGGCCCGGCGCTGTGGAACGACGTCATGAGAGTCCATGCGAAAACCCCGCTGCACGTTATGATCGGAGGCGGCGACCAAATCTACAACGACGGAATCCGTGTGGATGGACCTCTGCGCGAATGGACAAATATCGGCAACCCCAAGAAGCGCCGAGACTACCCCTTCCCTGAGAGTCTGCGCGCAGCATGCGACGACTACTATCTAAACAATTACCTCGAGTGGTACTCTACCGACCCCTTTGCGCAGGCTAACGGTCAGATACCGCAGCTGAATATCTGGGATGACCACGACATCATCGACGGCTTTGGATCCTACGTAAACGAATTCATGAAGTGTGATGTCTTCCGTGGCATTGGCGGCACTGCTCACAAGTATTATCTCCTTTTCCAGCACCACGTCCCTCCACCAGCCGCAACCTATACTTCGGATGTGCCTACGACTATGGATGAGACTCCCAACCATGATCCTGCCCAGCTGAAGGACACCTTTGTGGGCCAGCAGACGTGGGACAAATCCTACATAATAGGGTCAAAACCCGGGCCTTACGTCGCGGAGCACTCTATGAATATGTTTACGCAACTGGGAGCTCGAATTGCCTTTATGGGCATTGATGCACGGACCGAGCGTACCCGCCACCAGGTCAACTATCCCGAAACGTATGACTTAATCTTCGACCGTGTGAGGCAGGAACTCCGTGACGCCGCCAATGAGGGCCGAGCCTATAGGCATCTCGTACTCCTGCTAGGCATCCCCATTGCTTATCCTGTAGGTTGCAAATTATCCGTTTGGATGCTCATGTCGCTGACTGATCTAGCGTCTTACTTGGCTCGAAAATGTGTTCTCCAGCCCGCTCATTGCACCTATCAAGTTTTTGAACCGCAGGTTTGGTTTTGGTATGTGAAAATTTGAACACAGGTATTTGTCCGGTTCGGGAGCTGATTATATATAGGGGGTGGTGTCTTTAACCACTTTGACGGAAGTGTGGACCTGCTGGACGACCTGGACGATCATTACACGGCTAGAACCCACAAAAAGGAACGGAATGCTCTGATCGAACGTCTACAGACCGTCTGCGCCGAGTTCTCCGTTCGACTCACCATCCTGGGCGGCGATGTTCACCTGGCGGCACTCGGGCGGTTCTATTCCAACCCGAACCTGCACATCCCGGCCGAAGCCGACCACCGCTACATGGTCAACGTGGTGTCGTCGGCCATCACGAACAAGCCCCCGCCGAACGCCATCGCCAACCTACTGGCGAGCCGCAACAAAATCCACCATCTGAACCCGGACACGGACGAGACTCTCCTAAGCCTGTTCGACAAGGACCCTGGCAAGTCGAAGAAGACGCGCGACTCCAACCACGTCACCATGCCTAGTCGTAACTACGCCATCCTTACGGAGAACTCGCCGAACAACCATCCGCCGGGTCATGCGCCCAGTGCCATGAATGGCACGGCAAACGGAAACGGAAACGGAGCAGCCATGAATGGTGGTGATGGTGCTGCGGAGACCGCGCCAGAGGATATCGAGCATCATGATGTGACCGACAACACTCCCAACAGCAACAACCCATTCGACGGCAAAGACGGGCACGCCTACTTGCACGCGGGCGAAGAGGGCGCAGGCACAACGCACAAGGCAGCGGCGGACGAGACGCACGGCGCCGGCCACGACGGCTCGCTTGACTGTCGCATCTTCGTCGAGGTCGACCAGCACGACCCGGACGGCCGCACCCTGCCTTATGGCCTCACCATCCCCGTGCTCAACTACGAGGCGAGCAAGTACGGGGAGCGCACTAACATCTCCAGCCACCACCACATCCACCGCCACCGCAGCCGGCCCGACACGCGTGCTACGGCGGCTACGAGGGGGACGGCATACACGGGGACCGCGAGTCAAAATGGTGACGCCGCCGCGTCGATCCGAGCCGCTAGTCATTAGAGAGGGGCGGTGAAACGGCGGCGAAGTTGGTGGTCGTGGCGAGAGAAAGCCAAGGCAAGTAGTGTCACCGCAGGCCAGGCTAAAAGGCAAGGTCAAGGCAGAAATAGAGGGAAAGGTAAAGGTAAAAGTGCCGATTACCGCCGCCGCAACTCGGTGTACGCGGATAACGTGGGGTTCCACGCGCTGGACTGGTTCGGTCGCCTCATTCCGCTCGACAACCGCCTCGTGGTGGGCGGGGTGCAGAAGAGGAGGGAGAAGCGGCTGAGTCGGGGGCGTTGCTGCTATTCGGAGCGGAAGTTTGGATGATATGATGATCAGGATGATGGTGGGGAGCCGCAACGCAACGTCTACAGCCGCAACTTTGCCCTATGCCTGCCCTATGCAATCCACGGATCGCCATCGAATCGAATCGAGTCATGCACACTTTGCATGCATACGAATTCTATTAAACCGGCCTATCGTGGCCGGCTCAAACAGGAAAGAGAAAAATAGACATGGAAAAAAAACGAAGGGGAAGAAAGGGAAAGAAGGAGTGGATAATGCCTATTAGTAATATCAAGTAGCTATACCCCCATCGTTTTGTATGTTTTTATTATTGTTATTGTTTCAAGACAGGGCATGGGAGCAAGGGAGTGCAAAGGGGGCAGAGTATGAGGAGAGGAAGGGTGCATCAACATGGTTAGCCGGTTCTCCGCATACGCATACGCATACACGCAGTGTTCTTTTAGTATTACTGTCTTTGTTTCTCGGGTTGTAGAACTATTATAATTACTTGATTACATCTGGCTTTTATGTCCTTCGGACTTGATGGTCAGTTGCGACATACTAACTTTATGGCATTGGTATAAGGGACTATTGGAGATCGATTTAATTGTTGGAGGGCGTGATAGGAACTACCAAACCCGCCGAGAAAAGCATGGGAAAACAGGGAGACCTCGGTTACTCTATGAATCACCTAATCAACGAGACAAACAAAGTAGAGCACAAAGTATGGTTGGCGTGAAGGCGGGGAAAATAGCTATAAAGATGGACGGCCCGGACCTTCTTAAACCGCGATTTTGAACTTTACCTGCTCTAGTCACTGCCCAGAAACCTCCCGCAGAGTTCCATGAATCGACCTCGCTCCTCAAAGTGAGTCATATGTGACGACTTCTCCAACGTGGCCCATCTGATGCGAGGGATGGTATCGAACCAGGGCTGGACACAAGAATCCGTAACCTCGTCGTATCTCCCATTGATGAGCAAAGTTGGGACATTGATGTTATGAGCCTCTTTCCAGCCCTCCCAATCCTTGAAGTTACCGACTATGGTGAACTCGGACGGTCCTTGCCTTTACGTGGGTAGGTAAAGATAAAGTTAGTCACTACGGCGTTTTATCATTGTAATGAATCGGCAAAGGCTTCCAATTTCAGAAGAACTTACATCGTCAAATAGGCAGAAGGGTCTTCGTGTAGGTGCTGGAATGCCACTAGGATTGGCTCGGGGAAGGGATCCAATCGGCACACGTGCTGACTGTAGAATACGCCGCTCGCTTTCTCGTACTCGGGGCTCTCAAAGTCCCCCTTCCTCTCGCACTCTTCGATCGTCTCGCGTACATCCTTGGGGAGCTGAGCAAGCAGGTCTCTGCAGCCTTTGGCGTACAGTGGAATGCTCGCAGGCGCTCCAGCGAGGACGAGCTTCTTCAATCCCTGCGGGCGGCGGGAAGCGTAGGCCCCGCCCAGCACTAGATGCCGTTCCGTTAGTGATTACTTTCTTTCAGACTTCGATGGCTGGTGTGTGCATAGACAGATAAGCGAGTCCAGAGGCGGAACGGAGCCAGAGCGGGGTTGGAATGATACCTACTGCCACCCCAGCTTTGGCCGAGGATATAAAACCCCAACTGGTGCAGGTTGAAGTGCGTGACGAGGTTCTCGAGCTCCTGGATGAACAGGTCGAACGTCCAGAACGAGTCGTCTCCATTCTTCTCGGGGAAGCGCGTGGAGCGGCCGCACCCGACTTGGTCGTAATAGATCACGGGGATCTTGTGCTTCTCGTACAAGTCGGTAAGACTCGACAGGTACTCATGGCCGGCACCTGGACCGCCGTGCAGAGCGACGAGGGGCGGGGTCGTCAGATCTCCGACGACCTTGTACCACGTCTTGCATGGCTTTGATGCGCCGGGGGCGTCAAAGGGGATCTCCCCCACGGTGATGCTCGGCGATGACATAGTCCGGTAGTGTTGGAAAGGAATCGGGATAGTGTGTTTGGGAGCAAGTGGAAGTAGAGAAGGCTGGAGTTTGAATTGCAAGAGTTGGACCGGGCTTGTAAACGCAAGATTGAACTCCTTGTTGGTCTTAAATATATGTAACCAAACTTGTCCCTGGCTTCGTTGCCCCACGGGTATGGTAACATCGAGGCTATTGTGAATACCCAAGCAGGTTAGACTGGTATTACTCGACACACAGGTACGTTGGGGGCTACAAAGGACACACTTTTGGTTCAGCCCGTTGGTACGTTAGAAAGGCAAACATGCATGCATGTAAACAGATTTCTCATGGCGGCTAAAAGCACATGATGCATCGTAGTATCGGCCGTTTGCACAGCCACGTTTTGACTATGATATCTTGGACTGCAACATAGTATGAGCCCTTCCTAGGTATATAGACTACCTAGGTATGTAACACAACCATGTCTGTGAAACCACGAGTTACCACTGTAAACTAGAATCATCTCTAACTACCCGAAACAAGGTGACCTTCTCTGCCCATCCGTAGCATCTTAGGAACCGTTTACCTCCGCTCCCAGGCGAGATTGTACCTTTCAGTTGTTGGAATAGATGCACCTGGTCTTCCCACAACCTGGTGTATATCAATGTCTGCTCTGATCTCTATATATTCCCTTCGATTCCGTCTGCGTGAATCAAGCGTAGCTGTACCTGAAGTTGATTGCGGTTGAGTCGGTTTGGATAGTGTTTTCAATGGATGTTTGTGCAAGCCTTCAGGATGGTTGGATAACATGAATCCAGTCTCCAGCGACTGAAGCAAAGGCCAAAGATAGACCACACAGGATGCAGATATGCTGGTAAATTGAACAAACTGGGTAGAGATATAGTAAGGAAAGGAGCGGAGAGTGAAGTTCTCTTCGAACAGTCTTGGAAGGTATATCAATTGGCAAATCGTCGACGCAACAACGCTTCATTGGAATTAGAGACATGTTAGTGACAGGGAGATAATCAGGGAAACTTACAGCACCCGTATCATGTAGAAGGTGATGACTATTATTCGTACACGTAGGGCCATGCGTAGTGGAAATACAACTACAGCTGGAATGACCATGGAAACTATATCGGTAAGGGTATTGGTAACCCCTACATAGTTCCAGAAAATATGCTACTCAACACCTATGAGTTAAAGCTGACATATGAGCATGATGGTGTCATATCTTACCATATCACTACACTGTACCCCGTCACCTTCCCAGGGACCATGTGACCTACATTGGAACGCCGCGCCCAAGAACGATGTTATTGACCATGCCACAATGAAGCTCCCCAGTGCATGTGTCATAAGGCGATGAATGAAGTTTGGCGATAATGTGAGGAGGTTGAGATAGACGGATAACTTCGAAAATGTCAGACAAAGGATGAACAAAAGGTCCCTGGCATACCCGGTCTATGGCTGTATGTTAGTCTAGTGTCGCCTCGATATCGCTATTGTGTGATATAGCTACCTTAAGACCAGCACTCAACTGTTCTCTCGACACCATAGTGATATCCTTCCCATAAATAGCACCTTGTGGTAAGAGCACCGTGACAGATTCACCAAGCCCGATTACCTAGATATCAATGTCAGCGGGCATGGCATGGCGTTTTGTCGAAATTGCAGAACTCAAACGCAGTAAGTAATCCGTACATATGAAGTGATGATGCAAACATCATCCCATTCGAATGGTCTGCCGATCTTGATATAGAACCTCGTCAATTGATGGAATCCGAGTACAAGCGAGGTGATAGCAATAAGAAGCCATGTAGTCATCTGAAGAATCGGATTGAGACTCGTATCTGTAACGAGATTTCCCACTGATACTGAGCTAGCGGCATCATCAACAGCTCGGTAAACTGCATGAGACATACTGAAAACTTATGAGGTTCCTCAACGGCTATGATAGATTGAGGATGGTCCACGGGCAAACTTTGGGTGTATGACCTTAGCTACTACATACATAACCTAAAACCATTCACAGATGAGCGAGTTAGTTATAACACATGACTTGCTCGTACGTTCAGTAGATGGAAGGCAGCTAGAACACCAATCCCTCGCCATTAATTTCGGACGCGTTCCGGTTGGTACCGCTTAATGCAACATACATATGAATATAAACCACCTTGTAAGCCATCTTGTGATTAGTCATGTTGCAGCTCCCTAGCCAACGTTCAGAACCCTTCAGGTGTTACCGGTGCTCGGGATCCATTCCAACATGAAAGACCGCTGGGTGGTTATCCTATCTCCATGTTTTGCATCACGATATTGCTCTACGAGCCTTTCAATATCCGTAGTACAGAACTGCCGTTGTCTGGCACCAGTTACATACGTACCTGCGGGACTCATGCGATGCGGGCGCGTAGAGCCCCCCGGGCTGTCCATATCCATCGGAACTAAGTGAGACCACCATGACATCTAAACGCGGTGACTTGGCGAATCAAATATGATTTTTCCGTGTGTATTAGGTCGACGCGGGGTTGTATATAGATTGTTAGTACAGCGTTACATTCATGGGCTTCATGGAGTTCTTAGCACCAATGCATGCTGCATGTTATCCCTGTATAATATGGTAGTTGGCATGATACGCAGCCTACCTAAGGTTGCAGTTAATTAAGAGATGCAACCGGCCAACATTTTATGGCCGGGTATTCCATATCGATACGATATTAGCAGAGTACTTGTGTCACTTATCATTCAGGCGACCCTGGGTAGATAGCCTCCCGTAACCTTAGAACCCCAAACCATTCGACTAGTCCAGACCGAGGACCCCCTGGATACTATGCGATACCAATAGCAAAACTCAGAGGTGCCACTCTCATCATTCTTGCCCCCCCCCCTAGATTTCTTCTCATGATATGAAGTCCTCCTCACGGTCCTCATGAAGTATACTCTGTCATTCGGGAATGAATTCAATAGACTCTCGATTACACTACTACTGATATTGAGTTGCCACCATGTCAGCAGACGATATCGAACTTCACAGTGCTTCTCCTCCTGATAAAGGACAAGTCCTTACAGCGCATTCTGGTAGTAACCACCTACACTACACTGACGATGAGACCCTACGGCGACTGGGCAAACGCCCTTTGCTAGTTCGTAGCTTCGGGTTCATGTCTATTCTTGGATTGTCTTGCTCAGCTCTCTGTTCTTGGGAAGGTGCTCTGGTTTCTTCTGTCCCGAGTCTCCTGACTGGAGGGCCAGCCGCTGTGGTATGGTCGTTTTTCATCGCCTGGGTGGGAATTATTTCCGTCTATGTTGTGATAGCTGAGTTAGCATCAGTAGCCCCAACCGCGGGCGGACAGTGTATGCTCTCCCCTCTCTATATATACCTGCGAACTCGGATTCTACGATCGCTGTACTAAATACGCATATTGTGTAGATCATTGGGTGGCCATGATGGCACCGAAATCGTCCGCCAACTTTCTTGCCTACCTCACGGGTTGGCTTACGACTCTCGCTTGGCAGGCTACAGCTATCACGACTAGCTATCTGAGTACGACCATTCTCCAGGGCATTATAGTATTGGCGCGGCCTACGTACGTACCACTGGCGTGGCACACCGTACTTATCATCTGGGCTACTGTATTATTCGCCAATACGGTCAACTTCGTGGGACGTATATTAGCCAGGTTCGAAGGTTTCATCCTAATACTTCACCTCGCCGGGTTCTTCGGGATATTGGTCCCGTTGGTCTATTTCGCACCTCACAATGGAGCTGAAGCTGTCTTTGCCACCTTTTACAACAACGGGGGTTGGCCTACCGAGGGACTGGCCTTCTTCGTCGGCATACCCTCTATTGCGAGTACCCTGGTTGGCGCCGACTGTGCTGTACATATGTCAGAAGAGATACAATCGGCGGCGACGGTGGTTCCCAAGGCTTTGTTATGTACCATCATCATAAACGGGTGTCTTGCCTTCGCCACAATCATTGCTTTGCTATTCTGCCTCACAGATATCGACTCGGCAGCGGAAGCGGCAGACACTATGTTTTACCCGTTCCTCCAGGTATTTGAGTCCAGCGTCAAGTCAACAACAGGCGCATGTGTGATGGCTGGTCTTGTTCTGGTATTGGCAATCGCCAGCACCGTTGGTGTCTATGCAACGACATCCCGAATGGTGTGGGCATTTGCCCGAGACAAGGGATTACCATTCAGCAGATATTTGGTGAAGGTGAGAATTATCAAAGTGCCAGTGTTCGTTTGCACCATCTAATCAACTTTAGCTCACGCCGGTATCATCATTACCGCTATATGCTATCGCCAGTACCATGGGCGCAACAGTTCTACTTTCTCTGATCGTCCTTGGCTCTAGTGTTGCGCTGTCAGCGTTACTCTCGCTTATAGTCGCCGCACTATACTCATCCTACTTGATCGTCTGTGCCCTTCTTCTTTGGAGACGTTGCACTGGATACTTTCGGCCGTATTCGGCGGGTTCAAGTGAGGAGCATGGTGGTCCCAGCTGGGGACCTTGGAGAGTGCCCGAACCGTTTGGAACAATCAATAACATTGTCGCCTGTATATATACCATATTTCTCCTCTTCTGGTCCTTCTGGCCCCAGACGAACGACCCGACACCTGCATCATTCAACTGGAGTATTCTGGTGTTTGGCGTCGTCGTTCTTTTCAGCATTCTTTGGTACGTCGTGCGAGCTAAGACCTACTTCAAGGGGCCGATTAAGGAGGTATAGATAAAGGATTCAGGCTTAGCCGGCAGGCTAAATTGATGTTCATCAAGTGCATAATATAATCCGATTGGTGTGTAATTCAGGAGATCAAATATACTGTGATTTGGAAACAGATAGGTTATCATACAGGTGGAAAAATCCGATCTTCAACGTTCGGTCTAAGCGACGGACGAGCACTAACTATTATACCCCTATATCGCACCAATCTAGGGCAATCCGGATTCTTTATTTTTTCGCTGGAAAAGTGATGCTTATGTCCTGTTGTCCTATAATATATGGTCCTAAGTCAAGCTGGTGATAATCAAAGTGGTGATGTTGTGGGTGTTGAAGGTAGAACACTAGCGACCGTCCGAATAGCCGCGGCGGTCGAGCTTGGGCCAGTCTTTGCCGGCGGGCCTCCGCGGGCTTAGAGCAGCTCGGATCGCCGGGATTGGACTAGGGAGCTTCGGTCAACAGGCTTTTTACGCGGGCTTCGGCCGCGCACTATCCGAGCGAGCGAACGGCCGGGAAGGTCTCACCTGCTGTGCCCCCGATCACAATTGCGTATTTGACATCTGCTGCGACTATCATGTGCCCCTGATGCCTTGAAACGAAAATCCCTCATTGTCCATACACTTCAGTCCCTCCATCGTCTACCATCATCCATCATTCACCATGGGCCCCCCTATCTCGACAGTATGGACTAACTTCCATCCTCCCTCCCCCGAATACACGGAGGAAAACATCCCCAATCTTCAGGGAAAGGTCTACATCGTAACTGACGCCAACACCGGTGTTGGAAAAGAGATCGCCCTGATACTCTACGCCAAGAATGCCAAAGTGTACGTCGCGGCTCGCTCCGAGAAAAAGGCGACGGATGCGATCACGAGCATTAAGCAAGTGGTGCCTTTGTCCAAAGGAGAGCTACAGTACTTACACCTCGACCTTGCCGACCTCACCCTAGTCAAGGAATCTGCCCAGCACTTCCTCTCGCTGGAAACGAAGCTCCACGTACTCTTCAACAACGCCGGCGTCATGACAGGCAGCGAGGGGCCAGCCCCGACGACTGCCCAGAACTACGAGCTGAACATGGGGGTCAACTGCATCGGCACGTTCCTCTTCACCAAGCTGCTGACCCCGCTCCTGGTGCAAACGGCCAAGTCCGAGCCGGCCGGCTCGGTCCGCGTTACCTGGCCGTCCTCCTTCGGGACCGAGGTGTACGGCGAGAAGGACGTCGGGATCGACGTGGGCGCTCTGGGCGAGATCACCAAAAAGCCTGCCATCGTCCGATACGGCCTTAGCAAGACCGCTGCGTGGGCGCTCGGCGTCGAGTACGCGAAGCGGCACCGCGCCGACAGCATCGCTAGCTTCCCGCTGAACCCGGGAAATCTTGCCTCGGAGCTTGCTCGTGATCAGCCCTTGAGCATCAGGTTGGCAGCGAAAGTGGTCGGGTATCCGCCGTGGAAGGGAGCCTGTACGCAGTTGTTCGCTGGACTGTCTCCAGAGGCGACATTGGATACAACCGGCAGTTGGGGTAAGTCGAATCATACATACTTTGCCGATCCGAGGCGGGTCTCGTTGATAACTACCAGCTAACTACGATGTATAGTCGTCCCCTTTGGCCTGTTCTATCCCATCCGGGAGGATCTGGTCAAAGCAACGAAATCTGTGGCTGAGGGTGGAACCGGTGGCACGGAGAAGTTCTGGGAGTGGAATGAGGATCAAGTGATAGCTTATGTTTGAAGGCTTTGATTTCGCGAGCATGCATATCGATACCCATGTTCTATATTCTATTGAACCCCTCTGTGGGATATTTTACCCCTATTCCACCAATCCCAGCACGGGCCAAGCGCGGATGTGGTACCTTATTCTTCCCTGTGGCTGCCCTTCGGATATCACGTCACTTATTGCGCGAAACCAATAGACGAAATTTGGAAAGAAGTGGTATGAGACTTGACTAATACGGGAGGGCATCTTACTACTTACTTGATAACGTCATAGGCATAAGTAGCGAAAGGGAGATTAGCAAACTCTGTCAGATTTGATATCTCACGTCCAACAATACTGGCTGACGTAAGTGATCTGATGTCTACTTAAGGGTCTTAGTATATCAGTAAGTACTGTAATTCGAATCACGTAAGTCAACACATGTGATACCAAATGTGTGAGGAGTAAGTGCTAGCTCACTTGCGAGTTGATACGATATCGCATTCTACCGTGAGCCAGCGCTTTAGATGCGTATATTTCTCTATTGTTTGGTGTTTCGAAAGTGCTTGTATTGTCATTGAACCCAAAAATTTCTGATCGGTCTCCACAAAAGGGATGATGGATTCAAGTGCAGAGAACCAGCCATTCCTTGGTCAACCTCATGAGCAAGATCGAAGCAAACCTCGTCCCGACAAGTTCCGTCACCTGCGCCCGCTCTGGGCTGGACGAACAACTAGTCTATGGTCTCCATTACCTTATGGATTGTTAATTTTCACATTCACTTCGCTCTTCTGGGGCATAATTCTTCTTCAACTCCAAAAATCATGCCTTCTTGAACGAACTGCTATCTCTCAAAGCCATCCAGGGACCATTGAACCAGGAGCAAACTTCAAGACACACGCCAATTACATGAGTTGCGGCAGTTCCATAGCCGAGTCGAGGAGCCTTGGATGCAAATACGACATCCTTAGTAACCACTGGGTGCCCGCACCGTGTATGGATGAAGGTTCCGTCGAAGTGTACCAAGCGGATAGGTCATGGTTCGGATATGTGGATGAGAACCGGACGCAGCGTATTGATAGCATCGAGGCGATGGGGAATGTGGAGGTCTACTACACCAATATGAGGGATCACATCGTTCACTGCGCCGCTCTGTGGAAGAAACAGTTCAAAGCCTTCTTCGAGGAGAGGATATACTACGACTCTCTCATCTTAGACCCCCAGCATACGTACCATTGTGCTGACTTCTTAGTCGACATGACGGACAAAGGACCTGATTTTAGGAAAATTCCCATCAAAGTCGAAGTTGGGCATGCTGGCTGTTGGGTTCGTGAGGGAGGTTGCAACCACGCGAAAGATTACCACGAGGGTGATGGTGTACAAAAATCGTAGTAGTATCTCATTGTCTTGTTCAACTCAGATAGTGAGAAGAGTGATATTAGAATAAGGGGGGTCATCGATGTTAGGAACCACAGTATTAGTGTAAAAAGACCATAATATGAGTGTCAAGCATCTATATTAGCTCCATTCTTCAGAAGAAGCCTAACAATCGATTCTGACCCCGTCTCAACAGCAATATGCAAGGGCACCTGGCCCATAACATCCTTTGTGTTGACATCCACCGTTGGTTCCTCTAGAAGGGCCCTCACCGTATTCTCATGTCCCCCCTTAATGGCGGAAAACAGGACTGTCCGACCTAAGAAGTCCATGGCTTTGGGATCAGCCGAGTTCTCCAGTAGTATTTTGACAATGTTATCATGTCCAGCTTCAGCAGCGATGTGCAACGGTGTGCAGCCACTGCTGTCCTGCCGGGCTACATCAGCGCCGCTGTCAAGAAGCAGCCTGGTCATCGACTCGTTCCCGTCACATGCTGCAAGGTGGAGGGCGGCCCGACCTATTACCGGGGGGTGCGTAGGCTGGGGAGGAGGGGGACTCATTTCAGTCCATTCTGGCTCGGAGTTGAGAGGCCACAAGCCCGGGTCATCGAACGCACTGGAGTCGTGAAGGACAGGCGTTATATCGGTAGTTGAAGATTCGTTATTCGATATATTTGTCGCGGGGGGTGACACAAGCACTGTGTCGGACGTCTGTACGGATACAGCCGCTTCCAAGGCCATCATGCGTTGCTTTTGGTTTTGTCCTACCTAACCCCATTAATTTCCGCAACGAGGACTAACATTTCGCAGGATTCCAATAGGTCTCACGGTATGTCCGCTGTGCAATGCGGTTCTGAAGCCTCTTGCGTTCTTTCCTATCATCATAAGCTTTAAGTGATGTAGTGCTTGTGGCATGGCTGGTCGTGCCCCGAGGCTGGTTGCGCATCATATTTCTACGGTTACCCGACGCTTAGTGGACAAGGCGTATCAATGATTACCAAGATACATCTGGAGGAGCAGGCTCTTCCCCAGGGGATGCCTCTATTACATAAATTGTTGGGTGGCTAGTACCTTAGTCATCCTATCCACTCCAGTATATATAGGCTAGCTCTCACACTCAGCTTCACAGCTGGATCCTACACACTTACATATACCGATTTCACCACTCCTTCTCTCCCTTATTTACTTACGTTATAAATAAACAAACCCAGGCAGTCTTTAGCGGTGTGACTTCGAAGACATGCACCACTTGCTGGCGTATTGGAATCGATTTATAGACGAGTTCCTGCCGTCAGCGATGATCTTAGATTCGTTGCAGCATAAGAAATAGACCTCTTAGTACCATTGGCTTACATCGCAAAGAATCTCTCCGAGCGGGAAAGTTGTTTGAGACATTTGGGATGGCCTCCTTATTGGTGCTCATGTTATGCAGTTATAACTTGTTGGAGGTAGATTGAACTGTTCATGGGCTCGAGGAGCTGTACTGGTGGCGACTCATGCGGTCAGGGATATGGATCCTGCTGCTTCTTTCTAAGTGTATGTACCGTAGTCCTAGACTTGTCAAAACGGGGTAAGCTTATACTATATATATAAGATAGACCGATATACGATTACTTAACCAATCAAGCTTCAGTAGACACTATAGAGGAGGTTTGGAAGTGCTGCAGCCCTAATTCCTTAGCGCAACAAAGGGGTATAGCCTAGCCAAATGACTATGAACCAACAAGTTGGTCACATGCATGTGTATTGACTATAGGTAACCAACAGGTGCGTAAGGCAACCATGTGTCAGCCCCAACCCCATATCACGATAGGCCAGAAATGTTGCATGGCCTGAACTATTCACTGCCGATGTAAGGGGCCAAGAAATGGGCGGAATCCTACAGTATGCAGTTGCGTCAGGCTGAAAGAAAATAACCTCACTACCCCCTATAATTAACGGTATCCTCACTGGTGTATACCTAGTGTTTGACAAAGGATCTTAACTGCTTAAGTTCTCGGTTCCCGCGTCACTTCGGCGATGCGACAGAATATACATTACCTCGAAACAGACGAAGAGAGAAGCATGCGGGTACAGTTCACAGATCATCGCCCTTGATTTGAAACTATTTAAGGCTATCAGCAGTGGAATGAACATGTGTATGTCTAGGCAGTGGAGGACCACAAGCGCCTTAAGACTAACGTAGGTTCTTATTCTAGCCCAAGTGATCGATAGAAAGGTCCATATGTTGGCTTTCGACCAAGGAATCGAACAAAAGTTTTCATCTCGTCTTGACTACCCCCCTTCTCGAGAACCAGGTGCCTATAACGCCTCCCGGCCTTGTCATCCAAGGGATCCTGTTTAAACACTGTGTCGTACATGTCCATAGCAATAACCTTTGACCAGAGATATCCATACATTCCAGCGTCACTGCCGGAGAAGAGGTGCCTGTAGCCCGCGTAGCCGTATCTGTAGACCTATTAGTTTTGTGTCTTGGTTCTGCTGCGATGCACACAGCACGTATTGGGATGTAGTCTTACTCATCGCCAACAGTCCCGACCCCACCGAGCTCATTACATTCACTATATATCCTCGCTACGTTTGGAAAGCGCTCCCCCGATGGGCACGTAGAATGCACCGCTGCATCAAAAAGCGTAATTCTCAGCTGTGGCAGGAGCTTCACGGCAGGAAGTACGACTCTAGTGCGGAGAAGCGACGCAATCAGCGGATCCGGTAAGGCGTCCCCTGTCTGGTAGTGGCCCGAGAGATGTTTCAGAGCCGTGGCATCCCAGCACCAGTTCTCCAACATCTGAGATGGGGCTTCGTTGAAGTCCCCGACCGTCTCTGCGCCATGGAAGCGCGAATACTTGCATCGCCCCGAAAGGTCATGCATGCCGTGCCCGAGTTCATGGAATAGTAGAACCACGTCGGAGTGTTGTAGGAGGGACGGTTTCCCTACTGCTGGCTTGTCAAAGTTGGTCAGCAACACCGTCGATGGGTGATGCCGCTGCCCGTCTGAGCGCTCGAAACCCAGCTGCAAAGGGCGACACTGGGCGCCACCGCTCTTCCCGGGCCGTGGATGCAGGTCTAGGTACAGAAATCCAGTAAAGTCTCCTCCCTCCTGCTCGTCGTTCCAGACACCATATAGCATGACGTCTGGGTGCCAGATAAGACCTTCCTCTAAGGCGCTCGGCCTACGGTCCGTGTTTGTTAGCTCTACAAATATGAAGCCGAACAGTTTGCCGAACAACGTTAGCATTCTGGAGACTGTTTGTTGAACTGGGAAGTACTCCGAGATCAGACTGTGGTCCACGGAATATTTTTGTTCTTCGAATATGCGACTGTAATACGGTATGTCAGACCAGAGTATGGTGTCGCCATTGGTCTGGCCCTGGGCAGCTGGATCACCCCTTTTCAGTGTGAGAAGCTTATCAATATCATATGGCAACTGTCGGATGACGCGATCACGAACACTGTCCAGAAGGTCCATCACAGCCGCAGGAGTTTTCGCCATCATGACCTCCACCTTATATGCCGTATGGCTCGGGTAACCTAAGAGTTGTGCTGATTGGTAGCGCAGCCGGATAGCTTCCTCGAACAGCGCCACATTTTCACTCGCCTATGGACGCATTAACACAGCTACAGGAACAATAAAGAGAGATAAATAGCACATACTACCCGTCTGGTCGCCAAATATATTCTTTCCCTCGTCTCTGGCGAGCTCGCCAAACCCAGCATCCATCGGGCGTGCGGGCCATTCAAATTGAGCCCTAGTTTGCTACTCATCTCTCCAGCCCCGGTCTCCAAACCAGAAAGCGCATCATTAGGAATGCCGGCGAGCTCATCGCGAGTAAGCCAAATATAATGTTGCTTTTCATCCAGATTTCTCGTGAATTCAGAGTTGATGGTTTTCAGCCTCCGCGCAATATCAGTGACAGCGCGTCGAGCCCCGCTGGCATCTGCGAGGGGTAGTGACATGCCTTTGCGCACATAACTCCGCCTCGCTTCAACAAGGGCCTTGTGGCTCTCGACATCAAGGGTGGGATCATCTTTCTGCTTTTGATATACCGCATCGACAAGGCAAAACAACGTTGTGTCCTCTTTGCAGCCGATCAGGCAATGCGAAATCTGGTCCGCGGCCTCAGCTGCAGCAGCTCTCAGCGACGCATCGGGTGAGACGAGGGAGTAAGCACTAATAAGATTGTAAGTAAGTTGTGTCTCGTTCTCGTGCTGTAAGAGAACTGCGATAACATTATTGAATGTCGCGGTTTCCGGCTTAACGGTAGATACGAGCTGATCTACGACCGTGCGATGCTTCTGGAATAGCTCCTCGCTGGCCTGAGCGATCCATTCAGGATTTACAGCAAACGTGAGGGGCGGTTGCGGCGGGCAGTCCATGATTCACGTCTTGTGATAGGTCGGAACAACTAGTAGTAGATACTTTCTGTGTGTCGTGAATGAATCGAATCACGCGACTTCTCCTCGTGGTTGTCTGACAGTTATTTGCGTAGGTCAACTTCAACGTATAGCAAGACACGTCTCTGGTTATTGTTGAGCGATGGGCAATGTCCATTTACGTGACGAATCGATTTTCGTAATATAAGTGTCAGGCACCACACGTATGCAGTAACACCCTATTGATGCGCTTATTAATACTTATCTCCTATACGTATCTTGCAGTGGCTTGTCTCGTAGCAGCTCGGGTAAAGGTTGCAGACCTAAGTCGGCTGTGCAACATACTACAGCATAACCAACACCCCGCATATCACCCCATAATAAGAACGACCACATAAAGAAGATGAGGTGGGTAGATTATGTGAGATGGTGATGTACTGGGGGGATGAGGTGGGAGGATGAGATAAGGGGGGTCGCAATGTTGGAGCAACCGACGAGTAGCTAGGTACCGAGAAGCCTCTATGAAACATTACTCATGGTGGGAGAAGTAATTTACAATAAAATACACATTCCCCATGTGAGTTACACAGATAGCTGAGGCGTAGCTTACCCCGGTTCTACCTCCACATATGGACGAAAGCGCATCCTTGGCGAATCCCCCCTTTAACAATTTACAAGAAACTGCCAGATATGGATAAAACCCAGCGGCATATCTATAAGCATGTGTCAGGCTCTGCCAGTACGGACACGATCGACAAGCTGGACGAGAATTTCATAGGAGAGAATGAAGAGTCCTGTCCGCACCGTCAGCGCCGGCGATGCAATATGCATGTCGCAGCACTTTTAGCTAGTATTGCTGCATCCGGGGTCATCGGTTTCATCTTCGGCACCTCGGTACCGTTAACTACCAAGACGCCAGCGGCTACAGCATCAGACACGTTGGCTCAGATCATGGATTGTGGGAAGTCCCCCGCTGAAGCTAAAGCGGCGGGGTGCAAGTTTGATCTTATGCTGCAGCGATGGATCCCCGCCGATTGCTATGACGAGGAGCACTCCGAGCTGTTTTTAGCAAAGTACCCAAGAAAATGGTATTATGACATAGATCTCGAGCACGAAATGGATGATGCAACTGGTAAGTAAACACTATTCCCAAGGCCGGCAAGACCCGGAATCACGCCATAGTTTCTGACGCCGAACGCCGCAGTTCGCGGAGGTGACCATCGTGTAACCTTCACGCCCTCTGATTATCACAAGCGGCATTGCAGTTACACCTGGGAGCTTACCTCACGCGCCTTGCAGGAGCAGCGACCACTCCTGGATGAGTTGATTTCATTCACCCATACCCATCACTGCAACGGCATACTTTTAGGGCCGGAGTGGAATGCGACTGAGCATGATGAACGTCCGAAGCCGACAGAGGTAGATCCAGGGTATCTCCGCTGTGCGCCGTACAGTGTATGGTTGCAAGACATGCCCGAGTAGAGCCAATGCCACTATCTGCTTGAAGCTCGGGCAAGGGGCTGTTGTATTCATCCAACTTCTACGGAGGCAGTGCGGCTCTCCACAAGATCAGAAAATTCATACATATTCATATTATTTTTTTCGCTCTTGATGAAGCGACTTAAAATGGATCGGGACCAAATATATTGTCAAAAAGGGGATAGAATCGACCGCCAGTCCAGGGAGCAAGCTCTATATAGGTACCCATATACATGTCATGCCGCTAAATGTCGATCACCTTATTATGTAATGCGATCTCCCCTATCTAGCCTCTATCGTGATAACTGAATTGTTACCTCTATAACTGCCATCCTTCATCTCATTAGAGCCGGTGTCAAACGCTCACCAAGAGCTGGCGGGAGAATAGAGTCGTCGGCCCTTTTCAAGAATAGCCGTTACATCGAAAAGGTCTTGCGTAAAATGAGGGCACTGGCCTTTAGGATGAAAATTGGTCTAACAAACCGAAGCACGGAACAAGGCGAATATACTGAATATTCATGGGGATTGATATCTAGTTACCATAAACAAAAACTTTATCCTCTTAGGTGAGCTTCAGATATGTATATAACCGGCTCCGTTACCTCACGACTAAAGGGTTGGGGCAGGGGACATCACCGCAACATTGTGCAGTCGCCGGGTTTACCTACCATAAGTCGCGCTACAACTGCTGGCTGCGTACAAGACTGACTTCAGGAAAGTCAACATCGACACCCCGCAGGATCCTTGTGACGGTATGTTCAAACACGAAATCCCCAAAGGCCTTGACCAAGTTTGTAACGATGCTGCCCATTCTAGCCCAGTCCCCCGATCCTATAAACTCCTGCATGTTTGCCTTGGCGTCCCCTGTAAGATTCAACTTCAAGGCGGTAACGATAGTCGGATAATCCGTGAAGGAGCCGTGCACGTTTCCGGCGACAGCGATCTCCGCAATGGGTCCCCGCGCGTTTCCGTAAAACTCATCCCACGTCGGGTCCTCCACGCGATGATCCGACCGGCCGACACTGAGGAATGGCCGGAATACCCCGTGCTCCTTCTCCGGGCTGAAGTACTGGCCGTCCAGATCGACACCGCCCTGGATGCGCGCATCCGATAGCATAGTGGCCGCGGACGCCGCTCCCCCCAGCGAATGGCCGTACATGAGGATGCGGTCGAAATCGATTCGGCTTCCGGAGTTTTCGATGGGGCCCCGGAGGACTGTCGCGTTTTGGAGCTGGTCTATGACAAAGGAGATGTCGGACGCGCGAACCTTTCAAGCCGTTAGTTAGTGGTTCGTACTCGTGGTGGTTTGGATTGTTGCAGTGAGACGGGTTGCCTTTTCTTACCTGTACGACTTGTTCCATGGCTTTTTCGTCGTCCGTTGAGATGTTCGCTGCTCTGACAAAGCTGCCATCATTGAATTCAACCACAGTAGCATCGTACGGATGATCAACAGTTACGACGATGTAACCTTCACTCGCTAGGGATTGAGCCATCATGCTGTATAGGAGGCGGGACTGCCCAAATCCGGGTGAGAACATAAGAAGAGGGCGTGAATTTCGAGCGATGGAGCATGGCTTCCGGTGCGGGATATCACACAGTTGCATTGTTAGGGATGCGAATGTCGAGTTGGATAGTCCAGCCGAAGCAGCAAGAATGTCGTAGTCTCCAGCTACCGCGGGGGTCATATAAGGCGTTGAGCGAAAAACACATGGGTTTCTCGTCGTGTTGAAGGGTATAAACGTGGAGGTCACGACTCTACGCTTCTGAGGCGTATCTTCAGGGGCAAATGGATCCAGGCGCGTCTCATCAGTGAGCGTGGCAACTGATACACCAACTGAGAAGGGCCCAGTAGGATCCGGTAGGAGAAAAGCATGAGCTGATGCCAGGAGGAGGAGGTAAGTTGGGTAACGCATCATGACTCTATTACACGGAACCGAGTATTTGAGTGTGCTGGACGAGTGTCCTGGACGAGGAAATAACCGATGGACGAGTGGAAGGTCTAATCAGATGTTGATGTGCACGAGTGGTTACTTTACTGACAATGTTTCCCAGGTCGAGGGTCAAAGACTTTATAGCCATTACTGCCTACATTACTGTCCCTGCCCTAGCAAAACATAACAGTTCTATCAACGAGTCTGTCATTGATGGTCTATAATCCGACATGGTGGAATGGGACATCTTTGCCTATTGCAGTAATATCATGGCGAACACGATACTAACTATACTACCGCCTTGGCAGCACACTGGCGCGCGATGGATATCGCAGCCAGCCGCAGTCAAGACCAGATCTAGCCAACCCCTGATATTCCCCGCCTCAACTATATGCTGTCATAGTTTGCTAGCGGCCCCCCTATGCCCCCAGTGGAGCTTTCTCGCTCGATTGATACCCCTTCAGGTATAGTTGGCGTTCAGCCGCTAAGCCCACGCTTCGAGCTAGAAACCCCAGCCGAATTTCTGTAACCGGTCCTATTGGTTCTTCTCATCATTCAGCTAACATCTAGAAATATCGTAGAATATCACAGATGATGAGACCTATGACTGTTCTTTCTCTCCTCACTCAGTCCGAGCAATAACTCCGGGATGGCTATCGGACCTTTCGATTCTAGGGCGAGGAGGTCACGATGCTTGCAGTGCGCCAGCAGTCACTTGAAGGTAGGTACATATTCTACTGTGCTTCGTGTTAGCTCCTCTAGCAAGCTTGAGCTTGAACTAGACTAACAGTTGGTTATAGTGTACGGGGAAAACCCCTTGTAAGAACTGCCACCGCCGAAGTCTGCCTTGCACATACCCAAAAGCGGGAGCCATTCAGGTGATCACCATTGATCACGGGAAACATAGGACGTCCACATATTATGGCAACAGCACACTTTCCCCTGTTTGGGCGTCGGGCGACAGCGCTCCGCATCTGCTTCAATCCCCTTCTTCGGGATCGACGTATCGCTACCTGTACTATTTTGATCTCTTTATTCGAAAGAATACCTTCAACACCGGATATCCATCCTACGACGCGGAGATCAGAATGTGTTTAGGGTCCGAAACAGAGAACCACCTAGTCCAGGCGGTGCTAGCTATTGGCGCTCTAGAGGCTTCCAAGTCCAATACTTCGAGCCCAACCGAAGTGTCAAGTCATCGGTCTGATGTCTACTCTAGTCTTATGTCGTATTCATCTTCAATCGTCTCCCTTCGAGACGCCATGGAGCTTCCCGGTATCCCATCACGGATCCAGGTTCTGTGGACTACACTGTTGTTAGGATTATTCGAGGTCGGTCCCCTCTTCGTTTTGTCTATCCGACGACTTCATATTCCGCTTGTATCGTGGAGTGATGTTCTCTTACTAGGCTCTAGCTCATGGAAGACTCGACGGGGGAGGCTTGGGTGAAACATATGGTACACGGAACATCGAAGGCTATGCAAGCTGCCGGCCCATTATCATTTAGCTCTGGACGGGGCAGAGGCTTTTTCCTCCAGGCGAGAATATTCGAAGTATGCCGAGCTGTTGTGTTCAACGAGACCAGCTTTCTGACAGCCCCTGACTGGGTTACTCTGTCGAATCATTCATGGACCGATGGCATCTTTCCGGAATGGAACCCGCTGGAAAGTCTCTTGGATATTATTTCCATGTGCTCAAAGCTTTGCGTGCAGTACGTTCTGATTCACAACCGCGAGACAGAATTCAAGATGCCTAATCATCGTGTAGAGCCGGAAGCTTCGAAGATAGTCTGGAACAGCTGAGCGAGAACGAAGTTAACCAAAAAGGAAGTGATCTGGCCTTAGAAGGCCATCGCTTACGACAATCCCTTGCGATCTGGAGAGACATGAACTCGGAGCTACTCGACGTAGCCACGGGCTTGACGGTCTCGCCCACACCTTGTGTAGTAGACTACCATACCGGGTTGCTTGGGAGTTCCTTCTTCGCTGCAATCAGTATATATCTTTCCGGGATATATGACTATAGTATTAGTCTGTGGGACAGTTGGGGTATTCCTGTCCCAACACTGGCCCAGGAGGATGTGCAGTGTCACGTCGTCACAATCTTGAGCTCGATAAACTATGCACTGGAACGGACCAATATATCACAAATACTGCACTTATTTCCTCTCAGAGTCGCCGGTGCGAGGTGTATGGAAAAATGGGAGCGCGATCAGGTTATCAAGTTGTTTCGACGAGTGGGAACCACTTTTGTCGTCGCACGAGCATTTGAGACCGAACTTGGTACTCTATGGGGCATTAGCTAGTTATCCAGACTTGATTAGTTTGATCATACAGTATGAACCTTTAGACTAGAGAACGGTGACCAAATCCTGAAATCATGAATAGAGCACCTTGTTGTTAGCCCCTATTTCATGGTGGCACGTGACCACCACCCCTGAAAGCTTGACGCCCGGGGTATTATCTATGCGCCTTATATTTACCGCCTTGGGGGTTAATAGTCATTAATCTAATATGTGAGTAAAGTATATTATATCATATAATACGGATGCAATATATTATTTATAATAATTTTCCCTTCAACGCATTTCCACCACCAATTTTCACCGCCGAGATAAAAGGACAATGAATCTGAGCGTAAATCGACTAAAGGTTTCACGCATATTATATTCAAAACTTCCATTAGCGTCGTAAACATAGTTTCAACTATATCTCAAAGACGCTCTGGACATTATTCAGATGATTGAATTAAGAGTTTCCCGTCTTCTGTTTAAGCTTCTCTGCATTTCCATGATATTTATCGGGGGTTGCGGAGTCTCGGTCAATAGACCATTCCCTAATAGCCGAGAAATCTCGGCATGCGTGGACAGTGTCGAAAACAGCTTCAAACGGTCGGCTATCAGAGTCTTTCGTGGGAATCAGTGTCAAATCCCCTGTGCACATGAGGCTCAGTCTCAGTGCATCCAGGCAGTGCTCTAGATAGACATTATTAGCTCGAAAACCGACGGTAAGATCGTTACCATGTTCTCACCAATGTGATTCTTGGTCGTGTAATGATTCATTTTTGGATAGTATTCTGGATATAAAGACATACGGATCATGTTCTAATAAACCAGTTAGTCGCCAATATCGTGATTCTTATGGTATTCCGAAAGCTCACCACGCAATGAAGATCATGCATAACTGATAGCCTTCGCGCCCATTAGTATACCGTGGCAAATGCAAGAATCAGTGGACGTACAATCCGACGTATAGGCCGGTCTCAGGATCGAGCCACAGGTCTTGGCCCAGCTCCTTCTGCTCTTCGGGCGTTACAAATACATCCACGGCTGTTTAACATTAGTCGATGACACACATAATCATGGTTTCATAGTACTTACATCCCATCAGTTTTTCCCATGCAGCATCAATCTCTGGCGAGGGTTGGCCAACATAGGGAGGATCGGTAATGGGGCGGTAAAGTAGATGACTCTCGTTGTACCGAAGAGTGGCATCGAATCGGACATCGTGATATTTTTCGGGGAGATCTCTCGTCGCGGGTTCTACTATTGGTTAGAACCCCCTATTTCCTCAATCCAGTTAAGATGACACTAAACCCACTGAATTCATACGGGTTCCAGAAGCCTTCATGGACACACTCCTGAGACCTGTCGAGGGCTGAACTGAATAATAGTGCAATGAGAAGTGCAATGCATAATAGCCAGGGAATTAGAACAGAAGCATGCGGTTTTCGACTGCTCTCAATGTCACTATTGTCATCTTCGAAGAGAAGACCATCACTGCTCAACGGATCGCGATACTGCAATTCTGAACTGTTTCTAGACAGTTTTTCCATCTTCGATAGGTGGATACACAGGGACAAATGGTGTCAGGTAATAGCGATGTGCAGGGCTTCTGTGTGGCATCGAAACATGGCAGTGGGGGTATTAAATCGCTTTTGTTCAACATTAAGAATAGAGGGAACAATGGGTGATACGGTATACATCCCGAATTTGGATATGATAACAAAATAATTATACTTCATAGTTGCGTTCGATGGTATGTGCGGCAGATTACGTGGGAAAGTGGCTTACTTCAGTGTCGATTTGGTAAGGCATACCCCATGCAGTGAACTATCTGACATGCCCACCTATAGTTCAACGTAAGGCATTCGCTGCATTACTACCCACATCTCGTCAGGTACCCAAGGTTCCAAACATGCAGCTCTATCAAATACCTGATAAATCTTGGAACATTTGCAGAGGACCGATAACCGAACCTCATTTCCCTTGTTTGTTGGATTGGTCTAGCAGTCAAACCTTCACAGCTCAAAATGTCTCAATGGCCTTCCCTCAAATTGAACTCGCACGACTACCAAAAGCTTGAACAGAACACAAGCGACGAAAGGGCAGAGGAATCCTGTAACAATGAGTCTTACCGATCTCGGTTTTTAGGGTTCGTCCGTGGCTTTCCCAGGAACAGATGGGGGCTGGCTTCCGTGGTGGCCTGCATATGTGGCCTGACTGTCACAATGGCCATTACTGTGTTCATCACCCAAAGGACTGCTCATCATGAAGAAGGATCATCACATCATCTCTGCGGAAACTCTACCGCAGAAGCCCGGTCTGCCGGCTGTACCTGGGACCAGCTCATGTGGGCATGGTATCCGCCGGGTTGCCCTCACTATGCCAACGACGACTTCCTCTTAGCGGACGACTGGAAATTCTTCTCGGATCCATGGGGTACGGAGGTTACAGATATTGAGTGGGAGAAAGGATTGGATAACGAGTTGCAACTCTTCAGCAAGCACGGCGAACACCTTACACACTGTCTCTTCTTCTTCCTAAGCGTTGGACAGGTCCTCAAAGATGGCACCCCCGCAACGCCAAAGCTGCGCAACTACGACCACTTGAAGCACTGCGTCAAAATGCTTCTTCCCGTCGTCAGGGGACACGCAAACTACTCGTTGATCAACACTAAAACGCCTGTTGTATCATATCAGGAATACTGTTAAATCATAGTATAGTCCATATTGACGGGACAGTGTCGGAAAAGGGGGTAGATACATGTCGCAGCCAGTATATAAAGCGTTATTGCCACTAGAGCAATAACGGTTCCGTTTTTGCAATGCGACAATACAGCTGCAATCCTGGATAGCTACTTGACGTTGGCGAAATATTGGGTCAAGTTTACTCTATGTGCCTTTGTTTATGTTACCATAAGCGCTACAACTGTTCAAAAGTGATTGGGTCCCTTCTATGTACACAATTACACGGATACAGCGTGGACAGCTATGCCCTTAAATATGACCGTCCATGAGCTAGCAGTAAATACGTAGTGCTATCCTCTCCCATTAGAATTGATGGAAATTCCCATATTCAATCTACCTCCTTCTTTAAGATGCCCCTGTGTAAACAAGGATGTTCCATAGATGTACGGTCTTTCTGCCCCTATTCCTACATTTTCTTCTCCATCAGCCAATTTGCATGATTCTTGTTCTTTTCTCTGCCAAAACAAACTACACTACTCCTTTAAAAATTATGTACACAGACCTACCATCGCGTAAGTCAATCCTAACTATTATTTGACGTGCTGTGAATTACGGCATCTATATCGAGGTGATGGCTAAGTGCCCTAGTTTACGTCACCCTTCGGTTCTGACGTGAGAAATATTACTTGTACCTTCAGGTACGTTTTCAAAGTCCTTCCACTCGCTCAGTGCATCCAACTCCCTATAGTCATAATCACAAGATCCATTTAACTGCGCTCACATACATAAAGTCGTGTCGTGGTATGGGCAGATAGTTACCAAACAAGCACAACTGAGTAACAGCCTCCCTTTGCCTCATCAGTTCACCTCCTGCTTTGCAACAACCACTTAATCAACGAGAATGCGTTTACTCTCCGCCCTTGTTCTGGCCCTCAGTGGCGCTGCCCTTGCTGCTCCAGCAACCAGTAAGTCTTGTTGAGCAACTCCTTATTCTGTGAAAACACCCGTCGCAATTGGTTCCTGATGTTATCGCCAACTAGAGAGAAGTCCTATGGACTACTACGACGATGATGATTTTTCGATGAAACCCAGACATGATGCCGAGGAGCAGACTCGCGGTGGGACCATCTATCGCAAGGATGAGAGTGACGCCAATGGCGATGTTGAGCCCATGACCCGTGGTGGCACTATCTACCGCAGGGCGGAGCGCGATACCGATGGTGACGTTGAGCCTATGACCCGCGGTGGCACGATCTATCGGAAGGATGAAAGCGAGGTGGAGGGTGATGTTGAGCCGATGACCCGCGGCGGAACCATCTAGTAAACGGGTGGTACGCAGGACGTCTTGCTTACTTCAGTGCAGCCGGGGGACAATTTTACACTGCTCAAGGGCCATGCTCAACATGGGGCGAAGAGAAAGTACAGTAGACCAACAAACAATAGTGGTCGGGGTTAGGAATACATGTCGCAACCGCATACAGACTAGATAGTATTTCCACAAACAAGAGAATTGGCATGTGTGTCATGTTTCAGGTGGATCTATAGCTAGGAGTAAAACTTGACCGATAGCCTGGTCTCCATGATCTAAAGGGGGAAGATACTACCTCGAACTGTAGCCACCCACACGGACCCCTATAGCCCCCTTACATTGCTCCCGATATACTGTGACGCTAGCAAGAAAAGAAATAATTTCGCTGTGATGTAACATCTTCTAATTAGGCTATCTCATACCTCCATGCAGCAACCAAGCTTTGGCTACGCAATGATAAGCACCTTCGCTTCTGCTACTCGCTCCATTTCGTTACGAAGCCGGATAGCTGCGATAGCATCGTGAGCAACCCCCCTAATCCAACACCTTTCAGGAAGAGGATCGGAGGTAGATAGTTCATCCTGCCCACGACTGTCAAGTGTTGTATTGCACGTCGGTATCCTGTCCACCAACCGTTAATAATAGTTGGTGTGGAAGATGCAGTGCGTTTTTCATATCCAAGACATGCATTTGGTCGCCGAAGTCTAGTCACGTTTGACAAAAGGGGTAGTCAACTTATATGTCGGTACTGGTAGTTTGTTTTCGAGGGCTCAGCCCACTTTCCGCTTCCAGTTTCTGCAGGCGAAGAGAGATGGCATAGTTCGTGTCAGTGCAACCAACTCTACTTGCATTCAAAGCAGAACGACTAGGCATTACGCATGTGTCGCGATATAGGGGCTACAATAGGAGAGCTTGGATTACATAACCAGGTGATCGGCACCTAGTGGCTTGGCATACTGTGTATATAGAGCTCTTCCGCTCCTTAGACTAGAGATCGCTTCTTTTCTTCTATATGACTGAATCTGTATCCGAACCCATCCTTATCTGTGATCTTCTGAATGCGACAGTATGTATTAAAAAGACTGACAGGGAATATTCTTCATACATGGCACTGTTGGATCTGATTCAAGACCTGGCCTAATGCAAGGGGATCACAGCGTTAGAATAGTTCAACAGCAGTTCGTCTTAGCTATATGTAGTACAGGTACTACCACATCGCCTAGGCCCCTTCGAATATGACCATCCAATCAGCAATTCTCCCTGACGACGGGATTCTTGGGCTTGCAGCTGGAATCAATATATATGTGGATTGCCCTGTCAGCGATGTCAGCCCCCAAACGAGCGCCACTCAAACCAGAATTCCTTCATCCAAGCCAGATCTGTGAGTCCGTAAATAGCAGCGGCGTCGTTTAAAAATGGAAGGACGCTTGCTTGTATTACGCGCGCGCGGAGGTAAGCGATTCCTGCTAAGGGACATGCTAAGAAAATGGGCCCAAAGATCGCGATGCGGCCTTCCCTTAGCAGGTTAGCTTGAGGCCAAGATGCGGCGTCGCTAACGCCCCCAATATTTTTTACCAGAAACATGAAACATTCATAGGTTGCCTAGAACGAATCAAGATGGTGGTAAAAACCAACTAGAAGGGCCTCCATAAACTCGGGCTCTTTGGGGCTAATCATACCTGCTGCTTACTTTGCCCACCCTCCACACTTACTGCACGATGCAGGGGGGAGAACGCGCGTGTTCCCCCAATGTCTTGCCAAGTTTGCGGGTGACCCTGACCATGGGGTCAGCTAACTACCGTTATATATCACCCCTTTGTCCCCAGTCACCTGCGTGGGTGGACTTTTGGATCTGTTATTGGTATATGATGTTCTCTACCGCCTGTTTCCTTATTGTTAGCGGCGCAATTTTTCTTGATTAAATTATCGAAGATGAAGGAGCAGTACCGTCTTCTCGCGTGGGCGGCGCTCGCCTCACTAGGCACCGCGCTGCAACTCGACATAAATGACGAGACTTCCATAGCAGCTGCTGCTGGTGAGATAGCCAAGGGCATCTACGTCTACCACAATATCGATTCGCCGGATGGCCAGTTTAACCAGCCGGAGGCGTGGTTCTGGTGGCTGTCCGGCTCCGGCTGGACCGGCTTGATTGATTACACGGTCTACACGAACGACACGACATACCAGGCCGATATTCTCACGGCCCTCTCCAAGAACGTTGGCCCGAACTTCGACTTCATCCCTCCAGAGCAAGCTAGCTCCGAGGCGAACGACGACCAGATGTACTGGGTGTACGCCGCGCTGACTGCGCTCGAATACGACTTCGAGGCCCTGCCGTGCGAACCCTCCGAGGGCGGGGCTGCGGGGGATTGTACCAACTCCTGGCTGGCCATCGGCACCAACGCGTGGGAGGGCTACGTGGACCGCTGGAACAAGGCCAGCGACACGTGCGGTGGGGGGCTGAAGTGGCAGTGGAACACGGCGGCTTCCGGCTACTACTACAAGAACGCGGTGACCAACGGGGGCTTCTTCCAGATCTCGGCGCGGCTCGCGCGCTACACCGGCAACCAGACCTACGCCGACTGGGCGACCCGGATCTGGGACTGGTCGACGCGCGTCGGCCTCGTCAGCGACGACTTCCATGTCTACGACGGCACGTCGGACAACGGCGACGACAACTGCACCGCCGTCAGCCACGACGAGTGGTCCTACAACCTCGCCTCGTATCTGAACGGCGCCGCGAACATGTTCGCCTTCACGGGCGGCGACCAGGTGTGGGAGGACCGCGTCAAGGGCTTCGTCGACACGGCCGCAACCACCTTCTTCACGTCGGATCCCAACCCTGCGGGGATCATGTACGAGCAGAAATGCGAAACGGACACCGGATGCACGACGGACCAGACGAGCTTCAAGGCCAGCCTGTCTCGCTGGCTGGGAAAGACGGCCGTCCTCGTGCCGAGTGTGCAGGAGAAGATCCTGGGCTTGCTCGAGACTAGCGCTGCAGGGGCCGCTGCGAGCTGCAGCGGGAACGGTAACTCGACCTGTGGTGTCCAGTGGTTTAAGGGCGATTTTGATGGCCAGTCGGATTTTGGCACGGAGCTTAGTGCGCTCGAGGTTGTACAGAGTCTGCTGGTCATCGCGGCACCGAAGCCGGCAGTTGCATCTCCATAGACTTGGGAATGGTTTGGATATGTCAGGGGTAACTGTGATTTTCTACGTAGATCCTTAATTATATGTATATAGTCCCATTTGAATGATTCACTTGCTTTCCACTAACGGCGTGGTACCCTATGTCGCCCGGTCGTACTCGGGGAAGACTGGCACCTGTGTGGCTCATTTAGCATTCTATGTACTGGCCTGAAATCCTCTATCATTCTTATAGACGCTCATTGTGACGCCATGGCGATGTGGGCAGTGGAATTTCCTGCCCGGTGACAACTTTCCCGACGCGACACAACAGTGGCAAAATGTCGGTTGCACTTCATGCCTTTGAGGTCGCGCTCCATACCATGAGGGTTTCCGTCCGCGATAATACAGGAAAACTCCACATTTCCCTTCGCAAGTACTCGGATAGCTTTACTGAATCAATGTGTGGCTAACTTACCTTAATAGCTAAAAGAGCTTGGAATGCCCCATCCTTGACATGGTGACCTATGCTATATATGGCCTGTGATTCACCGCCATATAAGGAAAGTCTAAGGAAAGTCTAAGGATAGTCTAAGGAATGGGCTTTATGGTTAAACAACCACCAAACATAGATCTGACACCTTTTACACAGGCGAGTTATGACTGTCATGTCGGGCTTCCTCGCACGAATATCTGGAATTTCGGTTTAGCTGACCATAAAAAAGTACTATAAAAAGCACGTTGATACCCACTCAGGATTTCTCCCGTTCAGCATCAAACATATCCATAGTTAACGAACAGAAACACCTGAAAGCTAGTCCAGCCCGACATTACAATTGCAATACAAGTCACCTCGACATATACCACGAATAGCCAACTCAAAATCAAGAACAAGATGGTTTGCTCCCGTCTCGCAAAATGTGCCTTGAAATGCGTCTGTGGCGCCGATGTAAGTAACCTCCATAAGCTACTTCATGATGCCCCCCCGCCCCCCCCCCCCCTCGTTTATATAAACCCCCCCTTTTTAAGTAGCCTCAGTCTTTTCTGCCGCCACAAGACCGTCTCAATCCACGCCCTACAACGTTTCGTATTAGACTTGCCTGTCTATCTTTAGAAAAGGGCTATTACTGACATAGGATATCAACAATGTAGGCCGCCAGCTCTAGTGGCATCTCGATGGACTCTATCCAAGCTCGCAATGCCCAGCGAAGCAACGAACCAGGTGCCTCAAACACCTCCGCCAGTAGCACCCCTATCCTCACCGAGCCCCCCATTGGCACTAGCCGCGCCGGCAGCATTGACCATGCGGGGACCAACGGCCATGCCGCACGTAGATAGTGAGATACGCATACGACAACAGTTGCTATGGGATTTTTTATCTTCGTTCGTCTGATGGGTGCTTTGATCAGGGGCATGGTGATGCAGGTTGTATTGTGGCCAAGTACCACAAGTTCAGTCTACTCCTACGTCACCGGGTGGTTTGCATTCTCCTGACAATATATCATATTCTTTGCGGACCCCAAGGGGTTGTAAACTCTTACACTTTTATATTACTGCAGTTTAAATGATGAATGCTATTGTGAAGCTCCTGAAGCCGTAGTATGGACAGCTCTAGTGCGACTGCAGTCGGTTGTCGCGAAATAGGGGCTAGATAGGAGAGCGTAGATTATATGAAACTCAGTATATGTTCAGGGCGGTAGACACCTACTGTCTTGGCGCGGATGTTATTTTAACGCTCTTCCCCTCTGGACTAGAAGTTGGAATGTTTCCTTCTACAGGTATGACAGTAGACCTTTTCCGATTCACTCTATATTGGATCTATCGAAGGGAAAGGTGTTGGAATGAAGGGCTATCGTATCGGGATATAGGTACAATGAAATTACGTGCTCCAGGCTCGCTTGTGTCCTCTTTACGTAATTAATTGCCAGTCGGATCGGGTGCAAACGCAACAGTTGCAACTATCGCTTATAGATGATGGGATCCACTATGTCGGGACAATATGTACTTCATGTGTAAGCCAACTATTCCTCGGTTGGCATGCCGATTGCGTCATTCGTGAAGGGAGAGTTGTTTTGTTGCTGCGCTTAACATCACCGAGAGCTACAAAGATATGGTTAGTTGTTGGAAGATAGGGGGGGAGACTCAGTCAGCAGTCAAAGAAAGGGGCGATATTATTCAGGTTTTTATGCCGTTATCATTGCATACATGGCTTGCCGACCGGTTGGATCCAGGGGTGCCGCCGGCATCCATCGGCCCCACGGGCAGTTCACCGCCAACCACATCATTTACCGGGGTAGTTCGAAAGAAGGCGGAGAAACTTGCCCCGGTATATGTTTCGGCTGTTATCTATCCTTGTTATAGGGTCTATGACAGAACAAATGCTGCTCTGCACCAATAAGAACCTCATCCAGCAATAATTCGGCGAAATTTTCTGATTCAGCGTTCTTCGGTATCGGAGACCAATTGATCGATAAATCTAGCTGATCTACCTAGCCTAAGTTGACCGTGGATATTGGACTGATTGATCTGAGTACTTTCAGAAACGTCTGCAGGTGGCACTCGTTGAAACAAAACTGAACGTCAAGATACGAGTATCAAGAAGATGAGGACGATCTCAATAGCCCAGGTCGCATCGAGTGCTGCGCCAGATGAGAAGAAAGAAGCTCACGGCCGTGCTCCCGAGTCTGACGAGGGGAAACAATCGCCGGATTCGGTGGTCTCCGGGCCGAGCGGGGAAGGGGAAGCGGACGGGGACGATGATGGGGAAGAAGATACCATTGATCCGAAACCAGGGCTTCCGTTCTCCAAGGCAAGGTGCATCGCCCTTGTGGTAACTGTAACTGGGGCGAGTCTTCTGAACGTGTGTTCATCCGTTACTTGCAAACTGTTTTGCTTTGGGACGAGTGTGTGGTCGCTAACATTAGCCAGACTCTTTCAAGCCAATCGGTTGTCATCATCTTGCCTCAGATTGGCAATGATCTAGGCATACCGGAAAGTAGGTTGCAATGGGTCGTCTCTGCCTATTCGCTTACGTTTGGTATGTTGCTCATCATTCTTCATGTTTCCTCCTTCTCAGTCCCTTCTCATCACTCTATCGCGATGGGACGAATATCCGTAGATAGCTTCCTTTGCGTACTATCCATGGAAACGCTATTCTAGATGTATTGAAAGAAGAAATGCGCCTGTGTTCGGATATACTTCGTGCAGTCGGAAATGGGAACATGGCAACAAGGGCACAACTCCATAATATTCCGAATATGCAATCGCTTGATTGTTAGTATTTGGCCAGTATCTAGCACGTATCCAGCAATCTGTACCTTGACTCCGGATGTGAACCCACATCTGTATCCCAGATCTCTCATATGATGATATCTTGGAAAGAGCTAATCCTTGGGCCACCTTGTTCATAGGATGCTTTCTGCTCCTCTGGGGTCGGATAGCGGACATCATCGGAAAACGTACGATATTCGTCTCGGGAAGCGCATTTGTGGCGGTGGCGATGATCGCAAACCCCTTTCTCACAAACGAGATAGCATTCGATTTGTTCCGTGGGCTACAAGGGATCGTAAGTCGACTGCTCACCCGCATGGAGATGGACACACCCCTCTCAGCGCGACGTAAGTCATACTAAGTGTCTTTCAAATAACAAGGGTGCTGCAGCCAATGTCCCTACTGCGATTGGGATATTGGGTACGACGTTCCCTCCTGGGAAGGCAAAGAACTACGCTTTCAGCGCCTACGGTATGTGTGCCATGATCCCACCCCTATCCGATGACCCCTGTGCGCTCCTGCTGATGCGACGCTTTTTTTCCATACTATAGCGGCTGGGGCACCATTAGGCTCCGTTTTGGGGAATTTGATTGCAGGTTTCATCGCGTCCTTCGCCAACTGGAAATGGGTCTTCGGCGCCACCGGTGGCCTCGCCATCGCAGTGACAGCTGCTGGTATCTTCTGCATCCCGCCTCCGCCACCTGGCGAGGTCAGATCGGAGAAGGCCACGTCCCTCCTTAAGAGCGTGGACTGGATCGGCGGCTTCCTCGTCACGACGGGCCTGCTCGCCTTCATGTTCGCGCTGACCGAGGGCAACGTGGTGGGCTGGACGACCGTCTGGATCTACCTGCTGATCGTGATCGCGCTGCTGCTCGTGGGCATATTCGTGGCGTGGCAATGGTACCAGGAGCGGCACCTCGCGGCCGCGGGGGTTGGGTCTGGGACTGGGGCACGCACCCCACTGATGAAGGTCTCGATGTTCGGGAACCGTCGCTTCAGCGCGGCCCTGGTGATCATGGGCCTATTCTTCGGCTACTTCAATGACTTCCTCGTGCTCGCCACCTACTTTTGGCAGGACTTCCAGGGGCTGGGCGCGCTGCAGACGACGCTGCGCTTCATCCCCACCGGCGTGACCGGGTTCCTCGTCGCCTTCGCCATGAGCCGTCTCATCTCGCGCCTGCCCACCTGGATGCTGCTCCTCTTCGGCAACTTCTCGGCATCTGTTTCCTGTCTGCTCTTCTCGATCCCGATCCCCCCGGATACGAACTACTTCGCTTTCGGCCTGCCCGCGATGGTGCTCAGCGTCATAGGCGCGGACATCGCTTGGCCGTGCCTGACGCTGTTCATGTCCAAATCGCTCCCTAAAGAGGACCAGGCCATGGGGGGTGCGCTAATTAATGCGAGTGGCCAACTCGGGCGAGCCATTGGGTTGGCGATCACTACGGCAATCCAAACAGGTGTCATGGCTGCCAAGAGAGGTCTCCCTGTTCAGGAAACTGGTGGCATTCTTGCCTGGGAACCCGCTTCTCTCGCGGGGCTACGAGCAGGAACTTGGTTCAATTTTTCTCTTGGGGTGAGTTGCATGGCTTTGGTAGCCATCTCCTTCCGGGGAACTGGGATCGTGGGCAAGATCGAGAAGCCAATGAGTTCCGGTGGCGAAGAAGGCATCATGAACGAAGAGGAAACATCGCGAAGGTCTTGACACTCAATAAAGTCGTACCTCAAAAGCATCTTAGAAATATCTACTTGTTTTGTTGCAGGTTTTAGGCCGTTGGTAGTCGCAGAGTATTTCGTAGTTATGTCAGATCAGAAGATAGATGTCCAGCGATTTTTGTTTTGTTAATTGCTCCATTATTCGTAAGAGGTTACCTACAATAACATTCCTATGAAACGTGTGTAAAGAAAGCCAGCACTCAATAGCATATTGCGTCGTATAGTAAATTTACTGCCCTCACTAATCAAATCCAAACCCAGAACAGCCCCCTGGCGCCTTTGCCTTCCACCAAAATTCCGTCGAAGATTTCCCCAAAACAACTATATCGTGCAACTGCTTAAGCAGTCTTCTCCGCGGTGATGCCCTCTAGGCTCGTTCCATCTCTGTGCCAGACAGCCTGATCGATGGTATCGAACAGCCGATCGGCGTCGTCGAGGCGGGGCTCCTCCACATGGACGAGGGGCCAGCAAGCGCGGCGGAACTTGGCGCGCACCCGCGGCGTTAAGCCGACGAAGCGGATGGCGACGCCGCGGCCCAGCACGCGGCGGATATCGTCCTTCAGCTCGCCGAGCGCGATGATGCCCGTGACGTCGATCCAGGGCACGGAGCTGAAGTCCCAGACCACCGCGGACAGGGCCGTGTTCTTCAGCACGAGGCGGTGGTGGGCGCGCAGGCGCTCCAGGCGGCGCTCGGAGCCGACGCTCCACGACCGCTCGTCGCTGTCTCCCGCTTGCACGGCCGCCGGCCAGACGAGGCTGATGCTCTCGAGCGCCGTCACCTTGGCGCGGTTCGCGTTGGGGAAGAAGACCGAGTCGGTGAAGTGCACGACGGCGACGTCGTCGGGGATCGACGTGCCAATGTTTTCCATCCGGCCCATCTTGCCGCCGCTGCCCCACGGCGTCAGGGGCGGTAGTGTCGTGGTGTTCTCGTCGGTGCGCACGTCGGGCTTCACGAACGCCGATCGGATCAGCGACCAGGCTACGGACCAGCCTGCCGCGGCGCCGATGCCGATCTCGGATGATGTGAAGATAGTGAGCCAGAAAGCCAGTTGCGCGGCGATGAAGTCGGCGAGGGAGATGCGCCAGTAGCGCCAGAACAGCGATAGGGGGCCGAAGAGGTGGATGACAGCCATGATCTACAAGGAAGGAAAAATCATTTGGTCAGCATTGCTTCCCAACTTTCCTCCCGTCTTTGCTTTTCTATAAATCTCCATTCTGTCGTTTTGCCATTTTGATCTTACATGGATTTTCACTTGCACTGTCTGAGGTGACTTACAATGATAGCGGCAAGTGTCGACTTCGGCAACCAATACAGCGCCGGGGAAAATACATAGAGCGTCAAGATTATGAAGCCCGCCGTGACGGAACCGTTGAGAGGACTTCTCACATGGCACTCGGAGTTGACCGCGGTACGGGACATGGCTCCTCCAACAGGCATCGAAACGAAGAAACTGTTGATGATGTTGGTGACGCCGAGGTAGTTCAGCTCCTGGCTCTGGTCGATGGAATACCCATTCTTGCGGCCAAACGCCTTGCCTACGGCCAGATGCTCGAGGCAGCAGGCGACGAGCGGGGCGATCGCGCGGCCCGCGACCTTTGAAATTAGGGTGGCATCGGCAGCCTGCGGCGTGACGATGCCGTGCGTGTCGACCTGGCTGACCTTCCAGACGTACTTCTCGCGGCCGTGGTTGACCAGGTACGAGATGAGGGTGTATATGACGAGCACGATGACGGCGCGGCTGCTGGCGAGATACTTGATGGCGAAGTGCTTCTTTCCCCACTTCTTGCCCACCTTCTCGAGCGCCAGCAGGACGAGGATCGAGCTGAATCCGATGCCGCACGTCGGACCGTTCCACTTCGGAAGTCGCTTCAGCACGTCGCCGATGATGTAGAAAAGCCCGTCTGGGGTATCGCTGAGTCCGACGAGCGAGCCAATCTGGCCGGCGCCGATGATCAATGCCGTGGCGGAGATGAAACCCGTAAGGACGGGGATCGAGACGTAGTCGAGGAGGAATCCGAGCCCAGTCAGACCGAGAGCAAGGGAGTAGATGCCAACCATGAGGGAAACGGCACCGGCGATCTGCGCCGGCGAGTATTCGTCCTTCAGATCGGCCACGATCTCAGAAGTCAGGAGGCCCAGAATAGAAGTTGGGCCTGAAGAAAGGTCTAACACTCTATGTTAATATCCGTGCGAATTCTCAGATGATTATCGTCTGTAATAATTCAAAGGATGTGAAAGGTTACAGGCCGGAAAACACGAAGATTCATTCCACCTTCTCCTAGCACTCACCCTTAGATGTTCCCATGAAAACCGCTATGGCAGCAGGAACCCAGCTAGAGTACAGTCCGTTCTCAATGGGAATAGTGGCGATCTGGGCGTAGGCTAAACCTTGCGGGATAAGCATCACTCCGATAGTGAGTCCCGCGATGGCATCTGGCATAAGCCATTTCGGAGAATATCGAGGAAGCCATTGCACAATAGGGATCTTGTCGATGAGATATTGGGTGGCCTGCGGAACGAACTTCTTAGGTCCCGCTCGAGCATAGTCAACCACTCTGTTGATCGTAGTGTCTGTCCGCAACTCCTCCTTGAGTGCTTCCACCTTTTGGTTGAGGACCGTTGTAGCCATTGTTATGGACTTATGATATAATAACCGAATAGATGATGGTTATAAGCAGCACCATTAACAGTTACGTAGAATGTCAACAATCACTATTCGATGAAGGCCTCTGATGTGAGGGTCATAGAGACTTGGTCTGGTAGATATAGTCCAGCCAGCTATTTACGAAGACAAGTGTATAAGAAAGGCATGTGTAACTCAATGTGGTGTGTTCCAAAGACAGTTGCATAGTATAAAATGGCAACACAGATCTCAAGGTAATCAACGGAGGCAATATAGATACTCGATGGCTTCCAGATATAGAAGGTCTAACGGCACATACTCCGTTTCCACTGGACAGACACATGCAAGCAATGCTACATTTTGGAAGTGATAGATAGATCCAGTAGCTACCAATAATGTGATCATACCCCCCCTCGGTGTATTCTCGCCATCTTTCGGTGTCGAGAAGTGCTCTATCAACGAATTTGATGGCATCTTCAGCCAGGCATGTCACCTAGCAAGCAGGGCCCCAAGTCGGGGGGGGAGGGGGAGGCGAGTTGCGAGGACGCCCCCTACCCCCTACCCCCTACCCCCTGGCTCATCCAACCGATCTATGTAGCGATCTCAGGGCCCGTGGGCTTAGCGCTGGCACAAAGCCCACCAAATAGAGTCGAGGTTAACATTAAGCGATTTGCATGCGGCTAGATGCTCATTCGTAGAGATGTTCGATCTTACGTCCCGTTATGGTAGCTTGCCTCCCTTGCAGCGTCCGGGTTGTCACCCAAGCGGGGCTACAGATGGTCACCTTCGAGGGGTCAGCACCGCGATCAATGGATAAGCCAATCCTACTCAGGAAGTACGAGCGCCTTGGACCAGGAAACCATTGGGCTGAGATTGCTACGTCTCTGGATGCTATTATCTTGCGGTCGGGATGAATGTGTATGTGTGCAGATCCATCTTCTGCTGATACTCCCGCTACTACTCCCACTGCCACCACCACTGCTACTGCTGCTGGCGTTGCTCGTTTTCCACAAATTCGAACTCTTCCCTAATCTAGACACAATACGATACGTATTGGGTGACGTAAATGCTCCCTGACCATGCCGGGGAGTTAGTTAAGGAAGATATGGGTGGCTGTAGTCTGGTGGAGATACATATCTATATATTAGGTAAATCCGGAAGCTGCTCCGAGACGTCCAGTCATATCACAGTAAGTCCGGCAGTTCGGAGCGGGCGCTGCGAAAGTCTCGATAACCATTGGAGGGAGCTCAGTAGAGTCTCGACTTCTCGACGTTACTAATCGGCCTCTCCAACGGGGTAAACCCTTCAAGGTGTGCCGTGTATCCAAGGCGTGCCGCGCAGCCTTCATGTGGCCATTACTTTGACTACTAATATCTTACTTGCAGCTGGACTCCTATCGACCCCCCTTTGATTCATTTAGATATGAACATACTCTAACACAACCTGAAACATTTAACACATGGAATCACATCTTGCTAAGGAGTGCCCATCTAGGGCTCCATACATTACAGTGCCTATAACGTGCTTCTAGTACACGTAAGGTTATACTCGGCACCAGGAATATTCACGGGTATGGGTTGCATGGTGGTCAGTAGTCGATTGTGAGTCCCTGAATATACCTTCCTATATCCTGGAACCTGGTGGGTTATACAGAGGCTGGGATTGGCGGGAACAAGCTTTATGCACAACCGAACTTCAAGCTAGGCAACTTGGCGAGCCGACCCAAGTGCAGGGTAGAATGCTTGCCTGGGCTAAGCTTTCGTGGCAACGCGTGAAACTGGCTGGCCAAGTGAGCCAAGGGACACAAGACTTAGCGCCGAGAGGTAGATCGCAGAGCTTGATAGTGACGTGATCTACGATGCAGCTGTAATGCATGTCCGTGAAACATATAGATATACTATAGTAGAGTGAGAATATTCAAGAGACATCCACGACTTATACTAATCCACCTAGGCCATTGCCCATTGCCCGCTATTTTTAGCGATTTATTGATCATTATTGCCAAGGTATGGCAACCATCACTTTGGGAAGGTGTTCTGATCTGCAAGATTGCTAGAAGGTCCAGCCAATGAATGAAGCACCTGCGCCGCTGACGCTCGACGAGCTGCCACTCACAATGCCTGCAGCATCGAGCATGTATCGCGCATGCAATGTCGGCCCTCGCATATTTGATGAGCCTGTGACCGATCGTGATCACAACCCCCAAGACCTTTTAGCCTTTGGGTCAACGAGGCGCCTTTCGTTAGTCTAGACTGTTGGAAGTGTGGCGTTTCCTGGGTGTGTTCTAGATTGTAGTTATTTTCAGGCTAAGATCCTACCGTCGACTTGAAGGACCAGAGAAGTTACTGGAGATGATACCCAGAAGAATGTCCTGAAAGGCCCACCCCTATTAGCTCGACCGATATGCCCTATCTAACCCCCTGAGTGTTATTAGTATCCCGCAAAAAGCCGTTGCAGGGTTCCCCGCAAGCAGTGGCAAGCGGCACGGACGGAACGGGAGCGAATTTAGTTTCTTCAAGCTAGAGGGAGACGAAGTGGAGAGACGCGAGACGGGCCGATCGTCTCCTCTCTGGCGACGTCCATTTTCGCACCTCTGCTGTGTGTATTCCCAAGAATGGACGGTCGCTAAGAGCAAAAGCAACGCTTGCCGCCATGCTCATCAGTCGATGCGCAAAGAAAGCAATATCTGAACCTCGTAAGAAACCGGGTTTGAGATGCCACGCGGAGGTGCCTAGGTGCGGGATTGTACGGCTAGGTTGCTGGTTGGCTGGCTGGCAATGCTTTGCCGTGAGACTGCATAGATACATCAGCACTAAAATCAGGCCTAGGGAGTAGGAAAGGGATACCGACCCTAGTTGCGTCACGTACATAGCTTGCGTGTTTCTGGGAAAGTAGTCTGAAAGAAGTCAGTCATGATCCAAGAATTGTACGAAGTGTCCGCCGCTTGCAAAAGTAATATGGAGGGGGGTTCCTAGAAGCTACCTACGTTGTAGAAGGCAGGTTCCGTTACAGCCGTCTATCAATCCTATAGTCAGGGATGTGAAGCTATATCCACGCGGTTGCAGTATGGTACTGCTGATGCGTAAGGAGAAGCCTATTTCACAGATCTGGGATGCATCACTATGCAGGAAATAAACGACGTGCAGTCTCACATAATATACAGCATGTAAAATTCGTATAGCAATCAATAGACAGACATGCAGGAACAGATACAGCGCTGAGATTAATAAAGCCCATCAGGCAGCCTCCATTCAAGAATACAATGCCGTGCAAATCTAATTAGATGTAACAGGAAGCTTTCGTCCGTCTTCACATCACTCCAGCAACACAACTGATCAAGTAGATATAAAAGCAACTGTTTCTACAACTCATCCGCTGTCACCTCCGACTTGACCTCCTCGTCTGAGGGGAGGGTGACCTCGTCCTTCTCGGCGCTCTTGACCTGGTTCCAGAACTTCTCGCCGTTCTCGGGGTCGTTCTGGAACAAATGATCGACGACCAGGCGCTTGGGGGTCTCGCCCAGCCACTGGAAGAGGGAGAAGTCGCGGAATTCGTCGGCGCGGAAGACCTCGAGCATCTCAACGGGCTCGTCGCCGATGTTCTCGACAAAGTGACCCATGTTGCGCGGCACGATGCCGACGTCGCCCGACACGTAGTCGAAGGTGCGGGCCGTCCCCTCGGCCCCGAACACCGTCACGCGCGCCCGCCCCCCGATGAAGAACGACCACTCGTCCGCGTTGGGGTGCCAGTGCATCTCGCGCAGCGCGCCCGGCTCGATCTTGACGTGCGCCGCCGCCACCGTCGTTGACACGGGGAAGTTCTTCGAGTCAGCGATCCGCACCTCACCGCCGCTCGTCACCTTGGGCTCCTGGTCCAGCATCCGGTGCACGAAGTTGTACTTGGACTTCTTGACGTACTTGCCCGTCGGCTTCTCGGAGTCGATCGAGCCCGGCTCCGATCCCTGGAAGATGTACTTCTCTTTTTCCGGGAGGTGCGCGAACACTTCGGGCGCGAGGTTGAAGTTCTTGGCGATCACCGACTTGGGCGTGTGCGCTTTTGGTCAGGTGTTAGCTAGCATTCGTGGGCAATACACAAGACAAGAAAAAGTGGTGGGAGGCCTTGCACATACCAAGCCAATCCGAGAGGATGAAGGTCGACTCTTCGGAGAAACTGCCGTCATCGAAGATGAGTAGGAACTCGGTGCCATTCTCGCCGAGGCCCTGCAGCGAATGCGGAACGCCTTTATATCGCCCAGTGTTAGCGATTGCATTCTAAGGTCCTCCAACACGGAAATGTAGCGGTACAATTGGCGCAGAGCGGTAATAAGGGGCACCATACCACTTGGGAAATACCACAGATCGCCCTTCTTCAAATCATCAATGAAGTTTCCACCCTCGTAGTCGATGGCGGTAACTCGCACTTCGCCATCTAACACATAGGCCCACTCGGCCTCCTTGTGCCAATGGAGCTCACGAATGACACCGTTGTCGAGTCGCATGTTGACGCTCGCGAGTTCGGTGCTGGCGCCGAGCTCTCGGACTGTAGTCTGTCGAGTCCATCCGCCCTCCTGTATGCGACACACACAACTGTCAGTATCTCTGGAGCACCCTGGAGCTAAAAGATGCGTAGAAATTGATCTCCGCCGTACGAATCGAATGCTACTCACCTCGATGCGGACATGTGAGTCAGCGAAACTCCACCGCAGGTTGGGCATGTCGCCGTGGTCGGTGCTGGGAGGTCGCACGAGATCGGGGTTCTGCCGGGAGCGCGCGCTGTTCCAGGGGCCCAAGACAGAGGTACCCAGGCCATTGCGATATGGAAGGGGGTCGAGTTCCTTCCCCACGGCGTCGATGGACTTGTCGATGGGGTCTCTGTAGTCCGGGTTGTACGGACCATTGGGCCCCGGAGCCTGACCCTCGCTGTTGCTGCTGCTGCTTCTGCTGCTGTACTTGGCCGGGAGCTCCAGACCGGCAGCGAGATACTGGCGCGGGCTGTCCTCGATGGGAACAGCGAGCCCCAAGCCGCTCATTGCCAGCCCGGAGGCCAGCAGTTGGGTGGCGGAAACGCCGTTAAAGCTCCGAAGCTGCATCTTCAGGTGAATGGTTGATCGTGATGCTCTCGTGATGATGTTATTGACGTGAACAGGAGAACCTTGAGGAACACGTAAAACTCAATTGGGAATGCAGCGGCTAGAAAACCAAGACCAGCTTTTAAGTCAGACGAGAGGGAGTGACAAAAGATCGTTCGACAAGATAATTGTTCGCACGACTTGGCCACTTCAGAATCTAGAACAGATCCTGGAGCAGTCCCCGTAGTCCAAAATTATTTTGGAGTCTGAGAGCTCCGATCCTGGACCTGCAGGGAGCGAGCAAGCTGGAAAAGCGGGAGCTTGTGATAGTGACAGCTCCCCCCTTCTCCCCTCAGCTATCCCCAAAGCTCCCCATGGGCCGTAGCTAATAGCTAATAGCTAATGGCTAATGGCTAATAGCTAGGTACTGGTTGGGCGGCGGCGGTGGGTCGTTTGCGTTTGCGTTTGCGTTTCCGCTTCCGTGATTTGCGTGACCTGCGTGACTTTCTTATTCGTTACTAACTCCTTAACTGGCTAGTAACGTAGACGCCAAAACCCCAAGACATCCATCCTTTGACCAGTTCACCCCTTCACCCCTTCAGGGAGTCCAATCAAGACAGGCTCAACGCGACCGACGAGTTAGCGTGGCAGGCGTGCCGACGCCGTCACATTGCCGAGTCAAAACCGAGTGTTCTCCATACCCAATCCATAATACCCCAGTCGTGGTCGTCATGCTGGATATCACGGCAACACGGTGACAGGGCGCCGTAGAGTCTAACATGCTGCAAGCGAGGCGGGCTCTGATAGGCTCCTCACCGCTGACGGCCGACATGGGCTTACATGGGCTATATCCCAGCGTGTCTCTGTCTGGGTTGTTGAAGGAGAGCTTCCTCTTGTGCTCAGCCGCTCGAAACCCCTTCGACCTTGTCCAATGCCGGTCTCGACTCTCGACTCCCCGGTTAATGCGGTTATCATTCGGCGTTTGCCTTGGCACGAAGCTTATTAGCGGAATGTTGCCCTTGCGATGTCGTGAAACCTCATTGAATGCAAGACTCCCCAATTCTGCCTGCCTGCCCTTTTGGGGAGGGGTGGGAATTCCCCGGTAGCAAGATGCGATCTTAGGCTGGATTCGTGGTAGCTTCCCAGGCCAGGTGGAGACGAGGCAGACAGGGATAAAACCATTACTCATTCAATACCAAACTAGGTAGTCTAGCTATGACTCTATAGGGCGGGCGCCTTACGCAGGCACGGAGCCATGCCTTCTTAGACGTAACCTATAGTAGCGCTGCTACGTGCCTTGGGATTCGCATTAGTTGCCCAGTTCGTAGGGTGTTGAACAAGCCAGGAAACCCGGACTTGCTGCAACTCTCAGATCTGCAGCTTCATAGGTCAGCTGACGTCAAACACTCAAGGTCGCAAGCTGCAACCTCCGAACTTGCGATCGATCCTCATAGCACAGACCCCAGAGACGGATACCGGCATCGGCGAAACCAGAGACAGCTAACAAGCACCCGGGTCTGACGGAACACATTCTAATTCTCTCAGGTCTGTATCTGCAGGTATGTTCTTATGCTATATTACATTGGGATATTTATTCATTCGAGAAATACGACGCACGAGCTGACAGCCCCAAGCAGCTTCCCCTGATTCTCGGGCATATCGGCATCTCTGAACCCACGATGCCTCCTTCCAACGGATATGGCGCCCTTCCCAGCTCAAGAGACGCGGGCGGGAATGGCGGCAGTGGCGGCGGCGGCGTCATCGATGAAGAGCAGCCACTGCTCGGATCGCAGCGATCGTCCAAGACGTCCGGACATTGGAAGCGACGGATGATGGCCGATGTTCGCCGACAGAGGGCAGATATCGTCTTATTGCTGTGTTACGTCATCACCGGCCTCCTAGACAGCGCATCGATATCCGCCTGGGGATCTTTCGTATCGATGCAAACGGGTACGTGGCATGCGCGTGCACTTGCATCGCAATGCATTCTATTTCGTTCTATGTCACATTCCCAGCTGCGAAAATGGGGATACAGTGAAAGGTAGCGAAGGGGGAGGGGGGTTGCAGGGAAGAGAAGTTCACCACGTCTCGCTAACACGCCATCTTCCCCTTTCCAGGAAACACCGTCTACTTCGGGCTCGGCCTCGCGGCACCGCACGAGTCGACGCGCTGGATCAAGTCGGGGACGTCGCTAGGGTGCTTCTGCGTGGGCTCGGTGTTCTTCAGCTCGTTCCACCGGCACTTCTCGCCGAAGCGGCGGTGGGTGCTCTGCGCGTCGTTCGCGTTTCAGATGTCGCTGATCCTGGGGGCGGCGGCGATCGTGTCGTTCGGCCCGGCCCTCCCCGCGGGCGCCAACCCGCGCGAGTCCATCGCCTGGACCGTGCTGGCGCCCATCGCGCTCGTCGCCTTCCAGAGCTGCGGCCAGGCCGTCACCAGTCGCGCCCTCAAGTATAACGCCCTCACCAGTGTCGTGCTCACCAGCATCTACTGCGACCTCTTCTCCGACGCGAACCTACTGGCTGCCCACAACGTCGAGCGCAACCAGCGCGTCGGCGCCCCGCTGTCCCTCCTTTTCGGTGCTGTCATGGGCGGTGTGCTGGCGCGCAGCCCCTTGGGCACGGCCGGAACCCTGTGGATCGCTGCCGCGCTCAAGCTGGCCGTCGTCATCACGTGGTTCGTGTGGCCGTCTGAGGAAGAGGAATAGGGGTAGTAAGTTAGAGTTTGGTTGTCTGCAAACGGTTGTCGTTTTCGCAGTAAGCGAAAGTCTGCATATACGCTGAGGGTATGGGAGATCTTGTTTGTACATAGAGGCAGTAATATACGAACAGAAGTATTCCGCTTTCGTTTCCCAATATTCATGGAAATCTGACATATCAGATCAACAGCCCAGTGCGAGCTTACATATGCCCATATACATCTCGAGGATAGCGCATACATCCAAGGGTCATGTTTGCAAGATGTGAGATATGACGAAATCATAGATAGCCTAGATTATGCTTTATAGGATGTATCATATATACAGGAGATCATGCTGTGCAATTATGCATATCGAGTTTCCAACATAAATGATATAGGTATTCGTTATATATTTGCCCCAGGATGGATTTATAGTAAATATTACATGAAGTCGCCGGGCCAGCCGAAGTTGACACGGCGGCAAATCTAGGCGTCCTTGCTACGTATCCAACTAATCATGTAGGCGGTCTAATAGAAACATCGTGGTTTCTGTGTATTGTCAGATCAAAGTCCGTTCCTCGTTACCAGGTAGCCCATATCCTCTACCACCATTACATCGCTGTTATAAGTAGGATGTATCATCTAAGAACGAACCCTGGATCTGGACCTGTGGGTGCAAAGGAAACGACATGTTCTCACCAAGGATATCTTCGAAGGTGAATGGGAGGTCGAAATTCGCTAGATAATCTATGCGTTGGTCAGCGGAAAGGAAATGACATGGTGGGACAAGACACGACAGACCTTGAGACGCGAACGCCGAAACCGCCACTCTCGCATCCTGCTTCTCGCAGTCAGCGGCAACCCCACCATCATCATCACCACCTCCATCGCCGGTCTCCGCTGCCCGCAAGACGACAGTCAGCACCTCGACAACCTTCTTACACTCGGCAGAGCTCATCCGCGAGCGCTCCCAGATCGCCAGCGACTTCGCCAGGAGCTGCCTGATCTGGAGCTCTGGTATATCCGGAACCCGCGCCGCCGTAACCTCGGGCCCCGCCGACGCCGGCGCCACCGCTGCAGCTGTAGTATTGTGGCCCCGCTGCTGTCGTCGCCGCACGTACGCGCAGAGCATGCTCGCGGCGAGCAGGTACTCCTGGTTCAGGAGACAAGAGATCTTCCAGCTGTGGTCGCAGAAGCGGCCGCCGGGCCGCCGGGTCTCCTCGTGGACCATGTGCTGCAGCTCGAGGATGCGCATGGAGGCGGCGACGCAGGCGTCCTGGGAGCCCGGGCGGTAGTGGTCCTGTTCCCGCTCGGGCGCCGCCCCGAGCCAGGGCAGCGCGTACCGCTTGTGTAGCACCACCTGCAGCTTGAGGAAGTACGTCTCCAGCCAGAGCCGCTGGATGATGACGTGCAGGGGGTCCGTGACGGACTCGGCTAGCGATGTCCAGCGCAGCGGCGGCGGCAGCCCCAGCCGCGCGTCCCGGATGGCCTGGTCGACTTGCAGGACTTGGTCGTAGGGGCTCAGCTCGATGTCCGTCGACACGTTGTCGACCAGCTTCCAGAGGGAGGCGACCTGGTATTTTGCGATGCCGTACAGGATCGGCGTCAGCTCCGTGTCGGGTCGCGACGGGGGCAGGACCGCCGTGTTCTCGTCGAAGTCGCTGTCGATCAGGTTGCGCGGTGCCTCGGTGTCGACCTGCTGGTCGCGGATCATCCGCGGCAAGCCCATCTGGCCCGATACGACGACGTCGAGATAGTACACTGTGGCCCAGACGCGCTGGCGCATCTCTCCTTCGAAGGGCGAGATGTTCGGGAAGTGCCTCGAGTCGCGGTGGTATCCCGTCCGGAGGGCTAGGTGCACGATGATGCCCACGAGGAGATAGTTGCAGAACATGGCATCCTCGCTAGGCAGTGCTTCGGCGGCTAGGTATAGGATCAGTGCTTCTAGCACGTATGGCCCACCCTTGGTATAGTTCCCTAGGATGAGACACTGTATCGCCTTCTCGCGGTACTTGTCTCCCCATGCTTTGAACTCGATGCCCTGAGGTTGGGCTGCAGTCGAGCTCTGTAGACTGTAGGTTGCGAGGCACATGAGCAAGAATAGCACTACCGCAATACGATTTAGACTTAGTATGGCCCTCACACCGTGAGGGACGGGGGGTTTGTGGAATGGATGGATGGATTGAGTCATTGGTGTTTGGATGACTGTAGTGAACATCGGTCAAGCTCAGGCTTGTGTCTTGAAGTGACGGAGCTGATGAGTAGAGGGAGGTAAAGATCTGAATACTACTTACGACCTATCCACACAATCGGTGCAGCTTCCGGGTCCTCCCAGAATTGCTCATACTTCATGGTTATTAGCTTTATAATGGCATGAAATACACCCAAATCCTGGTTCATGGGCTCTTGCTTACCTGGCGGCGGAATTTCGCGCTGTGCAGAAGAGCTGTGAGTTCGATGAGCTAAAGCAGAACATGACCCTTCAACATAGCCGTCCCATCCAAGGTACAGTCCAACGAATAGCCGAAAAGATAGATATTAGCTCACCCGGAGTTACGTCTAAGGCGTTGAAATACCTAGACACAAGTCGGTCAACATCGGTGCGTGGTGGGATCGATGCTATGATCTCTTCTTTGGAAGTCTTCGGAGACCCCCCATATAAGAGCTGTGGGCCAGTATTCTGATCCGATAGTACGGTATGACTTGGCTCTTCGCTTGGAACACCAATTTGCGTTTCACTGCCATCACCAATCTGGCCCTTTAGTTCCTCTATGCTATCGAGAATAGCAGCCCAATGAGCGCCCCCAACATAATTGTCGCCCGACGGACTTCGTGTTATACTACCTTGTTCGGACGGCGAGTGGAATGGGGTTGCGTAAGGCGCAGAGCCGATAGACAGCCTTCTGGACAGATAGGGATTCCGATTCCCGATGATGGTTCTCTGGCCAGTCGTATCAGGGGTGGGAACAGAGCCGGTATAGTTGGCAGGATGGACAGGAGTGGAATCCTGCATCATGTCGAGTACATGATCCTCCAATTCGCGAATGCGGTCTTGGAGCGAGCCACGTTGCGGTGGTGCCTCCCGCGGACTGCTCCTCCTCCTCGCCGGTGGCCTGGACGGCCTATCGGGAGGATAGATGCACGACGATGCGAGCCCTCTTACGGCGCATGATGTGCAGGGCTGTTGTCGATCGCATCTAACTCTATGCATCGCGGTGATTAGTGCCCGGTACACATGGAAGCGTTTCTAAACTCCAGAAAACACGCACTTCCGACGTTTGCATAAGTTGCAGGACAGCTGAGGTTTGTCGCGACGCCTGCTGGGAGGAGGGAGATGACGCTCTCCCAGTCCCAGGGGAAGCTGACTCCTATCTTCGGGTAATATGTCTCCGGGAGTCGCTTCAGGGGTTGTCAGGCGGCCGTATGTTCTAACTTGCATCCGTGACATTGTTGGAAGATAATGAGTAGCAAATAGTTGATAAATAGTAGACGATCAAAGATAAATCGTAAATGATGAATAATAAAATCTATGAGCTGGATCAATCCGACCATGCGAGGTATTGTGATGCTGTGTTTATAGGGCTTTGTCTAAGTCATATGGGCGTCCTCATATGGGCGTCCTCTGCCCATCCCCCGACTACCCTCCGACCCTCCGACCTTCCGAATCGACGACCCGATGGTTGCCTAGGTACCTCGAGTTGCCAATTGATTCCGTTCTTGCATCCAAGCAACGCGCGAACTAGGTAGTGTAAACTAAATATACACCTCAACTCGTCGGGATATTTCTGGGGTTCGCCATATATTCACGCTTTCAGCCATGCTTTCCACGATTCGTCCTGCCAGATTGTATAAGCCAGTTGTCCCCGTCCGTCTTCGATGAAGATAAAGATAAAGATGGGTACATAAACCCTGGAAGTATCTGGGCATTATGTCATCGGATGCTCGATAACACAGCTGCAGGCGTTTGGATATCTAGCCGCACCCTGCGTATACGTCCAATCCTAAAGGGGCATGGCCAGCTGGCTTAGGGTCAGGGGATCCCTGGGATGATGTCGCCATGCAACCAAAACAAAACAAAACCATCTCCTGATCATTCATTCATCTTCTTCCTCTTTTGCTTCCCTTTTTTACCAAGCTTGCTACCCAAGACTCATAGCACCGAAGCGAACTGGCATTTTGAAAATGCCGGGAGGAAGGAAGATGTTTGCCCTTGGGGCCTTGACGGCAGCGCTTGGTTGCGCTTCCGCATCCGTGTTCCAGCCTGCGGACCAGAAGCCGTTATCGGCACCTCACCAAGACCAGCTGACCGCTGCTGCTGCCGCCGTCAACATACCCTACGACGACAAACCGCTGGTGGACTCGGAGGAGCTCCAGGCCAAGATCAACCAGGATGCACTTCTCGCCCGCGCGAAGGAGCTCTACAAGATTGCTGAGCTCTCCCTGGACGAATACAACCACCCGACCCGCGTCATCGGGAGCGATGGTAAGTCTACCTACCCACTGTCGTCATCACGTGAATCGAAGACTATCGCCATCTCCCATTTTGCTTATCAAGTCAACCCTTCGCTACATTGACGCACCTAACATGAATCCATAAATCCAGGACACCTGGGCACTCTGAGCTATGTGCTCTCGGCCCTCAACGAGCTGGGCGACTACTACACCGTCTCGAACCAGTCGTTCCCGGCGTACTCGGGGCGGGTGTTCGAATCGCGCCTGGTGCTGGGTCACGCGGTGCCTTCGTCGGCGGTGCCGCTGCAGCTGACGCCGCCGACCAAGGATCGCCAGCCCGTGTACGGCGACCTGGTGCTGGTCGCGAACGACGGGTGCGCCGCGTCCGACTACCCGGCGGCCGTGGCGGGCAACATCGCGCTGGTGCTGCGCGGCACGTGCACGTACGGGGCCAAGTCGGAGCTCGCCGGCCGCGCGGGCGCCGTCGCCGCCGTCGTCTACAACTACGAGGACGGCGAGGTGCACGGGACGCTGTCGTCGCCGACGCCCGACCACGTGGCGACCTTCAGCCTGGGCGGGTCGGAGGCCGCGCCGGTGGTAGCTCAGCTGAAGGCCGGCAAGCCCGTCGACGCCATCGCGTACATCGACGCCGAGGTCAAGACCACCATCACGAACAACGTCGTGGCGCAGACCGTCGGCGGCGACCCAGATAACTGCGTCATGCTGGGCGGCCACTCGGACTCGGTGGCCGACGGGCCGGGCATCAACGACGACGGGTCGGGCAGCCTGTCGATCCTCGAGGTGGCCGCGCACCTGGCCGGGTACCGCGTCAACAACTGCGTGCGGTTCGCCTGGTGGTCTGGCGAGGAGGAAGGGCTCCTGGGGTCGGACTACTACAACTCGGTGCTGCCCGAGGACGAGAACCGCAAGATCCGCCTGTTCATGGACTACGACATGATGGGCAGCCCGAACTTCGCCTACCAGATCTACAACGCGACCAACGCGGCGAGCCCGCGGGGCTCCGAGGAGCTGCGTGACCTGTACGTCGACTGGTACGAGGCACACGGCCTCAACTACTCCTTCATCCCCTTCGACGGCCGCAGCGACTACGACGGCTTCATCCGCAATGGCATCCCGGCCGGCGGCATCGCCACCGGGGCCGAGGGCGTCAAGACCGACGCCGAGCAGCGCCAGTTCGGCGGCAAGGCCGGCGCCTGGTACGACCCGTGCTACCACCAGCTCTGCGACGACGTCGGCAACGTCAACCTGACGGCCTGGGAGGTCAACACTAAGGTAAGTTTGGCAAAGCTAGCTAGCAGCTGACATCCTCGCTATCTATCCACACGTGTCTACCGAAGATCCTTCACTAACTCGTACCGTCCACAGTTGATCGCGCACTCCGTTGCCACCTACGCCGTGTCCTTCAAGGGCTTCCCCGAGCGGGAGACCTCGGCGGCGACGGATGCCTATGCCGAGGGAGCCAAGTACCACGGCCGATCCCTCTTCATTTAGAGTAGCATGGCGCGTGTTCTTGCCGCGCTGCAAACATGGGGTTAATTAGAGGGGCCTCTTTGCGTTGCAAAGGTAGCATTTGTCGTTTGCAGCTTTGGTCATGTATATTTATCCATCGTATCTACGTAACACATGCAATGGTGTTTTGGGAGCAATATGCAAATGTTCTATCTAGAGCACAGCCTTGTTCTTGATGCATTCAGCTGATATTATCAATCTGATGCATGACCCTATGTAAAGATAGAACCCCTTCGTCTCTGACATTTTGCCGATAGAGATGACGTTGGCGACAGCCCGTAGGCTTCGGTTGGTAGACGCAGGCAGACGATACCAGATGGATCATGAGTACGTATTCTCACTCATATTCTCATCGCCGAAGACTTCCATGGATCGAAACACGCATATATTTCTTGAATGTTAGAAGGCAGGCTCAGGCTAGATATCAACTACAAAATCACCCCTTCTCGTGTGATAAAATCCAGAATAGTCATAATTCTGGCCACTCCACTTTTGCTGCAGTTCAACATCGTGGAAGGGGTCGAATACGACAAGCTGTCTTAGGTAAATGAAATAGTTCACCTGGAAATGCAAAGTGGCATCCGGCATCCAGACACCAGGGGGCTCTTAGGTGCACTCGATTTCAACAGAGTCTAGACACATTTGTCATTTTTTTGCCTTCCGTACTCCTATACTCGCCTACTTGTGAGGCGTGTGTATTGCCATACTCGTCCCTCGATCCACCACGCACGCCTATGTGCGTAGACACCTAAGAACTACCAGTAGCCAATTTGCAATATCAGAAGCATACCAGACGCCAGAGCCATGCCATGCTATAGCATTGTGCCATCAGTTCTAAAACATAGAATCGCCCTCCCGCATCCCCCCTTTCCCTCCCTACTTCCTAAAACACACCTTTTTCCTGGCTAAGTCGACTACTCCCCTTCGCAGGCTCGCATACAACCCTGAAAACAAAATATGCTAGCTGGATGGACCCCATCACTTCGACCCTCCTTTTATTTCCCCCCTTCCTTCCGCAGTTGGCTAATAGTCTAAATAGATACCAAGTAGGATTTCACTTCGCGTTTTTCCTTTTCTTTTTTTTTTCTTCTTTTTGCTTTGTCTTTTTCACTTCCGGTTCCTCACCCGACTCCGGTCGACATTCCGCACGCGCCGATGCGGCCGGTCCATAGCGCGACGGTACTTGACGTACAGGGAGAAGGCGTCCTTGAGGACGACGAACAGGCAGCCGCCCACCAGGCTGCGGCCCCACCGCTCCTGCAGGAGGCCCGTCGTCGTGATAGGGCCCTTACCGCCGGCAGCGGCAGCAGCAGTAGGCCGCGTGACGAAGCGCCGCGGGAGCAGCAGCCGCATCAGCGCGCCCATGCCGTAACACACGCCTGGCCACAGCAGCGCGCCGGCCACGAAGCTCACCATCCACATGTCCTCGACTCCGTCGACCTCCACCCGGATCCCGTTACGATTTGCCAGGGGAGCAGCGGCAGCGTCGTCGTCGCCGTCTTCGGCAGCATCTTCATGTTGGTGGTTGTTGTCGTCTTCGTGGTGATTAGCGGCTTGCGCCTCCGCCCCCGGTGTCGGTGGTGGTGGTACTGCTACCACTCCTGGTTCTGCTGCTCCTATTGCTGTTGCTGCCCCATTCTCCCTTGCTTGTGGCGTATACGGCCGCTTTGCCATCTTCTCCCATTTTTTCTCGAGACGACCGAGGAATTCGTTGTAGAGGATGGTGTAGGACGACTGGACGGCGGGGAGCAGCGTGAAGGCCTGTTGCATTGTTGGCGGCCAGGAGATGGCCTGGGTCTTCGGGTCGATGAGGGAGTTCCAACCGACGGCCTGCGATTGAATCATCTTAGCGGACGGTAGACACGACGCAGCAAGGGGGGCACAGAAAAGGGGGTGTGGGAGGAAGGGGGCGGAAGGTTTTGCTTGCTTACTACTATGGAAACAGGGATAGTAATAACGCGCGGCAGGAATAGAAGGCGATTCAGCACAAGCGCAGGGCCGATCAGGGGCAAGACGCAAAGGGGGCCGAAGTGGACCGAGCTGAGGGCCCGGAGGGCGAACCAGCCGCCGTCGAGCGACAGGGCCGGAACGCGGCGCTGCAACTCGGGCGGAAACGGGCTGACGGGCTTGTCGCGGAGCAGGAAGGACGCGGCGACGTCGGGGCCGGCGAACAGCTCGAGCGCCTCGAACCCGTAGGCGGCGCTGCCCGCCACGGTGCCCGCGCCCAGGAAAGCCAGCACCACCGTCGGCGACCAGTTCGCCAGCGCCAACCCCAACGCCTGGTGCAGCCGCACCGCCGCCGACCGCCGCTCCCCCGAAAGCCGGATCGGCCCGTGGCACAGCGGGCACCAGAGCTCCTTGCCCTGCGCCTCGAGGTCCGCTATCCAGTCTAGCAGGCACGCCTGGTGACCCTCGAGCGTGCACCCGCATGGCGTGACCCAGTCGGCGCGCGAGAGCGTCTCTTCGGGCTCGTCAGTCAGGCAGATGAAACAGCGGTGCGTGTTTTCTTCGTCGTGGGGGTTGGGGTTGTGGTTGCTGCTGCTATGGTTGTGGTTGTTGTCGTCGTCATCATCGCCGTCGGTGGTGGAGGAGAGGGGCGCTGCTTCTTCCTCCATGGGGGACCCCAAGGGCGACGACAGATCCGCATGGGGACCAAGTGATGGCTCGTTGTTGGCGTCGGCGTCAGCGCCGGTGTCGAAGCCCAACGTAGTGGTCGGCTGCGGGGGAGACGACGGCGGCGGCGACTGCTGTTCAGATGCCATGGTGCAGAAGTGTAAATTCGGTCGAGCTGCGATGCGATACGATGCGATGCGATGCGATGCTATGTCATTCTGAGGTGGCTGTCTGGGGCGAATGGGTTGCGAGAATAGGGAAATCGAAGGTCGGAGATGCAGACAGGGAACTGGCGATTTGTACGGGTATCTGTCGGCTTGTAGGCTTGGTTGCTTGACGATGTTTTTTGAAGTTGTAAATGACTCCAAGGCGATCAGATGTTGCTGTTACTGACCACTAATTCTTAGGTACAGAAATCCGGGCTTACAGTGATATCATCGCTGTGGTTCACTGAGCTTTAGCTCCTTTGTGAGGAGTGAAGTCACTGATGTGCGCTAGATCCTGCTAGCTGGACCGATCGGACCCGGAGGCTAGGGAGATTGCCTCATCTCTTACTGTAGGCCTGTTTCCAGGGTGGCGCAGCTGCGGCTGATGCATTTCGACCCCTGGAAGGCTTTTATGTTCTGAGCAACAAAAATTGTCAAGAGCAAAGCAATCATCGATAATGGTCTATGTGATTACGATTCAATGTCAAATACATATACGCCATGATCACTATCCTACCAACACGAAGACTGCATTTGACGAAGCGTTGTTGCATTCATCTCATCAACTGCCCTGAATTTGCTCCACTAAAGCTTCTGAGAGGGAAGAGAAATAGGGGCTCTGGAGGTTGTATCGCTAATAGCTCAGTGGCAGAGTAGTTAACTAATAACTCCCATTGACTGATAACACAATGGCCCTTGTTCTATGCGACAAGCATGATTTCAAGTAGACTTCATCATTTCGTCCCCCAAGTCTGTCTCGGTTTATTTAAGTTTGGAGGGAGAGTGATCTACTCTTTCTGCAAGTCCTCATGCCATCAACTGGGATGCCGTCCTAGGGGAATAGCTTGAAGCCTCCCGGAACGTCCTAAAATAGTCCTTCCGGGTCGTACTTCTTGCTAACCTCCCGCAGAACTTCTTATTCTCTGCACCATACGAGCCGATCGGGTCCTGGCCTGTGAATGCATAGTTCAGATACTCGGACGGGACGGCCGTGCCCCATGCAGCCGCGTCCGCATCGACCTGCTCAACAAGTTCCTGTGGTGGTCAGGGGGTAAACGTACCTGACGCCCATTCTTACCATCACATTTTGTTCCTCAGCAACACCCACGGGCATAATCATCTCCATGGAGTTCAGCCGGCTATCTGGGGCTGCATAGCAACGAAAGGGTCGAGGACTGGCGGCCTTTCCACCTCCCAGGTATAGTAGGCTTGGTTTAAGCTCAAGGCCTGATCCAATCCCATGCCCACGGCCAGTTCTTCGGCAAAGAACAAACTGACCATGATATGAGTTTCCTCCGACACATCTGGCTTCGTCACTTTCCTCACGAGCGCTTCGATTTGGGCAGGGAACTGGTCTGCGAAATACAAAACGGTACTTCCCCATGGAGTTTACTTGAAGGTTCTCGTGTAAAATCGAGTTACTACGCCAAAGTTGTTCCCACCCCCTCTCAACGCCTTGAGAAGGTTTGGGCTCTCTTTGGCATTGTCAATCACCATCTTCTCAGAAGCTAGAAAGACCTTGAAGTTTACCATGTTGTCACAAATGAACCCCTCGCGCAATCCGAAGAACGAGAGAACCCCATATACCCACATATAAGTAAGCTTAACACGAAGAACATTGGATTCCAGCATATCACATTCACGTACCTGACAGGGCAAGTCCACCATTTCCACTGTTGCCGGATCTGCCTCCCGTGACGCCCAGGCCTTCTTTCGAGAGCTCGCTACACACAATGCCCCAGCGCTCACCGGCAGCTATAGATACACCATCGTCGGTCTGAACTTCTTCTAGCAAGCCCAGATTCAAGGTGATCTTATCCTGTATGTTGACACAACCTGGGAGGGGCTGTTGTCCTGGGTTACGGATGGCAAACGTAGCGCCACCTGCTGTGCATGACTGGATGATTTTTAACAAGGCCGAGACTTCCTCCGTGCATTTGGGAAGATCACACCTGATGTAACCTCAGCCTGAAGACTCAAAAGGTAGGAACTGTTCTTCTTACATCCCCACTATATCATGGTGGTTGGTTGGCGATTTACTCTTTCTAGGGACGAGCCTTGAAATCAATAACGGGGGACTATAGAGAAACTTTGAAGACATTTACCCAACAGGTTTGAAAGTAATATCAGTTGGTGTTACAGCCTGACACCGTGATTGGATGTGGTGCTATGCCACCCTAGGTCAGGCTCCTGGTCAGCCGAAGCCGGCTGGAGCTAGGTGTCACTCGGTTTATAAAATGCTGCTCTGACCGGGTTTCCTACAGTCTTTTATAGTCAACTCCTCTGGCTTTTTACCATAGAGTACGCCAGCCAAGTTGTGCTTTATGGTTGTGCTTGTAAGTTACACTTTTCACCCTCAAAATTCCGTACCGCATGGGAAACGAAACGAAAGGAAACCCCTTGTTTTTTTTCTATTCCTTTTCTTTTCCCTTCTCGAAAGAAGAACCGGCTGATGGCTTTTATACATGCCTATGTTTTAGTACGTACGCAACACGTTAGGGTTTCCAACATCTTCTAACCAGCGCACCTTTGGGGTCGTGGAGGGCAATAGAAAACACTGATCTTTGATTTCGTATCGGCGAATGCCATCACTACGAGGAAAACCCCTGCAATGATGTACTAAGCTCTGACCGGTTCGTGGGCTGGTATCAGGAGCAATACATAACCACTCCGCTTTGTAGAGACAAGAGGTGATATTGTCAAGGAGCATATATCGGCCTCGGCACAGATTACTAAGAGGATGTCAAGTAGAGGTAGTATTATCACCCACCGGGGTCTGGGATTGCCGCTTATGGCCTCCTAACATGCCAAGACTGGCGACTGATGGATGTTGCCTCCGATTACAGTTACCACCGAAGGAACAGAGGTGATGCTATGCTAAGAGAATCAACGGGGGAAGGACGAAGTCACATAATGTTGGTGAACATCTGATCAATGCGGCGGAAAGAACGTTGGCTAGCACCAGTCGCCTTTGAACACCTAGTTGTTCTTAGGAATAACCAGCACGAGTTCGTATTTAGAACGTTGGTCATCACGACACACTTTCAGGGAGATAATTCATGGAGGACCCTTTAAGTCAGTAGGGCCAACTGTGTATACGACGAATTATTCAATGCCTCACCATGCACGTTGCTCTTCAACGAAATTTCTGTTGCCTGCAGGGCATTTCTGCAGGAATCATCGTAGTATGGAAAGCGAGAAATGGTTACTGGCATGTTCGATTACAAGCTTACTTGACGAGGAACCGCGTATGTTCCTTTCTGTTATGTTGGTTCGCTCCGAATCATGCTAATTATAAGATATTCGTCTGACCTCCGCATAGGTAGGGAGTCATTCGTGCCCGACACGATCGGCGCAGATGTTATATGCAGCGCCAATGAGGATTTCCTGTAAGCCAACACGACCATCTGGGGGCTAGGTTCTATTGAATATTAATCAAAACGTTGCATTGACAAGCGCCTTTGGGCAATGCGCGCTTTGGTTCAATTCTCTAGCAGAGGTTTCGATTTTGAACGTCCGACTGCTCGTATTTTTTGTTATCATGACTCAGGGGTAGAGATAAAACACCGATATATATGATCAAATGCTCCATATCGGCACCAGAGCTCCCCTTCACTAGCAGTTGGATAAGTCCGTCTGTCTACCTACCTAGATGAGTCTCGTGTCTCATTATACGATAATTTCTGGGTGAGAATTAAGAGACAAGCTCTAGTTATAGGCTGGGTATGACGTATAGGACGACACAAACTATTGAAGGTGGCTACACATGACCTTCCCTTCGCGACGGACGTGCGACATACCCAAGTCGGCGGTTGAATTACGATTATCCTTGCTACATCGGATGTGAGGGGGGAGGGGGGGAGATGCGATTTCAGCTCGGATCGCCATGCATGTGATTTAGTCGATTGGTGCATGATCTAAACGGAACCGACGTTTATTTGTTGGCAAAGAACAGCCAAGTGCGGTAAGTTGGTTGTCAGATACAGCATTTGCTGTGCCCCATTTGTTCGGCACTCCCTTGGGGCTCATGGGAATAATCGAAGAAAATGAAGAGTGAAAGAAGAAAGAAAAAACTTGGCTGGCAGAGTGAGATCTTCAAGAGATCGTGGGTTTGTCCGGTATTACTCGTCAGATTCCCTCCTGCTATTTTCTGTATGCCTTCCTAATCGGGCATGTGGCGGGTAGCGGCAGAGGCTCAGAGCGGCCGTCGTTGCTTACTTGTTGCGACAGACTAATGAATAAGGGGGACGAAGTTTTAGGCTTTTCGGGTAGGTACGTAGATAGGTCTCAACCCGCCGATTACTATTCCTCTACATATGTAATAAATATATGTGATATGACATATTAAACACCTTCGCTTAAGACGAGGAATCTACGAACTTACCTAAGATTATACCTAGGTAGCATCCGCTGTGGTAGTACTATGGTTGTTCATCGCGTTCTCCTCCCCTCACCAGAGATCTGCCGCTCCGATCTACACATCTACACATCTATAGAGATGCCTCAAGCGGAGTATAGTTTGGAGTTGTATGTACAATCGGTGTGTATATGCCATGACATGCCCGTGTTGAAGCGAGTGAGTGGTTCGTATTCCGGGGCATCCATGTGGTTGGTATAACCACTGAGCCTGGGTAACCAGGTTACCCGAGGCGGAAAGGTGCGTGCTCTGGGAGCACCATATATAGCACCATATAGTTATAGCATTTATTGGCATCCTCTGCTGGACCAACAACAAAAGGCTCAAGTCAGACACAGGAATGGTGGAGATCGGCCCTGCCAAGATCGCATGACTAGAAGCAATCTGGGGAAATGGCTGAGATGGATGGATGGCACGTTACAGTAGGGCGATGCACATAACGAACGATGAGAATAGCTATAGGCGGTACCTAGTTACAACCGATACAATGGCAGAATGGATAGTGAATCGGAGGGAATCGTTACTATCCATCCGCCTCTGTCTGTCGTTTCAACCCACTCTCTCCAGCCTCTTCACCTGCCGGATCGGGGCGTGAAACGCAGCAAACAGGGACCGTCTACGCCCTGTGATTGGACGCCTACGCCGTTTCAAGGGGGGAGACAGGACCGAATTAGCTCACGACAACGCACCTGATAGGCCAACCCAGCCCAACCCACTGTGCCGCTTCGTAGTAATGGTCCGCCAAGACCCTTCAGCACACCCGAACGCTGTAGTTTAGGTAGTTATGTACTGTAGCCCGTCAGCCCATCCACCAATCCGCCAACACGGGTTCCTGGGCCTGCCCCCCCAGTGCTCCCCAGCGCCCCCCCAGCGCCCCGTCATCTCAGCCACCTACCCAAAGCAACCAACCCAAACCAACGCCAACATGCGCCAACTTCCGCGATGGAAGGATGCATTCCCATGGAAACACGCCGGCGACGTAAGGCTGTCCTGCTGTCACCATGATTCGGCCTGCCAAATGGCCGTTTTCGTGCTAGCGTGCGGTACATCGTAGCATGTATAGTATGTATAGGGAGTTTGCTTATGTCGATCACGGCGTCTTCGCGGCAGTCGGGTTTCTTTTCCTCTGGAGTCTTGAGATGTGTATATAAATGCGCCGCTCCCCAATCTGATGTCGTACCTCGCTCTAGTCTGGAACCTTAAGGCCTCATCTGACACCTGTCGTCCGTACTTATAATAAGAATAAGGTTGAGTTTGAGAAAGGATTCGGCCGAAAAGGAAACATTCGTTACCAGAAGATCAGCAAAACTTAATATACGCACCACTTACACCACCAACACTAATACCAGAACCACTCGTTACAATGGCTCCCCTCCGCACTCTCGTTCTCCCCGCCTTCGCGGCCGTCGCCGCCGCCGCTAGCATCTCGGACTTTGTCCCCGCATGCGGCACCGGCTGCATCGCCGACACCGTCGACGCCTCGACCACGTGCGCGGCCGACGACGGCGCCTGCATCTGCGCCCAGGCCTACACCGTCAAGCGGAACGCCGAGGTCTGCCTCCGCGACGGCTGCTCCGACTCCGACTATGGTATGTAGTAGTTCTACCGTGGTATGATTTGATGCAGCTAACCTGTCGGGACTTACAGGCAGCGTCATGAGCGGCTATGACAAGTTCTGCTCTGAGGTGGGCGATGAGCCCAGCCCCACCAGCACGACGAGCGAGGTGCCGTCGTCGACGCCGTCCGAGACCAGCACCGTGGCGCCGTCGACCACGTCGGGCTACGAGACGTCCGCGCCCCCTGCTACCTCCACCAGCAGCGGGTACGAGACCACCGAGATCCCCACGACAACGTCTTCGGGCTACGAGACCACCGAGGTGCCCACCACCACCTCCACCTCCTCTGGTTACGAGACCTCGGCGCCCCCCGAGACCACCAGCTCGGAGGCGCCCTCCTCGTACCCGACCTCGGAGGTGCCCAGCAGCAGCGGCTACCCCTCGTCCATCATCGAGACCTACTCGACCGAGGTGCCCACCACGTACCCGACTACCACCGCGCCTCCCGCCTCCACTGACTACCCCACTGCGGCGCCCACGCCGTCCTCCAACACCACCGTCTCCACCGGCTACCCTACCTCGGCCGCGCCCTCCAGCACGCCCAGCAGCGAGCCCAGCATCGTGCCGGTGCCCGGTGCCGGTGCCCGGTTCGAGATCAACGGCGCCGTCTACCTCGGCGCGGCGCTGCTCGCGGGCGGCCTGGCTGTCTTCGGCTTCTAAGGGTGCTGAGTTCAGACAAGCATCATCAGAGGAGGAAAAAATGGGAAGCATTTGGTTGGGAGATGTGGCTTGGCTTAGCTAGACTTACTTAAACATTGTCGATCAGGGTTTTTTTGGTCTGGTTTGGGTTTGATTTGGATCTATTGTTGATTTTCTCTTTATATTCCCTCCCTCCCATGTAAATATCACACGTTTTGTAGAAAAACCCTGGCATGGAAACCGATGATGTGCTCTGGTATTAATGAGGTAGCGTTACGCAACGAAGAATTGATTCGAAAACATTTTATAGACCTTTCTTATTGTACCCTGTCGGACATGCGTACGAAGTAAAACATCATAAAGCACACGCTAGCATGTATACAAGAAGCCGTCTCATGGGAACTTGTACAGTGACGATTTGTCCATCAATTGCAAGCACTGCCTTTCATGGTTCAGATAAGCTGCATTCATTTATGATGGCAGCTCAGAACAACCACATTATATTACAGATAGGGTAAAACTGACTCATCGCTCTTTGCGGTGAACTTGTTGGCTTGTCTTGTTTTTACAGCCGGTTGTAGTGAAACCCCTGTGTTGAACGTGAAACTGGACATCAAGGGGCTATGGTGTCTGTTTATATGAAGTTGGCATTGTTCACAACCCCGATTGCGTGAGCGTCTACCGTAGTTCTCTGATAATCGCTTTCGATTTCACCTTACAATGTCGCGATGCTCTGAAGCTGTTAACTCCGACAAGTTTATTTGGAATCACGGGATTATAGGACACAGGTAAGAAACATTCTACCCCTTGCTGGCAATGTCCTAGACAAACTCAGATACGTGGCTCGTGGTATTAAGTACTTTAAAGCGATCTGCTACTATTCCATAAATATGTTAGGTATGCAATTGAAGGTTGGATAATGCTAAATATATATAGCACAACAGTGATGATGTGGTGTGTCCTTAGTAAAGACAAGATAGAGTATTAGGCCGAAATGATATTCAATGGCACGAGGAATCATCTTGGAGAGGGAAAATAAGTCTCCTCTGCTGTTGAGCATTTTGGACCTTACTGGAAACAGTTGCCATATCGACGACATTACTGCTGATATCTTCCTTGAAATAATGGCTCAATATAAATTTATCCGATAGGGGGTATGAACCTCAGACTCCTCACCTGCGCTTAGTACCGGAAACAAATCCATCATGCCTTCATTAGGAAGAGTACTACCTTTGCCATCACTGTAATTGTCTCCGATTGTTCAAACCCCGCTCCTTTCCAACATTAATCAAGATTGGTTCTGGCGATCAAGCTCTGAGCCAGTGGTTGCCCAGTGGCCGCAAAGGAACATAATAGTTACAGCAACGGAGAAGATCACAACAGCCACATGGGGGTGATCACAACTGTAATGAAGCGGTAGTATTGTTGTTCACCTTCATTACTATATAATTTTCGACACTCACTACCCGCAGGCTATGACCAAGATACCCTCGAAGACACAATAACACAGGGATCAGTGATGAAGAGATACCTCCCGCAGAACAACAAGAGAATCATCCTTGGAATACACCATGCATTGTATCCACCATTGGCAAAGACGTGGAAGCAGAACCAAAACAGGGTAGGTTAGTGTGTCGTAACCGTATGGAGACTGAAAGCTAATCTATCGGTACAGCATAGTCATTATGATAGCTATGGTCAGGGTCGAGGAGCCAAACTGCGTTCTCTTTACCGTCATAGCTGAGAGAAACCCCAATAGCTCAACCTGTCGAGTCCAGCGTCATACGAACCTCACTCATGGCGCTTGTAGTGAGATGTATCGCCCGGGTGGACTAGTCCATGGCGACTTACTACGTAGAGCAGCAGTACGAAGCGAGCAGCATGCCATCCAGGGGATTACCGGTTGAAGCGACGTCGTCAAGCAGAGATTTCGATAAAACTCAGTCACTTGACAGCCTGCAACCCCACACCTTTCCCTACACCCATTACCACCTCTCGGCTACAGTTTTTACACCATTCCGCCCAGTTTCTTTCGGATGATGCCTTGGATTCACAACCCTCATACGCTTCATTCAGCGTTCTACCTCCTGCACTTAATCAAAGGACCGAGTCGTTCTTGGCGCGACTGACGACGAGCGCGCGGCGATCCCCGCCGCAAAGACTCAGGCCATGCGCCGCCTCCTGGCCCTGCAGTTCGAGTACCAGGTGGCTCAGAATGCGGGTGTCCCCATGGAACCCTGTCGATGCCCGTCGCCGCCTGGACGCGATCCGGCCGTCCTACAAGCGCCGACAGGCGTCGTACATCCAACTGCAGTTCTCCCTGCAGGGTATCACGAACGAGGCTTGGCGCCAGAGGCCATATGCTCTTTTTGGTTTCTGGAAAGCTTGGTTCGCCCAAATCATAGCGGGCGAGTTGATTCTCGCTCAAGCCCTATGGTTCAGTAGTTGTCAGTCACAATTACAAGCGGGCCTGCGTGAGAGGCGGCTTTGGCTGGCTGCCACGCACCCTGCAGGCTGCCAGGACTCTCGATCGGCTAAGTACTTAGGCACGGATGCTTAGGGCCCTGGCTTAGGCAGTGTGTGTATCAGGTCCTATAGCTCGAGGGTAGTGGAACGAAAGTTCGAGGTCCATGGGTTAGCAGGGTAGGGACTAGGTACCGTAATATAATGTCAAGACTCAAACAGATGTAAAGCTTCAGACTAAGTGAGCAATGATCTGAAAGCGACGCAGTATTTGGTATGCTCAACTCAACGCCTGATATTGACAACTGCGTGCGATACAGTAGCCAACCAAACCGAATGTCATTCAGCATGTTACAATTTGTGACCCCTCCCCTCTACCCACTACCACATTAGGTAAGATCCTGCGATCTTCATCGAGGGGCCGGTCGCGGACCGAAATCGTGTGTGGCGTTACTCAGCCCTAGGATTTCAGACAGTGACTAACAGGCCTCACACACCGCAATATGGTCCTTCGGGGGCGGTTATAAATACCATCGGGTCACGCAGGGCAGATCCGAACTTAACGCTCTGACTGTATCAGACCGCTCTTTTGCTCCGCCTCGAGGAACCAGGTCACCATGACGTTAGATCGCGTTAGCAGAGGGCTTCTATTTTGGTTTCACGACTGTGCCGCACCAAACTACACGATAGTATTTACATAACAGGCCCTGCAGGAAGTGGTGGCATGCCGATGAAATGTTTCGACATTAGATGCACGAAAGCTGGACGAGGTCGACGACGCGACGAGAACGATCATGGCGATTCAGAAGAGACAAGGCGCAAAGGCACCGCGCGTGAGGTTAGACACGACGCTAGCCGAACTGTACCGCGCAAATGGGATTCCGGGGGACTTCATTGTCACGATGTATTGCGTCTTCGCGCATCTGGACCTCCACCCTGCGTTCCCCAGGGAGACGGTCTATCCCGAAGACGAGGAGCCCGTCCCATTTTCCGACGACCGTGACGAGCAGGACCGCCTTCGGAAGGTGATCCTTGGTCTGAAGCCCCTGCGCAGGGCTTTCGGCCTGGGCGCCCTAGACGTAATCTTCTTCGGTCCCAACATCTCGGCAGAGGGGATGGAGCGCGCGCTATCGCAGCTGGACCCGGATCAGCGGCACCGCCCGCGCATCGTCGACTTAGATCAGGGGGGCGTTTTCGAGGAGCTGCTGCAGATATCCCAGAACAAGAAGCTCTTGTTCTGGCGGCCGCAAGGCTGGATGAACAAACACGATTGCCTGAATAACCCCGAGGAGGCATACATAATAAATTCTAAGAAATACCTTATCACTTCGGGGATACGAACGCCAGCGTCGGAAATCATCAGCTTGCGCAACACTAACATCGCAGATCCATCTTCCATATTCTCCACGAGGCCGCTGCCCTTCGTGGTGAAGCTATGCCGTGCAGGCTGTGGTTTCGGAACGTACATCGTCACTACCGAAAGCCGCCGCAAGGAGGTTCTGGGTGCCATGGAGAAGTACCAAGCTAGAGGGGTCGATGAGGTCTTGATTTCGGAGTACATAGATCTGGTACAGGATCTGAGTGTACACTTCCTCATCGGCGCGCCCACGAGCGAGCACAACCGCGGGAACCCTCTCGTTACCGGTGTCACGGTGCAAACTCTCACGGACGATGGCAAGTGGACTGGCGGATACATCGATTACAGCGCCCAGGAGGGCCTCCGCGATCTCCTCTGGGAGACCGTGCGCGACACTACGCAGAAACTACCCGAGACCTTCGTTGGCTGGGCCGGAGTTGACATCGTCGTGGACAAGAACGGAGGACAATATGTCGTGGATCTCAATGCCAGGTTTACCGGCTCGATGCCCATGTGCTTCATGTCCGGGCACTTTTGGAAAGAAAGAGGCTTGCCGATGGCGCAGTTCGCGGCGTTCGAGTACCGCGGGCCGACAGACGACATATACGATTCTCTCGCCCCGCTTGTCGAGTCCGGACAGGTCGTAGTCACCGCTACCGCCGGCATCGAAGGCGACCTGAACATGGCCGACATTGTGTGGGGTGGTCACGATCAGCAGGACCTGGCTCGGGTCCGAGAATGCATCAAACAGAAACTAGCAAGAACATAACTTATTGCATGCACAACGATAATCTAGGGTCAGCCTCCCAAGGTCCTAAGCGGGGCAAGAATAGAAGCGCTTGACGCATTTTGTCTACAAATCACTTCAGATCAACGGCAACGAGGTTTGGTGTAAGAACGTAGTATTGGATGGAACGTGAGCCCCCGCCTAGCTAAGTAGCAGCGGCCCAGCAGCAGCGAAGCTGCTGTTGCCCGCGTGTGACGATATGCCCGGGGGGCGATATGCCAAAAGGGCAGTAGCGAAGCTGCTGCTGCCGGGCAGAACGGAACGGAACGGCACCGGCAGCGCTGCTACCAGCCTGATGCCCGGAAACGGGACGGCATCGGCAGCGCTGTTGCCAGCGGCTTACGTACGTACGACGAAGATTAGCTAAGGGCAGCCCACGTCGATATATATATAAAGCAAAACCTATAAATAACCCCCCTAGTAATATCCCGGTTTTATGCCTCCATCCTCTATTGCTTGAATGGGACGGCGAACGGGCGAACGAAAGCAGCTAACGAGCCGGAAATTGTTATATTGCGTTGTTGTTGTTATAAAAGGAAGGGTTTAAAAGGTGGATCCTTCTGGACCTATAAACTATTTATATCTACAAATCACTTCAGATCAACGGCAACGAGGTTTGGTATAAAAACGTAGTATTGGATAAAACGTAAGCCCCCGCCTAACTAAATAACAACGGCCCAGCAGCAACGAAGCTGCTATTGCCCGCGTATAACGATATGCCCGGGAGGCAATATGCCAAAGGGGCAGTAGCGAAGCTGCTGCTACCGGGCAAAACGGAACGGAACGGCACCGATAGCGCTGCTGCCAGCCTGGTACCCGGAAGCGGGACGGCATCGGCAGCGCTATTGCCAGCGGCTTACGTACGTACGACGAAGGTTAGCTAGGAGCAGCCCAACTCTCGCTCCAAACTTTGTTCATTTTTTAAATAGAAGCAGGTATATGGTATATAGGTAAGTATAACCGGGCCCCCGATTGGAGCCGCCGCGTTATAAGCGGCTATTCTTCCAAAGCACGCATTTGCCAGCAGACGCCCCTGCTACGTATTGGAAAAAACCTCCCAGTAGGTAAGAAAACCAATACGGTGCTTCTAAAAAACGTCGAGTATTCGGAAGGGCCGCCGCGTTACAGGCGGCTATTCATTTCGAAGCACGCATTGGGAAAAACCTCCCAGTGGGTAGGAAAACCCGTACGGTGCTTCTAAAAAACGTCGAATGTATTATGTAATTGCAACGGTTCGAATTCGGGTAGGTCGGTCGGATAGGTCGGTCGGATAGGTCGGTCGAAAAGGGAAAGGACGGAAAGGGGGTCTGGCTTCCGTGCCGTCGTTTTGACCTAAGCCGCAACGCGACCGCTTCGAAAACGCGTCGCCTTCGAAAATGCGTCGCTAATAATTAGCTAGGCTTGCGTGCCATCGTAGCCTCGAATTTCGCGATGCGAGAAATCCCGAAAAGAAGGAAGCGTTAATAGAACGCAGCGGCTTGGCTAGGCTTGCGTGCCATCGTAACCCGAAATCTCGCGATGCGAGGAATCCCGGAAGGAAGTGCGTTGCTGGAACGCAATGGTTTGGCTAGGCTTGCGTGCCATCGTAGCCTCGAATCTCGCGATGCGAGGAATCCCGAAGGGAATGCGTTAATGGAACGCGTTAATGGAACGCACTGGCTTGGCTAGGCTAGGCTAGGGCCATCGTAACCTGGAGCGCAGCGGAACCGCGACGAAAGCGCGTTGGAAACGCGTAATCGAAAAAACAACAACAAAAAACGAACGAAAGCTGTAGCTATTTCGAATTATCTAATAAATTCCGTGGGAATTTGATAAACGAACGAAAGCAGCTGACGAGCCGGAAGTTATTGTATTGCGTTATTGTTGTTATAAAAGGAAGGGTTTGGAAGGTGGATCCTTCTGGACCTGTAGACTATTTATATATATAGGTAGACTAGAAACAAATAATTAGGTCCAGGGCTTCTGCTACACCATTGCATGGTGGTATGATAAATCATTGCCCTAGCCCGTCCCCCATCACCGTATCCATCTGAGCCAGTGTCCTCTTCGCGAAGAGATGTTCCTAAGTTATTAAATTTGTAGCATGCTAGTAACTATAGAGCATCAGATCGTAAGATGCACATCAGAGCCATTGCATGATCTCTGTCCAGAGCGGGAGGGAAGGGGAGGCAAACCCACCCCCAAAGCTAAAGCTCCAGCCCAGCCGCAGTTCGCATCCTCGCGCGCTTTGCTCTTGACCTTGCGACGATGACATCTTCGTCAAAGATCGACGTGATGCTAGGATGGCTAGACACAGCCGTAGCCCATCTGTGAAAATTGGGCGCCTTTTGCTGGATCTGTGCGTTCAGGCTGGCGGGGTACACCCCATGCTTGGATAGGGTGACAGCTCGAATCACGAAGGGACCCATGATGACCTGTTGCACAAAGATGATTCAGCCATGCGGCTTGGTCAGCTTCGTGCACCTAGTAAATAGCTGCATAGATAGATGTGTGTGTGCACTCACCTCGGCCAACGTGAGCTTGTCGCTGCCACCAAAGAACGGGTTGGCATCGTGGAGGAGAGGCTCGACTTCGCGCAGCAGGCCCGCGACGGCCTCGTCGATGACCCTCTCGGCATCGGCGTCCGTCGGCGCCTCGAACAGCTTGAACAGCGTGGTGTGGAACTTGGTCCAGTACGCGTCAGTGAAGAAGCTCATCCGCGCCCGGCGCAGCGCGCCCGCCGTCGAGGTCGAGGGCGGGCACAGGTGCGACGGGTAGACGTCCGCCAGGAACTGGCAGATGACGACCGACTCGACGAGGATCTCGCCGTTGAAGATCAGCACCGGCACGAGGGCCCGCGGGTTGAGCTTCAGAAACTCGGCCGGCCGCGGCCCGTCCACGTTGATGATAACCTCCTCAAAGGGCACCCCGAGCTCGGCGAGAGCAACATTCGCGCGATTTGCCCCTGCACCGCCCAGGGTCAGTGTCAGTCAGCCAGTCATTACGTACGGACTAGCTTTCGGTGGGCGGTCTAAGTTGGGATGGGGCGCGATTCCTCACATGTGCAGGTGTGGTTGGTATAGAGAATGAGTTTATTCTCGCCGGATGCCATCTCGAATTATTTGCCGATCGTCGTAACAGGTTTCGAGTGAGGTTCGGGGGTCTAGGGCGGGGTTCTCTCTCTCACACACTCACTCACACACACTCTCGCTCTCTCGCTCTCTCCAAAAGTTGTTTCGCTGGCTGGGGTTGGGTAGGGCTCACTGCATCAAATACCCCCCGGCTAGACCATGTCATCACGTACCTATCAACGAGCCGCCTAGCATCTCGGCATAGGCAGCAAAGCGGCAAAGCGAAGGTGGGAATACCGGATTAACCGACGCCGGTCCGCCCCGATGGGCCTTGATGCAACGCTGAATCAGCCACAAGCAGCAGCGCCATCCGCTATTATCGTGGCATGCGTCTACGGACCCTCAGCTCCTCACCTGAGACGAAGGGTTTGGACTATCTGTCAGGGTAGCGCTGCAAGCTACCCATGCGCCTGTACTTATCCGCAATAACGCCCCTTCTTGCTTCGCATCTAATCACCTCACGACTCTGTCTCCAAGATCTCATCGATATCTCGCCCACTATCACCCGAGCGCTCATTGGCTCGAGACGCGAATGGTGCTGTTGGTGATGAGGCGACAACCGGCCAAAACGATCCTCGATTCCAGCTAGGGCCCCCGCCAGGGCGTATCGTTGAAGAAGAGAACCAATGGGACGGGTTCGTAAATGCAGCATGCATATAACACGACTAGGCAAGCATGCACACAAGCACAAGGCGATGGATGTCACCTTACTTATCGATCAGTGACTTATATTGCTTGCGGCACGACAACATCGTCTCCGCTGAGGCGCTATCAATTGACATGACCCTCGGTGGGAAAGCCCATTTCTGGGGAGAGCCTAATGGTATATATACGATGTCAGGTTTTGTGTGAAGGGGGGGTTGGCGCCCAAAGCCCCTGCCAGATCTGCTCTTCACTCATGTGATAAAGTTTCGCTGGTCAGGCTCGGACGCCTACATGATGGCCGTTCTGCCCAGTCTCTTTTTCTGCCCGTTCTCGGCTTATTCTATTGACTATCCTCAGCCCTTCATGCTCTACGTTCCTTGTCTTTCCCATTCGTAGCTAATGAAAGCCATTGACTCCTCTCTTTAAACCGCCCATAATATTCGAGCTATGGAGAATGATCAAATCTCAGAAAGGGCTGACAGCAGGGGATACAAGGGGGAGAGAGCTACATATGAGCAAGATGTCCACACGGCGCACCTCGAAGAACTGGCCCCCTCGAGCACGGGAAACGTCCTCCTTGAACCGGCGGCCATGACCATGAGCGTCTCCAAGGCAAGGGGCGTGGCCATCATCTCCACGCTCGCCGGCATCAACTTCCTCAATACCATGGGCTCGGGAATACTGATCGCAGCCCTGCCCCGCATCGCCGCCGACGTCGACATCCCGGACGGCCTGATCCTGTGGCCGGCGGCCGTGTACGCGCTCGCCGCCGGGTGCCTGCTCCACGTGTTCGGCGCCATCGGCGACATCGTCGGCGCCAAGGTCCTCTGGGTAACCGGGAGCTTCCTCTTCGTCGGCTTCACCGTCGCCCTGGGCCTGGCAGCGACCAGCATGCAGGTCATCCTGTTCCGCACCTGTCTGGGGGTGGCCATATCGATGTGCCTGCCGACCACCGTGAGCCTGATCACCAATACCTTTCCCAGGGGCCAGTGGAGAAACACAGCATTTGCAATGAATGGGATGGCGCAACCTCTTGGATAGTAAGCGGATCTCTCGTTCACTATCCCACAACTTACTTGATTCCCCAACTCTCGTGCATGGTTACTGCATAGTCTAGTGAGGAAAGGGGTGGGGGTTGCGAGTTGCCGCCTGCGCATGGAGCAAGAGGGGTCTGTTAACATCGACTCGGTATCACAGTGCGCTTGGACTTGTACTCGGCGGGGTCTTCACGGATACGATCGGGTGGAGGTGGTCATATTACATCATGGCAATCATCAACTTTTGCATATCGGTCGCATCCATGTGGTCCTTGCCTACGGTCACGCATCCCTCCCACTGCTCCTCCTCCGCGAAGAAAGTATGGAGCAGACAATTGCGCGAAGATGTCGACTGGGCAGGCGCTGTCGTCCTCAGCCTCGCACTCGGCATGCTGCTGTACGTCCTCGGCATGGTGACCTCGGACCACCGGAACATTCAGCGCGCCTCGAACATCGCGCTCCTCGCCGTGGCCCTGGCGCTGCTGCTCGTCATCTTCCCCTGCTGGATGCACTGGCAGGTCAAGCACGGCCGGCCGGCTCTGATCCCCAACCGGCTGTGGCGCAAGGCCACGTTCACGTCCGCCTGTCTGTGCGTCTCCCTGTGCTGGGCATCTCTGAACGGGATCGAATACTTCACGACGCTGTTCTTCCAGCAGGTGCAGGGGCTGTCGGCGCTGGACGCCTCCGTCCGGTACTTCTCGCAGATCATCATGGGCACTTCCGTCAACATCGTCCTGGTCTACATGATATCCCGCGTCCCAGCTGTGGTCCTGGTAGCCGTTTCGGCGTGCATCACGCTGGTGTCCCCTGCGCTCATGGCCACTGTGAACGTGGAGGCGACCTATTGGGCTGGGCCTTGCTGGGCGCTATTTCTCAGCCCGGTCAACCCTTGGGGTATGCTATAAGTCTTACCTTCCACCTCTAAGCGCACTCCCCCTTCGGAGCTTGTGTGAGCGCTAACAAGGCTGGTCGATAGTCTTATTTAGCATCTCGAACCTGCTCATATCTGATGCGATGCTCGCCGAGGAACAGTCCCTGGCTGGAGGGGTGTTCAACCAAGTCGCACAATTCGGAAACTCTTTCGGACTGGCAGTTACCGCGGTGATTGCGGCCTCCGTCTCGGAACATTCAGCAAGCCTGGACGACAAGAGCCGGCTCATGGACGGCTTCCGAGCCGCATTCTGGACCATCTTTGCGAGCACAGGTGCAATCGTAGTCATCAGTCTTATCGGTTTCAGGAATGCTGGCACCGTCGGTCAGGGAGACCACACCCGGGAGAGCAGGGCTGCAAAAGCATCTGAGGAAAGTCTAGCCTAACGATGATTAAATAAATAAACAAAACGGCTTAAGACCGGGCCGGTCTTGTACGTTCTTGTTGGTGAGAGGCTGGGTGGGAAATATGAAGTTACGTACTCGTGTCACTTCATCGTCAAAGTCGATCCCGAACACCATCCTTTCTTAACCCCAGGGATGTATCAGTTAGACACTCGTTTATGGATGGTGTCATAAACGACGGGACATATCTTTTCTAACACGATTATACTTTGCCGATATACCGACTTCGTTGTTTATCGCTACCTAGCATGACCATAAATTTGGATGTAATCATAACAAATGAAAGGGATCCCAGATCGTCCACAGCCCCTGATGGCAATAGGCCACAAACTAACCTGTTAGGATAAACTGATATCACCAACTGCATAAAAACTAAGTATCGTCCCCAATTGTTTTTATTGCGGCTGCATCCTCTATATGATGGGGGCGGTTAAATCTTGATCACATAGAACCGACTTTGATTGTTGCGTACGAGATTATAACGTAGAGTTCATATCTCATACCAAAGTTTTTCAACCGTACCAATCAACCGTATCAACCAACTGAAGCGTTGTATGATATGATACGATTATTATCAGTGTAATAGCCCGGTTTCGTCACTGTACTACATCGTTTCCTCATCACTGGGAAAACTCGGATCTTGTCATGTATGTATGTGTATAGGGGCTGAGGGGTTGATTTGAGTTGGTTACAAGACCTTCCGGTTGAGTTTCGACAAAATGTTGATCTGTGCTAGGTACCTTGAACACTCGCCTCCCTACCATGCATCTAGGAGGTCGGATTGCGGCGTTCGGTGTTGATTCTACTTGGTGGGATTTGCCGTGATGCCCCCTATCTGGCATTTACAGGCAAATCAATCTGCTGCCTGTTGTAACACCCCTCGGATAGGTAGGTGCTGTAGTGATTGTTATACAGTAAAACCTCTCCATTACGATCCGCGGCATACCGATATCTCTCTATAACGTTACGATATCCTGATTTCTTATTTTCACCATACAAATAACGATAACCTCGATATTTCAGATATCGTTAAAATTTTCTGCTTAATCACTACCAAAATCGTTGTGCCGAAATAGAATCTAACCATTTTGGGCAAAAAAATGGCCGATATATTACAGGAATTATCGGAAAATCTATTGGATTTATGAATATTTTTACCGTTTTAGGTATGGTGTGTCGGATTTGGGCGGCGCTAACCAAATTGGGTAACCGCCTTATAACGATACCTTCTTATAACGATATCAAAGCGTTAATTTTTTAATATCGTTATGGAAAGGTTTTACTGTAGTCAAATAATAGTAGCGGTTGATAGTTATTATTATATATCTGCAGCAGGCAGGAATCAAGAAGTGGGGAGGGACATAAGCACTACTATGCACGTCCGGTAGATCACCAGTCCTATGCAGCCACACTGCCGCAGTCATCAATGTCAGAGTTTTCTGATGTTTGTGATTGGGCCGGATGGGAACAATCCGATCAAGTCACATACAGTATTTACAGTCTACGAAATACATCATCAGCATCAGCATCAGCATCAGCATTTATTATGGTTATGAGCCTTCAGTTGAGACTCCAAAACGCCGTGTTCATCGACGCAACTGTGTCCTTGTATGTCTGCAACACTCAATACATATGGGTGCGATGTGGCCTGAGCTGACGCGTCATGACATATTTCGAGTTAAGTGCACTGCACGTCACCTACCGTCTCTGTTACGAATCCGTTGCTTCAAGTTCTTTGAACTTCTGAGAGGGACTTGGACCGAAAACAGTTCGGATCATCGGTCGGTATATGGCGTGCGTGCTAAGTAACAGATCGCTGGCCTCAGTGGGCTGATTATGTTGATAGGGAGCCACGATAGCAGGAGAGAATGTAAAACCGGTAAATGGCACTGAAACCGAATATCGTTATCTATGGTCATTGCATACTCGATCGCATTGCAGCTTACACTACAAATACACATGTGCTTCGTACACTCATAAACATGCAGTCAGCTTTGTTTGTCTTACCTACGGGAACGGGAGGGAGAGCGGGAGGCTCAAAGGCTTCGAATCCGGCCGGCCGGCTGCTTCTGAAACAAGCGCCTCCTCGCTGCTTTGGGTGATAAGCCTGCATGTGGGAATGCTCTCGCGTCTAACTATCGATTGTAAACATGGGGTAGTCCGAAATGACTGGACGTAAACTTCCAAGCCCGAAGCGCGGCCTAAAGGCTGAGGGACCTTATCTCTGGGACTGGCGGATGGATTCAGGTTGTTATCCTGCAAGTTCCTGTCCGCCAGTCGAATGGCACAACCGCGTCACGACTGCCACGGACCCACGGTTAGGCGTGTTAGGGTAGGTGAACGGATGAAAGCTAGGGGCGCAGGCGGTGATGACGCATCTTGATGGGCATCTGGTGGCTTGGGTGGGGATACTGGGGATATAGGAGTGACGGACTAAAATTAAGCAAATGTTAGCGTCAGGGGATCTGCCGGATCACCCCCCACCCACGTTCCAAATATTCCTGCACTTCTGGAATCCTTGGCGCACAAGGGCGCACAACTGCCAGGCTACCAGGCTATCCTTGACTATCCTTGACTATCCTTGACTATCCTTGACTATCCTTGACTATCCTCGACTATCCTCGACTATCCTTGGCTAGTTATCCCAGACTATCAACTCTGTACCTTGCTGCAGTGGTAGAGTCCTGCAGTAGCACCACCAGCACGACAGCACGAGTAGATGCCCCCCCTGCCTTGTAATCCTCCTAGCTGCGTACGTAGCCACTGCCTAGGCCTTTTCCCACCACCTATCCACGACCGACCGGGGTCGATCTTACCTTATTTCAGCGTATTTTGAATACGAACCAGGGCGGCTGTAGGGGAATGGAATGGCGGTTAAGCTTCAGAGAGCCGCAATCCGTCTCCAAGCCATGAGGCCATTGGGCGCTGGGCTGTGTGCACGCGGCACCGGTGGGCCTTCAACATTGTTAATCATTGTGGCAGGGGGGCCCCTTCGCCCGTGCCTGCGCAGGTGCCGTGTAATCAACGGTCGCTAGCCCTCCGTAGCCCTGGGTTCTTTTAAAAAGGTCATTCCCTTGCTTCTTGGCACGATCCTTGGCTTCGTCCGATCTAGGTGGATGTCAGGTACAACTCCTCAGTTCTCGTGAAGATGTCTTTCCCAGTGGATGATGAAAAGTTTGGGAGCGCCGACAGGAACAGGAACGTCTACAGTTCTCAAAGCTCCAGGCGTAGTTATGCCGAATCGTTCAGCTCCGAACAGCCAATAGTCCATGCTCGGGACAACAATATGGGCTCCTCACACCTGACCACGGAAAGTGAGGCTGATGAACATGTGAGTTGTGGAAGTGCTGCCGTCGTGATGTTATCGTCTGTCGCGCTGGATGTCCTTTTGCTGATCCAACTGAACCCTTGATAGTACGAAGTTGGCGCTTCAAAATTCGAGGTATGTACCACGGGTCCTTCGATCGATTATGGACGGCGCGTCTAACCGACATGGCTTTTAGCTATTCTACGACCTCTGGTTCGTAGCTAATCTTAATACTTTCACGGGGGTTCACGAGATTACTGATGAGGACACGTTAAAATCTTTCATGGGATTCATATTGTACGTTCGAAGAACCTAGCCGTTTGGATCGAGGATGTGCCGTCTAACCCGAATGCAAACAGACTCCTATGGACGACATGGTACCTCACCACAATATTTGACGTGCGCTTTGGAGTAGATGGGATTCTTCAGCGTATCGCCCGGGGCGCTCACCTGGCTGTGATGGTTGGTTTCGCGGAGGCTGGTTCCACCTTTGATCCAACTGCACAAGTCCAGGGAGTGTTCCAAGCAATGTGTAAGGCCAACGCACCCATCCTAGCTTCACCCAGCCTGTTCCGATGTGATGGAAACATGTATTGACTCGGCTCAACAGCCCTTTTCCTCATGGTGTCGAGGCTTAGTTTAGCAATACAGTACTCGATCACTGTCCTTCGAGGTCACCGGCGGATAGGAAGCGGAAGCAGGAAGGCTGTTCTGTGGACCATCGGCTTCCATCTGGTCTTCGCCCTGACCTACCTTGGCGTCTCGTTCTACACCACCCATAACCCGAAGAGCAATGTGTTTACTTTCTGGTATTATGCGGCCCTCGTCGAGCTAATCATTCATTCACTTCATGCCCGCCTGTCATCGACTCTCAGCTTTCTCGGAACGCATTTGACGGAACGCTTGAACCTTCTGACCCTCATTATACTAGGAGAGGGTATGTTGACCTCCGATTCTGCGTCTGCTTGTGTCGGGCGATAGTACTAACTTACCACTTCCTGCAGGCATCATAATCATCACCAAGAAGGTTGCTGTATTGGTCGAAAACACTTGGATTAAGGGAAATGAGACAAGCTGGTGTAAGTGCTCTTCTTGTTTCTTAACTTTTCTCCAACAGGAGTCATAGTACGCTGGCTGGGGCCTAGTGCTAACATAATGTCCCATTAGCCCCCGCCCTGATAGGCACAATAGCGTCAGCAGCTGGTCTTGCGTACATCATCTTCCAGCTATACTTTGACTGGATGCATGAAGATGGCGGTTCTAACTTGACCACTCACATACTCTGGATCCTTTTCCATATGCCATTCCATATATCTTTGGTGTTGTTGGTAGAAGGTGGCAACCAGTTCATCGTTTGGCGGCGTGCTATCGAAGCTATCGACGCGGCTTCTGCCACTCTTGAGGGTGCTGCCTTTGGGTTTCAGCAGATTGACGATACCAAGGCGATCGTTGATCGGATCAAGGAGCCGGTCATGAGTCTATTGGATGCCTATAAGCCGTCGGATGAGGTAACCACCTTGCGGACTGTCAACGATGCCTTTAGCGATATGGAAACCATTCCCAACGAATTCTGGTCGATGTACGAACAGCTCTCGGCGAATCAGCCAGTAAAAAGGCGCTGGCTAGACGATATCTCGAAGGTCATCTCCGCCGTGTTCAACGGGATCAATAACTCTTTCGAGATCACGGATACGGACGACAATCTCCTCTCAAGTCCAGACAATGATTTCATCTCGGTTGTGAAGGATAACGGCTACGGAAAGTTGCAAGATGACTTTGGTTTTCGATCGGTGGAGTCCGACGCCTACATCGCGACAACAGAGAAATTCCGCGTGGTGGTAAGTCCAACAAGCATCACATTTCACCTGTTATGCCGCAATATTATGTTGTAAGCTGACACGCTTTGAAGTTTGTGTACACATTTGTCTGCGCCGGCCTTGTCCTAGCGCTCCTCGTCGCACTCCACCTCCTCTCGAAGCGGCAGCGGTGGACGCACTTCAACACGTTCAAGACGACATTCAGCTTCATGATCGCCCTGCTCCTGAGCGTGATCAGTCTCCTCTCCCTCAGCACCGACGCGCTCACGCGGGCCTTGATGTTCCCGTGGCAGCTGCCGGTCATCGCGGTCAGCTACTTCATCGCTCTCGTCTTGACCCACATACGCCAGCCCAGCCACATCTTCCTCGCCAAATTGAGGGGCAACTGGGTGAAGATGAAAGATCCCAAGCCGACGACGGAGAAGGAGAAGGATTCCTCTAACTTCGTTTAAACGTTCCTGTCTACAGCCTGACGGCAAACAGAATTTCCCTTACTTACATCTCCTTCCCTTTCTTTTCACTCTTTCGTGCCCCCATTTTTCGTGTTACTGTTCTCAAACTCTTTGCTTTGGTTTTGTTTCTTGCTTTCAAAGTGTGATTTTGCGAGGTGTTCCGGAGGTTGCTTTATAAAACGGCTAGAACCTAGAGGTTTCTTTTGACCGTCAGGTAGCTTTTCGACGGCTGCCTAGATACCCCTTTTCTGTTGGCTCTCGTGGGATAGTCGAATTAAGGTTTACGGATGGATATCGCATTGGCTGAAACATCGTTGCCCAGGTACAGGGTAATAGAAAGCCAAAACGGAGCGCATGAGTTACCGAACGTGTGCTCGGTCTGCTGTCCAGGGGAAGGGGCGGATTGTCCGGATGCTTCATGAAGATTAGATAAAAGCATCGCGAGCGAGGAGGCGGGGACATGCCATTAGATTCCTGCTGAAATTATATTAAAATCAGTAGACGAGCTCGGCGTAAATGGCGATGGCGCAAGGGTAGTCCATTGGGTTACACTAAACATGTTGAAAAAAATAAAAAATCTTTATTTTTTTCGCTGGCGATCTGGTGGTACGGATTCTTGGCGATGATGATTAACTGATATGGTGTACCTTACTACATCGCCTTGGAGTATCATCTAACCTTCACTATGACTAACTGCCCGGATTTATCTGATACGTATTGTCAAGACCTTTTGTGCCCAATGTGATAGAACAGCTGCTAGACAGGAAAGGGGCGGCAGAAAGCGTATTACAGAGGGGGGGGCTGCTTGTATAAACGTGAAATCCTCCGCTCGTACATAGATATGATATATGTGGATTCCTATAGCAGTTTCCTCCATTTGTATCCCTGACAATCTGATAGATATCCTGTTGGGTTGTGGTGTTTGTATAGCCCGGTTGGTTTCACCCCGTGGAAACCTGTCGTTCACTTCCAGTATGCGGGGGCAGTAGGTCTATGTGTATATACCTGAGATAAGTCATTATGTGCTCTGCTCTCTTATCCCTGCGGGATAGTATGGGACCAAACTTCGACAAGGTCAACACAGCGAAAGTAACTTGATTCGAAGCCTTTTCTGATCTGGCCGATATTCAGGGATGTTATGGATGGGCGGATCTCAGGTCTTCTAGAGGGTGAAGTCATGTGGATTGTTGAGAAGCAGGTGATAGTCAGAAGTCTGACCCACCTTCATACAAAGGTCATGAGTACTATATGGAGGTTCGCCAATGGTTGGGTATCTCGGATTTCAAGACAAGCTTTCGGCGAATTGAGAAGATTGGCTGTTATAACTTAAAGATGTTACCCCCAAACTCGGTCTAGCTTCTGTAGCTTGCGTGTAATGCTACGGCAACGTCGTAACGGCGTGAAGCATGCCATTGGTGCTGCGGAAATGACGGCATAATGGTATTCACTGACGCGCACCGGCGGGTTGTTGGTCGGGTGAATGCTTGGCCCCCATTTAAGGCAGGTCAGAATACTTTACACGACTCTGGAACCCCGCATTTTCAATATATCATACACCATTATCAAAGCGCTATATATGCACTCCGTTGGGCATCTCATGGTTCTGTTAGAACCCTAGCGGCGGATATGATGAAAGTCGGAAGCGCGATATATGTCCTTCATATCTCTTGTCAGTACGATGCAGACGCACCAATCTTCACAGGCTCACAATCGTTCTCAAACCGCCATTGGACTGAACGCCTTCACGTAGCTGAGCAGCACAGCTGCAGCACCCTTTGGCACCTTCCAACCAGGATTCAGTCGAAGAAAGCTTGAATAGGGGCCATTCTATGTCAGGGGACTTGGCAACACAGAGTGAAGTGCAGAAGAGAGTTAATGTAGTATAGGTAGCATATAGAATAGCAATAATTGCTAGTCCCTTGGAAAGAAAGAGGAGGAGGGGGGCAATATATAGGGTCGCTGGTGGGTCGCCGTTACTATAGTGCTATCTTACATAGGTCACTGACATTTTACCGCAGGGTGGCGGCCCAGGTGCAGGCCTCAGAGGATAGCTAGCGGCTAGGAATTCAGCATCTGAATATCAAGGGTCGAAGTTGAGTTCGCGAATATGATGGCCAGCAGTGGCTATTACATGTACAAATGCGGGCTCAGGATGACTGCTCTTGAGACTTTTGGACCTGCCCCCCAAGTCTAAAAAGCAGAAGAACCCACTTCGTGATCAATTTCATTTCGCACATAGCTTTGTTCTCAGTAAGATGGCAGTGGTTCATGGGACCTAGGATGAGCCTAAAGCGAACTGGAACTAAATACACAATCTGTGAACTTGATGGAGATGCTTCTTCGACCTACGTCTAAAGCTTGGTCCATAAGGCTAAAGCTGATATACACATATCCCTCATCGCTACGTCTGTTGGGTACCAAATAGGTACTATTCATTGCCAGTACTTCGTTGAAACTTTATCAAGCAACCTTATTTCATTGCATCGTTTTATGTCAGCCTAGAGCTCCTTGTGCCTTTGTTCGTTGCAGATAGGGTCTCATCAATAACGGGTTGAGCTACAGATAGGGCCGTTTAAATCACACGTGATATGCAAGTACAGCAGATGGTAGGATCGCGTCTTCGTCACCGGATCGCTTTTCACTATATCCGGGTAATTGAACCGTCATTTTCGCTTCCTCTGCGTTGTCGATAGATACGACGAAACGAAATAGAGCCGCTCCGGCTATGCCCGATAGAATAAGCACCGAACTATAAATATCAAAATTCATCTATCGGCACTCTATTGGTTTTTCTGGTGATTCTGATCCTAGGGTCGCCCGGATTCTCTCATAAACGAGGCCTCTCTCGGAGTCTCGTAACTGGTGGCTGGACAAGTACGAAAATGAAAGCAACCTATCAGGACTGGCCAGAGATGAATTGTTACTCCTAAGCACCAGTTATAAGAATCTATGCTTATACTCTGATCCCTTTCACAGGCTTACGTCACATCTTGACATCATTTCGGAGGATCCTTTTTCTTAGCCGCCTTTGTTCCGCGAAATGCCATTGTAGATATATCGTTGCGGCCAGGAGTCGATATCATGCGCTGATCGCTGGGGATACCACTATCTTATAACCAGACAATATTTACCCTTCAGCCATAAGCCCTTGTCTATACGTGGGTTGCCTGAATTCTGAATCCTACCCTGACAGCTATAACCCCCGCTAATGCTACATGTCCGTGTAGGTTCTCCAAGAGCATCATCCACTGACGATGCTGGGTATCAACACACTGGCAACCGGTGTCCTCGCCGTCGCTGCCGTAGCAACCGCGAAGCCGCACTCACTGATGCGCGCCGCCGCCGCGGCGGGCTCCGCCGGCTGCGGTAAGCAGCCCCCCATCCAGCCCGGACAGTGGCAGTCGGGCGAGACAGACCAAGGGCGGGTGTACAGGTACTTCCTCCCGGCGACGTACGACGCGAGCGTGCCCGCGCCGCTGATCCTGTCATTCCACGGCGCCGGGTGCACCATCGACGACCGGGTACAGGAGGACCGGCTCAGCAAGGCGCGGTTCAACACGGACCACGTGGTGGTGTACCTGCAGGGGGCGGCGGTCGACCCGGACGACCCGGGCTCGACCGAGTGGTACGGGGCGCCCGACGTGAAGACCGACGCCGACCTAGGCTTCACGGCGGACGTGCTCGATGCCGTCGAGGCCGCGCTGTGCGTCGACACCCGGCGCGTCTACGCCACGGGCCAGAGCCAGGGTGGCGGGTTCGTGGGCCGCCTAGCCTGCGACTGGGACCTGTCGCGCCGCATCGCGGCATTTGCGCCCGTTGCCGGCGCCTTTTACAACGCCGCTATAGACGTTGAGGGCGATTGTGACCCCGTCACCATGCAAAACGCGTGCGATGCGGGCCGCGCCGACATCCCCATCCTCGAGCTGCACGGCGGGAACGACCACACCATCAACTTTCACGGCGACTGGCGCCAGGGTGCCTGCCTGCCGGCCATCCGCCACTGGGCTAAGGATTGGGCACGCCGCGATGGCCTCGATCTCGACGATCGCGAGTCCGATGTAGCCGGCACCGACGGGGGCCAAAAGTGGGTCTACGGCAACGGCCTCGTGACACTGGTCAAGGCCGGCGACGATGTGGGACACGTCTGGATGTCCAAGGATAAGGGAAATGCTGACATAGAGGCGAGTGAATGGGTCATGGATTTCTTTCGGAAACACAGTCTTTGATTGTTCAGGGGGTTGTCGTTCGGCTTTTGTGGACTTTTCGGTGGAGACCGGATGGAGACGAGCTAGAAATAGGGGGTGGAGAAAGGGGTATTCTAGCGCTGAAGCATTCCACTATATTATGTTACTGATATTTACACCTATAGACTTACTAGAAGAGTAAAGCCTATGCTATTATTGCTTTTTCAGCAAGTAAAACTCTGCTTAACAGTTATGAACAATTTGGGACTTCTATCTGTGCTTAATACGATATAGATACAACCCGCCCGATAAAATTGAGTAGTTAACTAAGTACTTAGGTAGCTCAACTCCGTATCAAACATTCCATATTCACCTTTGACAAGACCACCCTAGATAGTTTCGTTCAACCTTGTCCAGTGCGGCACTTAGGTCGACAGCGTACTCAGCTCACCATGGGTAATCAAGTTTGGCGTCGTTGGTGCGACCATCATAAAACACGTTTCGCGCATCTGCTGCTAGATATCGAGAAGGCGAACCCCCCTCACCTCCAGAACTAGGTAGCAGGCACTTTATAAGAGAGGTGGGGGGGGGGGGGGGGGGGCGTGTGCTTATATACACAAGTGGCCCAGTGGTTTTATAATATACGATAGCCTACACCAGCTTTGAGAGTGAGTTCAACGATATTAATATTCATGAAGTTTGAATTAGACGAAAACTCTATAGGCTTACCCTTGTGATCATCCGAGCTCAACGTATGTACCTGTTACAGATCACGGCGAACCTAATCCATCGTAGGGGCGGTGATTTTTAACTATAAAGCTAATAGTTCATCAGAGTTGGTTCATACTCCATTGGCTTCTTCAGGCATAGGTATTGTGTCCCTTCACGTAGTTCAAGAGATCGTGGATTGTGTAGCCGCGTAGGATGGGGGCACGTAGAATCCACGCTGGATGGTGTTCGTTCAGCAGCACACCTTGATAAGATAAATATCAAATTTGACCATCTAGCAACCGTAGCCTCATGATGCCGTCTATGGCCAAAATTCGTTAGGCTCTCCGAGTGCCACCGTAACAGGGAGGGGTATAGTATTGTTGCGAGACCGACGAACTACAATAGCTGAAATTTTCCTATTGTTAACCATCAGCATCGTGGCCGGGGTATCTGTTGCCTTCGTCTCTGGGCTACGTACAACGACACAACGTGGGCTTAATCCTTTTCGGCCACCCGTCCGAAGGGTTTTCTAAATCAGTGGCTGATTGTGGGATAACTAAGCCGCACCCCGAAAAAAAGTATTCAAGCACAAACCCTTCCCAATTTCCTGTTTCCCACCCTCCATCTCTTCTGCAACCTTTTCCACAACACCGAGAAAACCACTGCATTCGCAATTCCCCACTGCTTCACAAGTTACACTCTTTTTACTTCATTCACGAGCTTGTACACAGCGCAGAAGTCTCCGGACTATATAGAATCATTGCTTATCTAGAATTTCGTGTTAAAGCACCTATTTACACATTCACACACTCCTTGCGTCAGGACCTACTGCAAACACACACACACACACACAGACAATGGCTGGAAACGTGAACTCCGACCTCACGCGCCTGAACATACGCTTTAGGTTCGCGCTTCAGGCGTCAACCCCGCGCCCGACCAAAGCTGAGATAGACGTGTCAGTAGGCCTTCACGGCGTCCTCACAAAGGCAAGCATCATGAGGCCCGTTCCTCAAGCGGGCTCTGATGTCCTCATCCCTGCCAGAGAAGAGGAAGTGAAGGTGCTAGGACTTCCCCAGTTCTTCCCCATCGAACACGAGGGCCAAGAGATCCGGGTTGCCATCTTTCCCAAGCTACTCTACCCGGCGCAGGCCAGCTCCGAGTGCACGATCTGCTTCGAGACTAAGCCCACTCGTGACCTGAGAAGCGTCATCGCCGTGTTGAACAGCAGCCGCGGGTCCAACGCCAAGGAGCTGCTACAGGCCTTGTCCGGCTTCCCCTCTATCGATGAGGTGGGCCGACACACGCATCTGCTGGACTTCTGCCGTGATTGTCTTGCCACCTACCTCAGCCACGAGGTCAGCATCCACCGCGACACCATACACGAGCACATCCGGTGTCCAGTAGAAGACTGCAAAGAGGACCTAGACGAGAGCCAGCTCAAGAAGTACTTGGGGGCCGGCGAGACCATCAAAAGGTACGACAGGCTGTCCCTGCTCCAGTTCATCAGCACGGAGGAAGACTTCCGCTGGTGTCTCACGCCCGGCTGCGACTACGGCGCCATCTGGCACATCAGCGAGTCCTGCAGCATGCTCAGCTGCCCGGTCTGCGAGACGTCCCAGTGCTACTACCACAAAGTGCCCTGGCGCATGCACGCGGGCATGACCTGCGCGCAGTACGACAGGAAAGTCCGGGACCCCGAGTCCTACGCGTGGCTGGACCGGCAGACCAGGGCGTGCCCCCGGTGCAAGGTCCGCATCTCCAAGGGCCCGGGGTGTTTCCACATGACCTGCACGCAGTGCCAGTACGAGTTCTGCTGGGAGTGCTCGGCAAAGTAGGGCTTTGCCGTCACCCAGGACGGACCCGTGGAGACCACCCGGCACGAGAGGGGCTGCTTCTTCAACGGCGCCTCGGTCATGACCACCGAGGTCTTCGGCGAGACCTTGCAGGATGGCATTGAAGCGCTGCTGGAACAGGCCCGAGATGATCAGGCGCGGGAAGAAGAAGAGGAGGAAGATGCTGCGCCTGACAGAGCTGCGCCTGGAGGGGATGTAGTGGTCGAGGAACACCAGGTGGATGATGATGATGTGGAGGAGGATGATGTGGAGGAGGATGAGATAGCCCTCAGCCCTGTCGACAGGCTGGAGGGGGGACCGACTGGCTGGGATGAAGGAGACTGGTTTGGAGACTGGTTGATTCGATTTGATTGATTGGAGATGGAAGCGCAGGAGGCATGGTGACACGGGGCATTGGAGTCGGAGGATTCTAGCATCAGCGATTGGTTTTTTGTTTATACATTGGGCAGCACCATGGTGTTTTGGTATCAGTTTTGATTAACTGCAGGGACACTTGTACATGGGGAGCTGATATTTTTATCATCTCCCCCCCCCTCTTCAATAAAGTCATATAAATCCACTACCTGTTCACTTGATGTAATGCCCTACAGTACACACATACTACACCACCCGACCTGCTTGGCTTCTAGCGGTCTATTATCGTGACAGGGATGGCGAGGAAGAGTGTAATAAGGGCGACCGGGGGGCAGAGTGATTCACTTAGGGCCTGTCATCCACTAAGTAGTCGAAGAGGTAGCGGAGGGTGGAGGAGGGATATAAAGAAGCTTTTCTCCTCAACTATAGTTCTTACCTAGAGGTTAGATAAACTTCAAATATACCCTTACTGAAGTATCTAACACTTGCCACCCGGTCCTACTACACTGGTGTTACATGGACCTGGCAGGCATACGTGTAAACATAGACATAGGACGGAATGCTTTATTCTTTTTTTGGTGTTGCAAAAACAGCGCATATTCATCTTCTTCTATAAGCTGTAGGTTTAGACTATGTCGAGATATATAAGAGACGTTTGTGAATAAATCAAAGCGATCGCAAACTCCTTGTCCGGCCATCCCTCCATACGTTCAAATATGAAGGGGGGGGAAGTATATATACTTGAGCCCTGAACACCTGATGACAACCCCGCCGACTTCAAATATATAGATCTCCCTCTGGTCATTCGTACCCAACCGGACTTATTGTGATTCGACGTGGATTGCTCGAAGCAGATGCAGACTCCGACTTCGTGTCTTTCATTAAACCTTCCAGGGAGGTAGAAAGGAAAAAGCGCTCATTCGTAAAGCATAGTGGAATGATGAGTTCTTGCGTAATGGCCATTGTAATAATTGCGACGTTTCGTTTCATGACGCCTCGTCGTCATCAGCCCACGCCATGCGCGCTCGTAGTCGCTTGGCTGGGTTCTTCGGCAGCGACAGCGACGCCGACTCGCCGTCCTCATCCTTCTGCCCTTGCCTCTGACCATCAATACCAACGCTAGTTGACGCGGCACCGTCGTCGTCTGCGGGTAGCGGCGGAGCAGGGCTATGTGGACGCTTCAATGCCCTGGCGAGTTTGAGCGCAGACACGCGAGGCGCACTACTCGCTTCGGTCATACTCACGGCTCCCAGGTCGCGCTTTTTGGCGTCGGGGGTGGTAGCCAAGGAGAGGAGCCCCTCATCCGGATCAAAATTCCGTCCAAATCCCCTTCCGAAGACGAATTGCGGTGTCTTGAGCGCAGCAGTCTGCGCTAGGCCGTCACCACAGCCTCCACCACCACCATCAGCGCCACTACCATCCATAGGCATAATACGCACGTTCAGGATCCACTCGTACATGGGCCGATCGTCGAGGATGGAGCTGACGCGGCGGTGCTCGGCCTGGGTCATGCAGTGGCGGCGTTGGACGATGAGTTCCTCGATGGAGCCGCGCAGGACGAGGGTCTCGACGGTGACGGGTTTTTGTTGGCTGATGCGGCGGGCGCGGCCGATGGCCTGCGCCTCGACTTGAGGGTTCAGAACCGGCGCCAGGAAGTAGATGCGCGACGCGCTGCGCATGTCGAGCCCGAACGCCGCTTGACTGATGTCCATGAGCAGCACCCGGAACTTGGCGTTCTCCGTGAACGTCGCGATGTACTGCGCCCGCCGCTCGGCGCTGAGGCCTACCCGCGAGTAGATGAGGTGTTTGATCTGGAGCTGTGGGTGGGGAAAATGTTACGTTAGGACAAGGTTTTAGAAGTGCAAATAACTCAAAATCTCGGAGGTCTAGTCACTACGTGAGTTGAGCACAGGACGGGAAACTTACAATGTCAAGCATTACAGAAAGGTAATAGGCAATGCTGTTGTTATCGTAGAAGACAATGATCTGCTCCTCATCTTGGTATTTGACGATCGAATCGATGAGATAGGACAACTTAGCAGACGCCGTGGAGATCATGCGAGTCTTCGCGAGTGGTTCGGCAATATCGATTTTGTTGGTCAGAGTGGACGCGACCGGACTTTGGTCCTCCAACTCTAGGGATGTTGGGTCCGCCAGGGTCCCCGACTTCTGCTTTGCATGGTGGTCGTCGCCTAACGGTGTATGGCCGGCCAGTGCCTCGACCTGGGACTCGTGCGGCGGGGAGCGGCCGGCTGCCTCTGCGGCTGCTGTGAGGGCTTGCGTTCGTACGGCCTTACCCTGAGAATCTAAGCGCCCGGTTTCGATCATCAGTTGAAGTGAGTTCGGTGCATCGATGCAGGGGTTGAGGTATTTTTGCAGTGCAAGAACCAGGCCAGCATCGGTACAGATAGGTTCCCCATCCTCCCCTCTGTTGTCCAAAGACCAGTTGATTCCGTTACCTCCGGGAAAGTTCTCGAGATAAATCGGCAAGGTTTGGAACTGGTTGCTAACGTCTTTTAGCTTGTTCTTAGCCGCGAGCTTCCCGAAGTCTATGGCTTCTTTCAGAAGTTTTTCATCCTCGGGACTGATGGGAATAGTCTTCTTCTCCAAGAATTCTTCCGCGATCTGGACCGCCTTGGTGATGTCCTGCGCCGAAAAGAAACTCCCGCCAAAGAAGCTCGCTTGTCTCAGGTTTTTTACTAACTCAATGAGGCTCTTCCGCTGCCGGGGATGAAACAAATAGTCTATATCCGTCCGCTGAGACTGCACCGAGTTGAATATGATCACCATCGAGAAGAGATTGAGGGCGAGCTTGTCCTGGAATGATCCATCGAGTACTACGACCTTCTTATTCACCGGCGGCAGCATTTGACTAACTTCACCCAGGCGATGTCGAATGATCAACGAGTCCAGAGTCCCTTTGAGGCAATCGCGCCTGTTGTGGCCCTTGGAATGCTGCTTCCGATTCATAACGTATATATTCCAATCAGCGACAGTGTCACCAGGTTCATCCTTGCTGTTGGCCCACGGGCGGACTTTCAAATACTTTGCCGCTAAATTTCCAATACGCTGCAGATCTTCCCTCTCCTGCTGTATTGCAGTATCGGGAGGCTGCTTGCTGTTGGGATCACTCTGATGATGACCTGCGATGGGCACATCTTGGCTGGTACCGTATAAGCCTCGAGAAGGCGTACCAGTCACAACCCACCGTGCAGCGATTTCGAGCCTGTCAATGACGCGCATCATGTCACTTCTGAATCCCGGGCCTTGGGCGCCAAGCTTATGACCTTCATCAATGATGCATCTCTTGAAATGTATGTAGTCAAGAGGGCAGTAGATATCCAGCAATGGAGCTTCTGGGAACCATCGCCGCTCCTTCTCAATCAATTCGAATCGGCTCTGTGAGAATATAATCACGTCGTACGTCAGCAAAACGGTGACCTGTGGAATTGGGGCCTTATCCACCATAACGAGAACCTTCAAACCGCTTGTATGCTTCTTGATTTCATTCTTCCACTGCGTAACGAGGTTGTTGGGTGCGATGATAAGATTGCAACAGCTGAGTAAAACCTCCTTGAATGGAATGGACCGAGCCAAAGTACGAACACTCCTACGCGGCTCAATCAGCGCATCCTTTTGGATCCTATATAGAGCATGATTTTCTGGCTTCTCGAGGGCACTTATGCAGTTCTCGTAGTCGAGGCCTAACTGGGCACGGCATGCTTCGAAGTAGGGCTTCCAAGCTACGGAGGCTTTGTTTGCGGTAGCTGCAGCCATGTCCATCAAGCTGGCCTTCTTCGTTCTGTGTGGTGTTTCAGGAATGAAAGGTTCGGGCGCCCTTGTCGGCTCCTGTCTGGTAGCAAGAATCAAAGCTAAGCAGATCAGTGTCTTGCCTGTGCCCATTTCTTCGGCAAGAATCCCCCCTCGGGGCGCATCATAGTAATTAGGCTCCCTAAGTACCAGACCTGTCACTGTGTCGAAGTACCAAGGCTTGCCAGTTTGATCCAAAGAAGATTTGAGTCGAGGATCAATAACCCTACGAGGTTCCATCTCCCGTTGCAGCATCAAGGCGGCCGAGTTACGTTGATAAGGGTACAACGTCGTGGTAAGCCCGGATATTTTGCTCTCCAGGAGACACTGCATGGTGTTGCGAGTATCCGGACTGACTACGATGTTAGGATCTGGACGAGGCGAAGGCACGTTGTTGAACATGTCCAGGAGAGAAGGAGATGAATGGCCGTCTATTGGCAGCGCACTATTGCCGAATGGAAGTGGCTGTGTTTGGCGGATCGCATTGGCTTGTCCCTCCCATGAGTGTGAAGAGTAGTCAAGCGATGAAATAAGCTTCGGGATTGTCTTGGTCAGTTTCTCGCTCTCGGTACCGCTCGTACGACCTCTCGTGGTATCATGAGGGAGTATGTAGACTCGCACTCGCCCGACTGCATCTGGCCCTGGTGTAGCTCGGAAGGATAGTTGGATCCATTGTTTCTTCCATAATCCTAGGAACGGGTGTAAAGCCGGGGTCTGTAAGAGTGCCTGCTGGAAGATAGGCAGAAGACGAGATGCCTCTGGGATGAGGTTATGGTCTTGCGCACAAGAGAAGAACTTCCAGCCCTCCAGCGCTGCCAACATCCAAATCTCAGGTGGTAAATCTGGGCTATTGGAAGGGACATCAAGACATCCAGCTGGTATGTACTTGCTAACCCATGGCTCGCCAGCGACGGATGGCCACTCAGAAGTCGCCGCCATTACTGGTTATTGGAGCCTACGACTCATGAACCTTGTCCGAAGACCATGGACGACAAACCGATCCCTTGATTGACGAGTGAAGTCTGGTCGAGACTTATCGAGCTACTTATCGAGCTACTTGAAGATTGGTTGAGTGGATGCAGATGGTGACCTCGGGAAGATTGATGATGTGGATGTGTCAGACTGGAAAGTGGTCGCAACTGCATGTGTAGGTAGCCTTGTAGGTGGCTGCCTGCCCCTGCGTTGGGTACGAGATGTCATACCCAGGTACAGTATACGAAGGTCAGTACGAAGTAGCTGCCGCAAGTCGATAGACACTCCACACTGATTTTTGGGTGTGGAGTGTCTCCCGACTTTTCCCCGTTACTTCAGTCGGAGCTCTTCTGTAGGTACTAAAACCTTAACCGGGTAAAGTGGCATGTGTAAATTGTGGGGGTGGGGTGTTCCTGCACCAGACCTAAGTACCTACATACCCTCAAATGCATCATGGACACTTGCATTTCAGCTGGAGGTCAAGGTTTCTTGGCAGTTCCCGAGGTCGTGTCTAGGTTCTGTTGGCAGTTCATGCACGGAAGAAGTACCAATACGGTAGGAGTTCCCAAACTGCTGGTGTTTATAAAGTACGGATACAACTACGGATACAATGTACATACCTAGGTAGGTATCCTGCTTGGGTTGGCATCGCATCCATGAATTGAAAACATCGACAGTGTTCAGTACTACGAAGACTTTGAGTTATTGCCTGGTTTCTTTCATATCGATATGTAATCCCCTAGTAATACGAAAATAGTGTCATGGTAATCAGACCCTCGCTTGTCAGGGGATATTTCGACACAGAGTCAGGGTGTTACGCAACCACGGCAACGCGATTGTCACCAAATGGTTGCTACCAGGTTTGCAGCCCATCCATTTCGGATGTTTCTGAATTGCGCAACCTGCAACGCCATTCACGATAACCTCTCTGGTTCTGGTTGCCGCGCAACTGGTTGCACGTTGCAGTGGCTGGTGATTTGTGGCTTGTATACAACTAAGCACCGCCACATCGACGGTTTAGGGGTTGTAAATAATGGGTCTGAAAAGGGGGAGGCAGTATGGAAGGGTCCGGTAGCAACAGGTCGGATAACGGAAGGGGTAAGTAGGCTGCAAATATGCTTCCAGGCTTGGAATACGCCAAATAAACGCCAAAAGTTTGCTTTACGGCCGTTGTGTATACCCTCACTTTAACCCGATTTGGGTACTGCAACCAGTGCAACGCCATTGTAATTTGGATGCAGTGGATTGCGTTGCGTGGCATCCGATGCTAGGTAGGTAGGCTCATCCGCATCACAATAAAGCTTCCAGTCCTCTGACTCGAAACATTGCAGTCTGGCTCTGGGTTATTGGTTATGTCACGTCTTCAATTGAGAAAGCAATTGTGTTGCGAGGTATCTGTGTTAACGGTGTGTATGGTTACTTGGGTACGTGGTATCAATGTTTGGATGTGGTACTGCTGTGCAGTACATTAGCTACGGTACATCTCCGCCAAACACTCCAATGGCAATGATGCTGGTGATGCTGAGAATCAATTGAACCCACCGTCTTGCCTTGGACTGGAGGGAAACCGTACCTCGATCCAGTGTATTGTCTATTGCTTTGGGTATTATCCAGACTGTGGCTATTCATGATGTATCTTGTTGCTTCGTGATAAGGGTCTATCATGTACCTTGATAGGGTACAATAGAAGTTTCCAGCAAGGTAGCAGCTAAAGGTGTGCATCACTTCATAATAACGTTGGGGGGGGGGGCAGTGTTGTGATAGGAAAGAACTTCTTCTTCGCCTCGCGAGACAAGCTCACGATAGCAACGAAAAATTATGGATGAAACAGCGTTTCAAAGTGTTTGCCGAAGCAAACGAGTTCAAAAGATTCTCGTGGGAGAAGGCACCAAAAGGTGGGCCAAACCTTCTCGAAAGTCCACGAAGTGGTTGGAAAGCCCCGCGAGGCCCATCTACCTGGCCGCCCCCAGGTCCACCGCACCCAAACCATTTGTTTCCCCGTCCCTGGACTCACCAAGACACCCGGCACGCCCGCCAGCTGGCCCTCTTCCAGGAACTCCCCAGACCGGCAACCGCTTCTCCGCAGTAGGAATGCTCTTGCCACATTTGACGATATGCGCATCGAATCCTGTCGGCAATGGAAGCGCTGTCGAGAAAACGCACGGCGAAATGAAGAGCTGGGTCCTTTGCTGGTAGTCGTCGAGTTGTAGTTGTTGAATTGTAGTCGCCGAGTTGTAGTCGTCAGGGTGTGGCGGCTCGGTGTCGAATGCCGCTTGGTCTGGAAGACGGAACTGTGTGCGCACACAGAACTTGGAGAAGAAAAGAAGGAAGAGAGGGAGAACAGAGGGGGGAGGGCACGCTTAAATAGTTTTTCGGGCCTGCGGAAATCAGCCTACTGATTGTGATTCTAGAAATGTGACTTGGTTACTAGGACTGATTAGGCAACTTTGACACTCACTGCCATCCGCCGACGTGCCTCGTGATCCAATCAGAATCTGCAGTTCACCTAGGTATTTAGGATGTACACGGTGTCCATGGCTACAGCAGAGCCGCACCTTAAACTGACCTTATCTAGACACCATATACAAACAAGTATACACATAAAGCTGTAATAAGATCAGAAATACCTAGGTACCTCAATACACTTCCCCTCCCCCATACCTATCTAGGTAACCTTATGACTACATGGTGCCAATGGATCTCGTTCCCAAATCAAAATCAGACGGCACCGTAGGGAGTATGACTCATCAATACTAACCAACCTCTGTAGGAGATACTTCAATAATAACCAGGAGACCAGAGAGAAAGTACCTACCTATGACTTAATGGTGGATGGTACCTACATATAAGAAGTATCTGCCCATCTGAAGGTACCACCATGGTAATACTGTACGGATTTTCCTATTGGTCATTTACACTTGGATCGGATCACTCCTGGTAGTATAGGTATTTCTCGATTCAGACTTCAGGATCAGTCACCCACCTACACACCGGCCAATTAGATCACAGTTCCGTAAGTTTGAGATCAATACCTCCTGTTGATTCTTGTATTGCGGTCTTGCGCCAGGTACCTAACTAAAGAAATACTAGATTGTAATACTCCTTCCCCCAGTGGTTGTTTTCAGACCAACTGCAATATCCAAGAAATTGTAGCGAGCGGCAAGATCGTATTCGGAAGCGGATATTTCCCCGGACGAAGCTCTGTGACATAAGTATTGAGCTGCTGTTGACACCATGATACCTGGAGCAGCTTGTATCACTGAAATGTATTTTCTAACTGTCGGCAAAGGATATCGAGTAGGCTCATATAGGTCCTTGATATATCTTGCCTATGGCGGGAAAATGCCATTCACCTAAGACCTCCCCCGTAATCCTGCATTCATTGGGTTCTTTCGTAGTGTTTCGTGTAAGTTATCGTACCAAGCAGCCACTGGAGTTCCATGTTGCGCTGAAGGGTATGCAGATCGTTCAAAGTAGTACTCTAATCAGCCAGGATTTGGATCTGTCCGCTAAGGCAAGCAATTCAGAAATGGCGAGTCATTGACCTCTATGATGAAAGGTTTCATGCCAAGTATGCCGGTATCTCATTGGTTAGGATTCATACGTGCTTTCTTAATGTTCTGTAGAACCCCCAGTACGAGGCAAACACCTCGCAAGATTTTCTGCTACAACCTGCGATGGAAAGTGAAACTCCACTTGTATCTGTCAACCCGGCTCAGGTGACATGGATACCAACTCATTGGAGGAAGGGGTCTACCGGTATTGATCGTACTTCCTGGCTTTGTCCCAATGCTTCTCGAACGCCTCTTGATCACCCTCCAAAACTGCCACGAGACTGTCGAAAAACTCCCTAGGCGTCTCCGGTAAAAAGTCGATGCCTTTCCCATAATCTTCCTCTATATGCATCATCTCTGTTACCCCTGGCTTCAAAAGGGCACCAAGTGCCGTCCTAGCCTTCCCCTTACCCTTTCCCTTCCCCTTCTTCTTCTTCCCCTTCTTCCCCTTCCCCTTCCCCTGCCCCTTCTTTTTCCGACTAACCACCAACTCCCTTTCAACCGCCGTATCCCCCGCATCTCTGAACCACCCCTTAACCATCTTCAGCGTCAGCGCCCCACCCTCCACATCCTCCCTTTTCCTTTCAGCCGCATCCGCAATCGCGAGCCGGGGATCCGCGCCCTTCTCCACGAGGAACCGGAGGAACTGCCACTTGTGCTTGTTGCGTACTCCCATCTTTGTGTCCTCTATCATATGGTCGGCACACCAGTGCTGGTACGCCACCTCTATGTGGCGATACGTTGCGCATAGTCCGTGTAGGACCGTGCGATCACTGCCGAAGAACGGCACGTTGATGTCGACGCCAGGTCTCCGTAGCAGCTCTTCTATCACGATTTTCGCAGGGTTCACGTGGTCTAGCGAGTGGTCCGATATCGATAACCCAACGTCGAGGATAACGCGGCTGAGTATCTCGTTGAGGGCATTGGCAACACCGATGTCGATGTCGATGTTGACATCTGAGTGCGAAACCGAGGCTGTAGTGCCTAGTTCGGCGTCTGGCCGCCTGTCCATGTTAATGTCTGTAACAACACTACTAGCCAAGTCCTGCTGCCGTTTCTCTGGGTGGTGATTGGTGTTGTAGAAGATGTAGTTGTCTAGGAGCAGCGTGACGAAAGTTTGCCAGATGTCAGAGGCCTCCCGTGTCAGGAAAGAGTCGGCGTGATTCGTAGTGCCCTCGTGCAGGAGGTAGTCGACGTAGCTTTGGGTGGCGGCATTGCCGCGGCGGACCAGCAGGGCGGCGGTTCTGAAGAACTCGCGATAACCCAGAAAGGAAAGGTTTCTGTTTTCGTGACCCCAGTTCCCTCGGCCATAATGGTGGCAGCGTTGGGGTTGTTCAAGCTCGAACTTGTTGTCTATGAGTATGTTGAACGCTCTTGGCGGAGTCCCAAGCTCAGCGCTCGACAAGTTGGCTTTCGAGATGTCGTGCGGGATCTTGTGCGGGATCTCAAGAGAGGCGCCCTTCTGTAGCAGGAACGCAAGGCCGTCGGCGGGCATGAGCATGCCGTCATTCATGTCATCCTCCCAGCTCATCACACAGTGGAGGTATACAAGCACTGGCGTGACGTTGTAGTAGCCACCATCGTACTTCACGACGGCGCCCTGATTGATGTCCGCCCCACAATCGAGGCACAGCTGCACCATGTCCCGGCCGCCGCGCTGCTGGGCCATCGACTGCACGGCGGCGAAGATAGGGATTTGCGCGAGCCCGGGCCAACATTTCAATTCTATCGGCATCTGAGGACCCCGTATGTCGGCGCCCCGCTCTAGGAAGAGCCGGACCATGGACGGCGACTGCGTGAAGATCGCGGCCGTGAGCGGAGAAATGGACGCTTTTTGGCCCTCGACCCAGTGCACGGAGTTCGGGTCCGCTCCTCGGTCCAGGAGAAAGTGGACGAAGTTGAGCGGGGGCGGCTGTGCGCCGCCGCTTGCCTTGGCAGCTCCCATGAGTATGCGGTCCACGGCGGAGACCCCGGTGATCCAGGCGTCGAAGCCGGCTTCCAAGAAGACCGACAGCTTCGTCCAGGCGTACCTGGATATGAGTCTATTTAGTAGACCCCCGACTTGCGCGGGGCTTACGCTTGCTGGCTCAATGCGCGCGCCGAGCTCGAGGAGAGCCCGCGCAGCATGCACGCGGCAGGACCCATTGTCGGGATACCGAAGTGCCTGGTACAGCGTCGACATGCGCGTGATGACTGACCATGCATCGTCTTCTTTATCTGAATCGTTCGACTCTGGGTAGGTCAGTTTCTCTATGGTGCTGGCGGATGCGCCGTAGCGTCCGACGGCGAGTCGGATCGTTGCATCATTGTCGTTCTTGCAAGCGTGAAGCATCGCTGTGTTCTGCACATCCCGCCTGCGGTAGATGGCTGGCTCAACACATCCCTGGAGTCGCTTGTTGCATTTCAGTAGCGCAACTAGGGCTGGAATGCCCAGACGTGCAACGATGTCGTCGAAGAGCTCCCGTGGGAGAGATTCTAAGCGCCTCGCCATTTGCGATCGAAGCTGTCTTGCTGTAATTATGTTGATAGGTATATTACTGTGTTGGTTGGAAGCCTGATCATGCAGCTTTCTAAGTATTATATATACGCGACATGGACTTAGCCAGTCGTAGTCTATAGGTAAGAATATTATGTTATGGTCGCCGTGAACGTTCCCATGGATCTTCAACTTCAGGGTCCATATAAAGAGACTCCATATACTCGTCAGGGCTAGAAACGCCTTTGACCCGTATTTTTAGTAAGGCGTTTCTAGCCCTGACGAGTAAACCGCACATGGCACGCGTGGGTCACATACCGACATAGAAAAAGAAATGTACATACAAGGTACTGTAGGAATCTCAGTGAACTTCCAGTGTTCCAGGGCTCTCCAGGCCTTCTGAAGCACTGGGCCTAAGCCCTGAAGCACTCACATTTCCAATGCCGCCAAACGCAGCATAGCTGGAACTTGAAGAATCAACCAATAAAATACTATGCCTGGTCTGTATGGGGCAAGTAACGCACCATGAGAAAAGATCTCGGCCAGGTATCGTACGAAGTACCCGTCGGCTGCTTGCTTCGTTTTTCCTGGTATTTCCTATTACCTGCAACTTTAACAGCTTCAATACTTGTCATTACAGCATCCGTTTGTAAAATCTGTTAGCTACTTAGGTATGACCATGGTATTATATAAAGTAAGTATAACTTCGTACGGAGGTGTTGGAGTATTTGTACCAAACATACAGTAAATACCCCTGCGTACTGTAAATCAGGCAACAGGCAGCCATTCCGAGCCGGAAGGCGACAGGAAGGGATGGGTAGGTATTTGGGAACGAAAGCACACGGAACAGCCGATCAGCACGCAATATGTAATCCAGGCTATCAATCGATCGACTTGAGAACGAATGAGTCACGAACAAACGGAACAAATGCGACAAGCAAACGAAACACTGCTTGATTTGGTAGGAACGCTGAGATAAGGAGTAAAACAAGAGCGCTTAGACTACTTCGTACCGCAAGCGATACACCACCCACAATGTCATGGTATGATGGTGTCTATCTATGAATTATATGGAATTCCTTTGGATCAGTCTTTATCCTTGACTTGGTATCGCTCCCGGTGCTGAAACTGCATAATGAAATCAAATCAAACGATGATGCCCCTCGTACAGCCCTCATAAGTGCAGATTAGGCGTAAGTACAATGCATATCAAAACCAGTCCAGTCACATCTCTCCTTACCCTACACTTTCGCTGCCGACAGCGACTAGTCAGCGAGTGTCCGTGTCGCTTCACGGTTTCGGTGTCTACCCTCCTATGCTCCCTCTTGTCTCAGATCACGAGGCAAGCTCCCCCCTGCGCACTCTCCCGTGCTCCCTCCCGAGACCCGTCCTGCTCCTGCTGTTGCTGCCTTTTCTTCTCCTCTTCCTCGTGCTTTTTCTTTTCCTCCTCGCGCTTCTTCTTCTTCTCCTCTTCCTGCTTACGCTCCCTCTCGATTCTCTGACGTTCGAGCAACTCGCGCATGTCTTGAGCCCACGCAGCCAGCTTGGCCTGGTTGCACAGGCACCAGAGGGCGAGCTCGCGCGTTGCCAGGGTATCCTCTACGCAGTCGTGGCCCTTCCTCCCGACTTGGATATTCATGCCCAGAAGATCTTTGCAGAGTACCTTGAGGCCCCAGATGCGGTTGTTGTAGCAAGTTTTTTTGTTAGATCCTTCCCCTTCTTCTTGTCGTTGCTGCTGTCGTAGTGGGCGGCGACCGAACACGGCTTCCGCCGTCTGGATAGCCGTGTCCACGACCAGGCCGTGGGCGAGCCGCAGCATGAACAAGTCCGACTGCAAGTCGTGCCCGACCAACACGGTGCCGGCGTCGATGTGCTTGAGCAGCGCGGCGCGGGCGCTGTGCCAGCCCCACAGCATCCGACCTGCGTTCCTAGCCGATCGCATGGCCGCTGGGTTCAGGCCGCTGTACCGGGTTCGCCAGTTGCTCACCTTCTGGGGTGGTTGGACGAGCACGTCGATCAGCACCTCACCCGTTAGGACGTCAATAGCGCACAGCTGGGCCAGCTCGCTGACCTCGCAGGTCTTGCCATCGCCCGTTCCGAAGCGCACGCCGACCATCTCGCAGTCGAGCGCTACCACTTTGCGCTTAGCTTGGCGGGCCCGGGACGCGGATGGTGTCGCGACGAGGTCTGCTCGATCCACGCCGTTAGGCACACGGATGCCTTCGCTCTGCGTGAAGAGTTCGGTGGAAGTCACATAACGCCGATCGGTCAGTTCCTTCTCTGCGTGGCAGCGAAGCTTCAGGGCCTCGTAGAGGATTTGTTGGTGATCCGGGGAGAAGACAGAGTACTGGTTCTGACCGTAAGAGAACGTCGCAATAGGGAATGCATCTATGGCGGGGTAGGTGATACGCTGAGCTATGCTTGGGGTTGTAATGGTCTGTTCCAAGTTTACATCCATCAATCCCACCCCCATTGTTCCCACCTCCATCATGCTAACGTCCATCGTGGCCGTTGAATGGAATTGATCGTTTTCACTATCGTTGCGGGAAACAGGTATGAAAATGGGTTGCAATGGTCCTTCAGGTTTACTTCGTGCCTACTTCTTACGTACCTGGGCAAGTTTGGAAAGTAGTAGCTGAGTTATTGCAGGTGGTTGCTGCCTGGTAGACGGGGAAGTGTTTTTAATGGTTGGTTGTTTCAACTTTGAGTTTGCTGCATGCAATGGGACGGGATGAAGGCAAGAAGCAAGAGCCCTGGAGGCAATCAATCGGTTTTTAATAGTGGGGGTGACCATGGGCAAAGCGCAAAGCGGGAAAGAACATTCGGCTGGGATAAGACACTGCCTCACAACAACTGGATGGTTCGGCTGCCTCTGGGCGTATTCTGTACGGTCCAAGGCGTTCTTGAGGCAGTTGTGAAAGCAGTTGTTGCCATTCTTGTCGAATGGACCTTCTCTGCACCGATAAGTGGAAAATCTAATGTCGTTCTGATTGGTGTGTCAGGGCCTACGGAGACCACCTTGAAATTCCTCGATTCCCGCCTGTAATTCTTGCTGATGCCATTCGGAACTTTCCTACAATACAACATTGGCTCTAGTCATTAGTACACTTGATGCATTGGGAAGCGTCGGGTAATGATTGCTGGCTTCCCTCCCATAGCCCTCTTGCTAGGTACTAGGTATGTTGTCCCATAACAACAAGCAAGGCTGTCGAGACGAAGCTGCTCTAGCCAGGGACGTCAGAGGCACAGTACCTACAGAACTGAATATGACTTGATGAGCCGATCACTAGGTACCTAGGCAGTAGGTAGTCTCGAGAATCCGACTTCTACTTACACGAATCCCTGCATGGTAAGGCTACACAGAATAGACGCCCTCGTTCAGGTCACACGAGACCATATGGCGTGTTCACGATCACTCAACTTCGGACATCCGACTTCATGAATAAACAGCACTATACTCAGCAGTAACTACCTCTATTTGTTGAACGTGATGTATGCCTAGGTAGGCCACAACGCGCTTTCTGTAAGACCGCTCGCCTAGGTGTACACCGACCTATCCACCCACGCACCTTCGCTCACACATCCTGGATATCGAATTTGACAAGCAAGCTGCAACCCGTCTCGTGACCCTTCAAGTCCAGCATGCGGACGAACCGCCACTCGCCGGGGACCACGTACAGCAGGCGCACGGCAGCAACGGCGAACATTGGGTTGGCCGCGAAGCTGACGTCGCTCTTGATCAAGATGCGCAGGAACGTGAGCTCCTCATCGTCGTCATACTCCCACTCGAGCGTCTCATCCCACAGCGGGTCCGTGTTCGGCGGGTTGGTGTCGCCGTGGCGGTGGTGCAGGAACCCCGTGAATCGATGCTGGCGGTACGGCGCCGTCTTGCGCTTCGGGTGCGCCCCCGCGTCCAACGTTCCCGGGTGGATCAGCTTGCACGTCACGTACGGCCGAATGTCGTCTTCGTCCGTTTCCTGATGTGGCGGGATTGGGACGCCAGTCGCGCCCGCGACTCGGAGGCGCAGGATCTTCTTTCGCTTCCCACCACCACCAGACGATACCCCGCGCAGATGCGCCGGCTTCAGCACGTACCCGTCTGTGCCCCCGAACAGCGCCTCGTTGAGCTGCATGCCCGTCCCGAACGTCTGCCAGTTCATGGCGCAAATTTGGGCACCAACACCCCAGAACGGTACCGGATGCAAGTTGGCCGACGAGATGCGCGTCCCCTTGGGGAACACGCGCATCAGGTGGCGCGCGTTGTGGCGCGCGATCTTCGCCTTCGGGTTCGCCCACGCCGAATTCCCCGTGGGTGCGAGGTGCGCCGCGAGCCCTGTTTCGGATACGTTGATCAAGTGGTGGTGCGGCCCGTCTTTGAGGCCGGCGACTTCGTCCTCGAACCAGGAGTTGTCCCGCGGTTTGACCGACTGCGCGTACACGCCCAGAGCCGCCAGCTCGGGGACGATGCCGCCGGCTTCTCCTGCCGCTGCCGCTGCCGCTCGCTTCTTTTTTGCCCTGTACTCGGCATGCGCACGCTGTTCGTCTGCATCTTCGTCGTCGTCGGAATCGCTGTCGCTGCTGGCCTGTTCGTCGGGAAGGTGATACTCGACGATGACGGCGATCTTGGACCCGAGCTGCGCGAGCGATACGTGCTCTCCGCGCTCGCTGCCGCCGTCTTGCTCGGCATGGCCCTCCTCGCGCACGGGCTTGCTCAGCAGACGGTCCCCGAACACCTCGTTCATGATCGCGACGAGGCGGCGCTGGCCATGGGGCCCGCAGTGGTTCTCCAGCGACAGCAAGATGGGTGCGGGGCCGTAGCCGTCGTCGCCTCGATCACCACTGCCGCCGCGCGCTTCCGCCGCCGCCTCCCTGTCCACGATGTCGCGAATGGTCTCGCACACGGCGCGGAAGGGGATGTTGGACACGAGCGTGTAGCCATGCGTGACCTTCGGCTCGTCCTCGTCGGCGTCGCCGTCCCAAGCATCGATCTCGACGCACCGCGACCCTGTGCCCAGCGCCCTCTCGTACGCCGTCGCCGACGATTGCCCCGCCAGCTGGTGGCCCAGCAGGTACGTGTTGTGGCTGGAGCTGACGAAGTACTCGGGCAACGGGTGCGAGCGGTCGGTCAGCTCGGCCGGGACGCGGGCGTGCGGCTGAGTTAAGAGTGCCCGCAGTGCCTCGGTCTTAGCTGTGTCCGATTCCGAGTCGAGGCCGGCTTCGGCCTCGGAGAGCACGCCCTCCCGCACGAGGAAGGATCGCAGCGCGGAGCTGACGCGCAGATCGCTCTTGGTCACACTGCTCTGTCGCCCGCCGTAGCCGCCCCCCGCGACGGTGTTGCCGTCGACTTCCTCGCCCACGTCCTCCTCGTCATCTTCCTTGGGGCGGCGGCGGCGACCGCTGCTCCCCTTCGAGAGGGGGTTCAGCTTTGACAGCTGACTCGTGAGCCCCTCCATTATGGACTGGGGATGTGGGGACCCTTTAGGCCTGTTTGGGAGCAAAGTTACCTAGGTACTTCAATGACCACGCTGGTGACTAACTATGCGTATCCGTCAATTTGGAATTTGGAAAGATAAAGATGCAAGGTGGACATGCAGCTGGACGTGTGATTTCTATTCTCGAGTAACTCCAGCGCTGTGATTCAGATAAGACTTGAACGTGAAGTGAATACAGTACCTGGTCAGCAAGGACACTTGACGGCTTGGCTGATGACATTAACTAGCGGCTGCAAATATACCGGATCGGACAAGTGTCAGTGGGTCAGCCCCCAGCTTACGTATGAAGTTTCGTGGAGTCGCGGTTGAGCACTTCTCATCGCTTAACAATGATGGATCTATATACTTGGGTAATAAGTTAATGATTGCTTCGTGTGGAATTGGCCACTGCTGAGATTTTTACGTCCAGTCCGACAACAGGAATTACACTTCGTGGGCCCAGTCAATCTACGTGAATGATTCACGTAGAATGTTCCCCAGAATTTACCATCTGGAGTACTCCGTTTTACCGTCCGGATGGATGGGACCATAGATAACCTCACCCTTCTGGAATATACCTGATGGTGCACATGATATCAGTATCATTATATGGGGCTTAATGACTAGTCATATTACCTGGAAATCACAGAATACTTGGGGGCTCGAGATATAGCAAGGTATAAGAACTTTAGGAGGTATTGAATTGGGCAAGTGCCTGATCCTTCGAGGTTCAACGGGGGGTTCTTAGTATCACCAAGCGTGGTTCCAAATTCTCATCTATCGCTTGTATATATGCAATATCAAGTAACTGTATTGTAAGCGAGTGTCAAGGGGGGAAAGAGTGTATTGTATAGGGCCTGATGTATAAGCTGCTTCTGGTGGCTAGGTCCTGGGGACGTAGCCCCTTTATCCGAATAAAAGCCGGAAAACTTGGTCCATTGCAGTCCTAAATCAGTATATACATGAGCATGAAAGTTGATACGGGGTCAACTTGGACCGCTTTCCCGGCGATGTTGTCTATATAAGGAGGGTTAGGTCTCCAGAACCTAGCCAGTCAAGATGAGCAGCTCACTGGGTTCTATACAACACACTCTCTTACCCCTAGACCTTCCTACTTCCTTGAGCCCTGTTCCAGGGCGTCGAGAGCGGTGAATTGTTTTCCAGGCTACAGGGACACGGTGGTGTATCCAGGATCACCAAACCCGTTTAAGTGATTTCTACAACTCAATTTTGCCATCGCTACCATGAACAATCTAGAACTCCTGATTCTACAATGATCTCGAAGAATCTGTATTCTCGAACAGCCGAATCACGTATTGGATATTGGCTCGCATACGCATGTGTTTGTGGACTTGTGGCCTCAATGAGAGTAAGCCGCTCTTGATTATAAATTCTGATTGATAGAATAATCTTGTCGAAATTTCAAGCATACCGAGGAAGCTAGCAATCATTTGACGTGTTACAACCTTCAATATAGCCCTGTTAATGAGTCAGATGATGGGTGTTCAGGCTTACACTGACCAATCTCTGAATCGGTTGAACCCATCGCATCAGCTTACCAGTGACGCCTCTGTAAATGACCTCAAGACATTTGTCATCACTGGTAGTACCCACATATATAATGTGCCATACAGTACGTCAGGCAAGTTGTGCTGCCTCCCAGACAGAATAGAGACATATCACCGAGTAGATGAAAGGTCCTCGTTAGGAACAACTAAGCCAGACATAATGCCGCCACCAAGGGGGGCTCCCAACTTCATAGAGGGACCTGGTGAGTTCATCGATCAAGAAAACCACCGCTTCAACTTCAACACTCACAAAAAGCATACACTAAATCTGGTGTTAGGAGATTACGGCATGACCTCGGTTGTCCACAATGACACATACCCAGCGATCGATCCGACCAAGGCCAACTTAAAGGGCAAAGCTGTATTTGTCAGTGGTGCCAGCAGGGGTCTCGGGAGGGCCATGAGTGTAGCCTTCGCTAAGTCCGGCGCATCCTACATCGCCATCGGCGCGCGAGGCGACCTCTCCACCACCGTGAAGAACATGCAAGAGGCTGTCGTGGCCGCCGGAAGACCAGAGCCCCAGATCCTGCCGGTCAAGGTCGACGTGGCGGACAGGCAGAGCGTGGACGCGGCCGTCGCGGCGGTCAAGAATGCCTTTGGGCGCATCGACATCGTGATCAACAACGCGGGCATAGTCAGCGCCGGCTTGATTGCCGAGAGCGACCCGGAGATCTGGTGGCGCACGCTGCAGGTCAACCTCCTGGGACCATACCTGCTCACGCATGCCTTCCTCCCACTCATGCTCGAGGCGACGCGCGAAGACGATAGTAGCCCCCGACATCACCGGACTTTCGTCACCGTTAGCAGCGTCGCCGCGCACCGGACCAATCCCGGCTTGAGTGCATACCAAACCTCGAAGCTGGCGGTGCTGCGGCTGACCGAATGCATCGCCGCCGACTACGGCAGCCAGGGCGTGCTGGCCTACACCATCCACCCGGGAAACATCCCGACCGATATATTGGACGATGCGGGGGACTTGACTGCTGAGAACAGAGCTGGTGAGTTGAGACGATGCATTCACGCCTGTTCAATAACATACCCCTCCATCTCGGTTCGTTACTCGAGCTGACAAAGCCTCTATAACAGTATTCGTCGAAACTCCAGAGCTTTCCGCCGATTCCTTGGTGTACTTGACCTCGGAGAGGCGCGATTGGCTGGCGGGACGGTATATCAATGTTACGTGGGACCTCCCAGAGCTTATGGAAAAGGAGGAAGAAATAGTGAAGGGAGATAAACTGAAAGTGAGATTGGTCATCTAGATCCATACCTACCTATCAGCCGGGAAATTCAAGTTCTTGGAGACATTATGCCGTCGTTTTAATGGGGCTTGCCCCCAAGACAGCCCCTAGATTATAAGTACCTAGGTACTTCGTATGTTATTTCTATAAGAGGGGAAGCCTGGATGAGGTGATCGCACCATTGCAGCCCCGCTTAGCACGTTTATTGACAGACAGGCGGGTGAGACATAAGTGAACTGGTACTCTTCACATCTTCTCTACCATCGCTAGACCGTTGCTTTGTGACGGTTACCTCAAAACACGCAGTCAAGCATATAAGGACTACTCATGAGCATACCACGCAGTCTCATCGGGCTGTAGCTGAATATCTCATCATGCTAGAAATTCGCTGTTCAGGTACCCCTCACGAGGTACTAAATACCTGCTTGTAGCCAGTGTTCTTTCACCAGGGAATGATCCAGCTGATTTCTGTCAGATAGGCGTCACGCATGGTAAATTGGCCCAACAGCAAGTCGAAGGGTCTATCCAGTTTTACTCCCAGCTATTCGAAGAGTCATGCTCGCTGAATTGGCAACAAGTGGTTGAGGAAGCAGCGAAGTACGTGGAGCCCCTGGAAAAGATCGCTCCCCGGCATCTCGAGGAAATCAGGGGCATCGCCGAAGGAGCCTCTCGGTCATTCCTAGACATCCTTGCCCTGAATGTTCGGACCGAGATCAACTTTGGTCTTTTTACGGACCAGACCAAGAACGTCGACATCCCCAGCGACGGCTGCACTAGTCTCGGTTGGCTCACTCGGTCAACATCATTTCTAGCACAAAACTGGGACTGGCAGGCGGCACAGCGCGACAACCTCATCGTCTGCCACATCTCCCAACCAGGCACGGGCATTCCCAGCCTCTCGCAGGTGACGGAGGGCGGTATTATAGGCAAGATCGGCCTCAATTCCAGTGGCGTTGGGTGTTTGCTCAACGCAATTCGCTGCCGCGGTGTGGAGCCTACGAAGCTTCCGATACACTTCGCCCTGCGAATAATATTGGAGTCTAGCTCTCGCCAGGAAGCAATAGCGAGGATACGAAGCGTCGGCGTTGCAGGAAGCGGACACATTCTAATCGGTGATCCGACTGGGTCGACTGGTCTAGAGTGTACGTACAAATGGATCAAAGAACTCCCCACGAACGAGCAAGGGGTCCTTTGCCATACCAACCACCTCCTATTGGAACATGACGATGTGGAAGAGCCGCCGTGGCTGGAAGACTCGCCAAGCCGACTACAGCGCATACAAGACCTCACGTCGAGAATTCGAGATCCGACGAGAGAGGGCGTGTTTGACCTGTTTACGGACGAGGAGGGATCACCAGCTTCGATCAACAGAAAGCGGAGCGAAGAACGTTCTGTCGAGACGCTTTTCAATATTGTGATGGACCTGACGCGAAAGAACGCGACGGTCACGCTTGGCAGACCTACGGAGCATGCTGGACAGATACTTCTGGCATTCTGAGACGACGTTCCAGTTGCCATCGAAAGTCTTTACGGCTGAGGCAAGTAGGTACATTGATCAAGTTTGGATTCACGAAGGAAGATTCAGGAAGTTTAATATGTTGATCGAGCTATCTTGTGAAACCGGTAAGTAAAGGGGTATTTCCAGGGGTATAATGTACGCGTGCTCCATTTCATTCATCTTCTATGCGCCGTTAGCAAGCAAGGTTGATCACTGTGGAGTTTCCATACATACAGATTCGCTGTAGATTCCGCTGCGAACGGACTCCATCAGCTGTTAGAAGTCCCGCCATCGTCATCGGGATGCAGGTCTGACGGGCCCGTTGCTGTAAGACTGCTTTCGCGGCTGAGATGGGGACATATTCTGGGGCAGATATCAGCATAAGATGACCAAAGACGGCTGGGGACATTCCATGATAATTACATACATGAGCCTCGTGCCAGGTTGATGATTGCGAATATTTGTTCAGTGAATCTCGCCTTGAGCTCAATTCATTGTGCACCAGCTCGAAAAGCGACGAAGTGCCTGGTTCCAGGCCGTTGTTGCCATTGGTGGCCGGCATTTTGTCCGATTGAAGAGGGAGGATCTGGGAGGATTGAGTAGAGGGAAGATCGACTGGAGGGGGTGGCAGTGTCCGGCCAGGAAAGCGCTACTAGAATGAACAAAGGCTTAGGCTTTATATATGACGGCCTCAGTTGGAAAAGGTGGTAAGAGTGACTCGAGCGATGAGGAAGAATAATAATGTATGACGCCTGAGCGAGTCTCTCCTGATCCAGAAGATAAAGAAATTGTCTTGGCACAACTCAAAAAGTAGCACGCATCAGGGATGATAGGCACAATAATGAATGCAAACTCCGCAGACACCCATCCATGGAGGTACCAAGTACCTACTCTCAAGTACTCTCCCTATTGTGGTGCTGTGGCAGTGAGTGGCAGATTCAATGTTGAGTGTGGGGGATGGAGATTGCGGCTAACAAAGTCGGTGACGTTTGTATTAGGAAATGATAGGAAATGACATGGTGACATCATGGCCCTTATCGGCATCAAATGCATCCCAGAAGTCCATATTTCATATAAAGGGATGCGTCGCTAATGCGAGACCATCGAACTCCAATCTCTATAGCAACAATCCGAAGCATCCTGGGAATCCGAATACTTCAAATCCTCCTCCAGACCTAACAAGAGTATCACTTGAGTCTGCTCGAAGTCAGAAGCTCAAACGCGCGTTTAGAAATAAACACACAACCACACAAAGGTTCTAGACACTATCACTATAGTTACCAAACTGATCCACACAATGGCTGGCACTGGCTCCAAGGGCAACACAGGAACCGCCTCTGCGACCCCGACTCCCGCGAACGCTGGCGTGGGCGAGGCCAAGCCCAAGGCCTTCGACGAGCGTGGCCCTATTGGCAAGCAATTCACTGGTAAGACCTAGCTTTCATGATGACCTCCCTGATGATTTTTCTGGTATTTCCTTCTTCCTGGAGTCTCGCCAGTCCCCTGCTCCCCTGCACCGCTAGGATCTAGCCTCTGCCTCTGCATAGCTAGCCTACGTAGTATGATACCCCTACGTGCCCTACGTGTGCCCTACTCTACTCCAGTCTCCCGCCCGCCATCTGTCTCCACGACGCGGCGTAACGCCCCCACATCCCGTCGATCTAGGTCGATCAACTAGAGCAGAAAAAGCTTATTGACGCGTACTTGATGCAGAGAATGGCGCGCTTGGCGGAGCAGCACAGGCGATCGGCGGCCCCTTAGATAAAGGGGGTATGATTGGCAAGCAATTCACTACCGACGGCAGTATCGGCGGCTCGGTGCAATCCGCGGCAGGCGGCACGAAGGGGAAGAGCAATTGATCCTTCACCATAGCCGAAACTACCTAGGTACAGCCGCAATCGAACTTGGCGGAAAACATCATCGCTCGCTGGTTCTTCTTTGTGCAATGCTTTTGGTGGGTAGGTTGGGAGGCGTTTACACGTTATGACATGGGACACGGAGTACGACACGGATTGAAATAAGATTGTAAGACAACAAGTGTACAATCAACATGTAGCAATATGATATGACCTAAGATCAACCCATTCCCGGTGTTCATCATATAAGATATGTCCTCAGCATGTATTACTAATCACCTTCGTTTGGTCCTGGACGCTCCAACCTCACAGCTACGGAATACTACAGAGGAGGCAGGCACGCACCGAGCCTTGACTATACATTCAAGGTGATATCACCTACGACGGCCTTGTGATCGCTGATGTAAACACCGTCCACAACGTTCCCCAGCACTTGGTAGTCTCGAACCGCCCACGTGGATTCCGGATCGGGCCCCACGTGTAGGAAGTCGATCCGCTTCTCCACCTTGGACTCCTCGTCCGGATCGAAGCCCGAGAAGGTCGTGTAGGGGCCGCGCCGCTCCTTCGAGCCCACAAGCGTGTACAGGTCCCGCAAGTACCCGTCCGCGCGTAGCGTGCTATACGCGTCCTCTTTCCTTTCATCGTCGTCGTCGTCGTCGTCATCGTCATCACCATCACCCCTTTTTGTCGACGACGATGATGGCGGCTCCGAGTTGAAGTCGCCCGAGAGCGTGATCCCGAGCGGTCCCCACTTCTCGCGCACGCCGCGGAGCACCTCGAGCACGATCTTGATGCCTTCGACGCGCGCCTTGCGGCTCGCGTTGTCCAGGTGCGTGTTGGCCGCAATGAACCGCTGTCCCGTTGCTGCGTGCTCGAACACGCCGACCAGCACGTACCGCTTGCTCCCCGCGCCGGGCCAGAGGGACGGCTCATCGGGCGTTTTCGAGAGCCACTTTTGCGTGCTCTCTAGCAGGTTTACTGTTGTCCGCCGGTACACTGCAACAACAAGTCCCGGAGTCAGAACTTGCTCCTCCAACAAACAACCGAAACAGGACAGACTACTCACGAATCGGGCAGTACTCCCCGGCTTCTTTGCCGTCATCCCGGCCCGTCCCAATGTGGGTCCAGTCCGCCGCCGGTGAGAGCCCGGCCTCGAGGTCGACGAGCTGCTCGTGCAGGACCTCCTGGAGACCAACGATGGGAACGGCGTCCGCTGCCGTCGCATTGGCGGCTGCCGAGCTGAGCTGGCTGATTTGGAGCGGCCCGCGCATGTCCCAGCCCTTCTCGTTCCCGGAGGCGGGCGCGGCATAGCGGACGTTGAAGGAGATGATCCGCAGGTTCAGGGGCTGCAGTTTGCTGGCGCTACTATCAACTGCATTGCTCCTACTACCGGTACGGGATGATGAGGGGATGTGGACGCCCCGCGTCGCCTGTGCCGCAAGCAGAACTACCAACGATATGATAGTCTTGTTGAAAATCATTGCCGCGAGGTGTGGTAAAAGCAGGAACCCCCCGTGTACATTGCAGGAGAGGATTTGAGCTGGAACTTACCTGTTCGGGAGATCCATCTGTATTATAGGCAGCGAGGCCAGTACTCAGTAGACGGCGGATATACTTGTCAGTGACAGGTCACTCTTCCCTTGGTCCGTTTCCCTGGGTGCTTTGAGTCTGCCGTTGCGGGTCCCCAACTCCTATGGGTTATAGCTAGGCTCGACGACAGCCGGATGTCCGGTGACCGACGATCGCACGGCTGAGTCACCCGCGATATGGCACGGCATGTCTGCCTCGGCCGACACTTATGTGTTACGGGAAGCTCGATGTGTGCGTTTCGTACCAACATCGTATCTATCCTCGCCGAGGGTAGCATTGAGGCTTACGGATCTGCTGGTGAAGATGGTCGACGTTGCACGTGAAGGGCAGGGAGTGGGGACCTTATCCTTCCACGTGCGGTGCTACAACGCAGTTCACTGGACGCCAGCTTGTTGTTGCTCACGAAGAGATTGCCATGTAAAGGGATAACTCGGGATGGCACAATTTGGAGAGGATCCGTCTATGCCTGGAAAACCTGCTTTCTTTGCACTTTGCTCGCGAGTTCTGTCCGCTTGATGCGCCTGGCGGGCCACCCAGCAATCATCAAGGTATTAAAGAGGATCATCTACGAGGCGCATATGACATCCACGCGGGCTAGAGAGGGGTTTATTTATATTTATACCTAATTGCCCAATAACTTAAACCCTTTCCAAATACAGGATTGATGTCGATCTTAATGCATCCCGTATTGCCCTTGCCTAATCCGGGCCACTGCGACACACGGCGGTCATTGGTTAAATCGGCATCCTACCAATCTATTCCGGGGTGATCTTCCGACATCTCAGCTTATTCGTAGCAAACCTCAGAATTTGATCATATTTGAACAATTGCTAGTGAAATCAGACCCTGGTGATGTCTGCATTAGCCTTACATACCGGATAGAGTCAATGACATCTGGGCATGATCTGCAATCACCCTGGTTTGTCAGCTCGGCACTTGGGTCTTGGCCTCCATATCAACGGTAACATGGCGTAACGACCCCGAGAGTCCAGTGCTAGTAATTTCATGAAGAGACTTCAATTGGTATACGAACCATTGGTCCTGCTCGTGTTACGATGTAAAGTGTATGAGGTCATGTATTTTCAGGCGTGGACATATATTCACGACTGGGCAACAAAGTTACACTGCATCATCTTGGTCCCTTGTACTAATAGTCATGTATTCATGAAAGATGACGAAGTGACCTTCTATTATGCATGCATTTGTCCCCGGGGAAGGATTGTTCACCTTAGACTGAAGCTCACTACAGGATTATGGCCAAATCTTCGATCTCTTTCCCCTTGATGTTCTGTGTGATCTCGCTTTAGAGTGAGGTTTCCGCAGATAGCCTACCGTTACGTATTGGTTGGAGGCTCAAAGTCAAGGTAAGCCCGTCTACTCTAGTATAGAGAGAAAAGGAGAATATGTGAAATCAGCTATTCAGTCACTTGCTTCCATATACGTGAAGAGGAAACGTGTAGCTAGGCAGGGAGTAATTGCACATCGAGCCCGTTGGAGCCCCTTAGAGCACCTTGCAGGGAACCGCCAACCACCAGCCACCAATATGCGACCTTAGCAACCCGGAATTGTGACTGGGCGAAATAAAGGCATAGCCAATGGTCCAGGGAACATAATCCTCTATATGCCGTTGATTCTCCTTGTGCTTTCGCTCGCCCCTTTTACACAACGAACCCCCCCACCCCCCACCTTTTCTTTTTTCTTTTTTTTTTCGTCTCTAGCAGACCACAAGTGTGAGGGGTCTAGGAGCTAATTTCCCTATATAGCGGTGTTATAATGGTTCGGGATAGATGCATCATGATGCCTTAGGTGACGAGCGGGGGACACTATAACAGTAGCTTTTATATGACAATAAGCATGAATGATCATACCACTGAGCGAACATTGATATCGTCATGCCTTATGTGAGTCTCATGCACACTTTGCTGGTTTTGAAAACAATATATATACGAAAGTCATGATGGAGTGGGCTCTTAGTAGGTACATTATGTCTGAATGATGGTCAGTGGCTAACAAACTTGGACGACTGAAGCTTGTAGACAGATCTGATGATGACTAACACGACCGGGTTCCTAACGAAGGGCCTCCTTCCAGTTTTAGTTTCAGTCTCTCCAAGAAAGGGTGATCATCCGCGCCCCTAGGCCTACCGTTTCGCCTATATATGACTCGCATAGATCGCCCCGCTTGTTGTATATACGTGCCTGTGTGCCCGATCCTGGGACTTGAATCCGAGGAAAGTCTCCTGTCCTCGGTGTCCAGCGACGAACCCATGGCATCACGCGTCGCTCCTCGCTGTACACCGCTATACCCAAGAAGTGGGCGTTGGCCTAGAAGCGCGGGTTGATCCACATATGCTATAGGGCAGGAGACGTCCACTCTCCCCGCGTTCGCTGCATCTCATCGGTGCCAGGTGGAGTCCTGCACGACCAAGTGGCCTGCGATCAAGGTACCTGACAGCCTGGGCACATGCTTGAAATATCATGCATGCCAAGGTGGGTTGGGGGGATGCCCACCTGGCTGTTCCGGTATCGCTCAGGGGTTCTCTTAACCTGTGAGTATAAGCTCTCATCGCAACCGCGCCGCTCGGCGTCTTCCTATTGCTAGCCCTCTCAGCTCCTAGTTAGGTACTTGTCTAAGTTGTCTCTATATTCCAACTGCTCCCTATCACATTCTCGAACATCCCGGGCTAGGACTTTTTGCTGGAACGTTGAACCCAAATATAATGGCTGCTGCGTCTGTCTTCATTCCCCTATCTACGATCAACCAGAACGGTGGTGTTCTCCCTCCTAGCGCTCTTGTCCAGCATAACCCGCGACATGGGAGAAGCCGGGCCGCTAGTACCAAGGGAAAGGGTGGCCGAACTTACAGTGTTATTGAGGACCATGATGTTACCATCGCCAAGGCGGTGGCTTTTGTCCTGAAGCGCAGTGTGCTGGAGAGTGAGGCAAGCGACGATGACGAAGAGGCAGGCCACTTGCATTCCGACGCCGAGGGCTGGGTATCCCTCGATCAGGTGGTAGGTGATTTCCCGACCAATCAGTCATTCGCAGGGGAAAATATTCTAATGTGATCATGATGTGGTTAGCTCGAGCACTCGAAGATGATTGAGCTTGGCGCAACGCTAGAAGACGTCCAACGGATCGTGTCGACGTCGAACAAGTCGCGTTTCACACTCCGCCAGGTCCCTGGGACCGCTGCTAACGAGGCGGTGGCCTACCAGGTCCGACCGAACTCGAAGCGAAACGCCGTCAGCGCGCCCGTCGTCTTGGTTGGTGAGCCATTCACTGCTAAGACGGCGGATCTTCCCGATTTCATCGTCTACGAAACGTCTTACCAGGGGTATCCCCTCATTCTTGCCGCTGGTGGCATCAAGCGAGCTGGCGGGTCCACTCATTTGTCTTTCTCTCCTGTTACTGCCGGGGGCCGTGCGAATGACGCGGATGTCAGCATATGGATCGATCTACGGTCTGCTCTGGAAGCAGCGCCGGAGGTCAAGTGGCAGCGGACTGTGTCCGGAAGCATCGTGACTACTGCCGAGGAGATCCCTGAGGCCCTTTGGAAAAAGGCCGTCGCCCGCCGGTCGGACGTCGGTCTGCTTTTTGAGGACGGTGAGGTGCGCCAAGAGGTCCCCGAGGCTCTGAGGAAGGGGACTAAAGGCAAGGGCAAGAAGGGCAAGGGTTCCCTTCAGATCCGCGGCGAAGACGAGTCTGGCAGTGCCAGTGCCAGCGACGAATAATGGAATGAATCAGACTAACTGTCTGGACAATCTAACCTGCTAGTCTGGGGCTGGTGTCCATGGTGGACAGGCGATAAGGGCCAGTTAGTCCAATATATTATGGAATTGGATAATGAAGGAACAGCAACACCATTTCGGACCAAATGAGAGAGTAGACGACCGGGAAAATATCAGAAATACAAGATCACTTTGATGCGAATGTCCACTTAGGATGTGATATAGCCCTCGCAAATAGAGACAGTCATGCTACAGTGATAGATATCTATGGCCTAAGTTTATATACTTCTCTCTTAGCTTCCGCGTAGGTAGGTCTGTGCGAAGAGGGCTCGTCAGTAGGTAGAATGCATCCTACACCGAACGGCCAATTGTGGTTTAAGGATTCAATTTCCCCCCTTGAACGAAGAAAACAACTCAGCATCCCTAACAACTTCTTCAGGGGTACCGAACGAAACTATTTGGCCCCTTTCTAGGACGAGAATTCGATCGTATTCGAGTGCTGCGTCTAGCCGATGCAGAACCGAAATGATTGTCTTCCCATGTAGTCTCTTAGAAATCAAGCTCATAATCCGCTGCTCCGTCGCAACATCAATACTACATTGGTAGGTTAGCCTGTCTGTGGTACTAGTATAATCATCAAGTCAACACTTACCTGCTCGTGGCCTCGTCAAAGAGGACGATGCCGCCTTTCCTTACACCTGCTTGAAGGATGGTCCGCGCCAGTGCGAATAGCTGTGTCTCTCCAATAGATAGGTGAGTGTCACTCAGGTTGCTGGAAAGACCGCCAGCAGCGATGATCTTGTCGAGGATGGCACACTCAGTTAGCACCTCGGTGATGGCCTCATCGGAGAGTTTGCCATCCGGGTCTAGCGCATCTCGGATGACTTCGCCGTGAACGAAGGTATCCTGGGAGACGACGTTGAATCTAGAACGTAGGACCTGCTGGCGGACCCGTGAAATGTCTACCCCATCGAGGGTGATGGTACCACTTGGAGTGTCGATCAGCGTGAGCAGGGCTAGTAAGAAGCTTGATTTTCCCGAGCCGCTCCGTCCACATACGGCGATCCTTTCCCCTGCCTTGATCTGCAAGGATATGTTCTCGAGGGCCCAGGTTGGCTTCTCCACCCCAGCGTTATAGCTCACGTAAACATTATCTAGGACAAGCGGACCAACCCCTGGCCATTCTGGGGGTACGTCGATCGGCGATGCTACTTCTCCCTCTGTGGGTGTATTCTCCTCGAAAGCACGAATTCTCGCGATCGCACCGAGTGATGTTTCCAGGGATGTCCAGGACGATATCAAGTTCGTTAGCATCTCGCCTAGGCTGACCATGTTCAGGAATGCTACACCGATAGCACTCGCCGTAGTTGTATGACGTGTGCCCACTGCGACGCCGACAACTGTCACGGACAGACCGGCCACCGTCAAGTTCAGGACAAAGCGGAGCCATGTCTGTATCATAGCTAGAAGATACCATGGCTCTTGCGACCTGTCTAGCTTCTCCTGAATCTCGGTTCGCATGGTCTCCTGCCAGCCATGGGCCCTTACGGTTACCAGTCCTGCACAAGATTCCGATACCTTGGATTGAAGACCGGCGGTGGATTGCAAGTCCAGCTGGCGCATCTGCTTCGATGTTCTCAGGTAGAAGTATTGAAGCAGGAGTAGCACTACAAAGACAACTGGTAGTATGATCAAAGAGAATACCGCAGCGAATGCCACTAAGACAATTTGAGCGATGCAGATCAGGGCGGATGAGAAAGTGTTCAGTAGATCTAGTGGAAGGCGCATATCAACCAACGTAAGATCCTGGTTGAATCTGTTGATCAGAGTACCGGCATCCGTGCCACTGATGAAGACGAACGTTGCGTCTTGAAGTACCTTGAGCATTGTATCGTGCAGACCAATCCCAGAAACTGGCATGACCTTAAGGAATATATGGCTAATGTACCTTGTCAGTGATGATCTCCCTAAAATCTGAGAGTTGCTTACGCTATCCAAAGAGCTTGAGTAGCTAGCGGCAAGAGACTCAGGAAAGCATAAAGTCCGAGCCAATATCCGTTGCTGTGCACTTGGTGTATGCTACTCGTGTCGTTGGACCACCACATGAGCCATACATCTTCAGTCCTCGCGTTAGCACTTAGGAAAAGGGGGGTCCGGGGGGTGGGTGGTTAGGATGAACGGACACACCTGGAAATTTGAGGCAAAAATCAGAGATGACTCCGCCGAGAAAGTAGAGTATTATGTTGAGGCGCCCAATAGATCCGAAATATGTACGATAAACATCGCGATCGGTCACTAGGGTAGTTTCCAGTTTGTCATTCTTTGGCGTCACATTCGTGTTGATCACTACCTTCCTAGCCACTGTATCTTCGGATGAGGACCTTTCAGGGGTTGAATCCTTGTCTCCTACTACACCATTCAGATCGGCATCCTGGACAGGTCGAATATGTCCTTCGTCGTTAATTGTAAGCACTCTGTCGGCAAGACGAGCGCAGTTACCTAGAAAGAATATAAGCAATGCAGCAAAATGGCCAAAGTTTGAGTTTCTAACTTACGGTCCTGAGTAACATGGATGACTGTCGTATCCAGTTCATGAAGTATGCCTGTCGGTCCGAATAGGCGGTCTAGTATTGTTTGTTTGGTTGTTCGGTCAATGGCGCTGAGGGGATCATCCAGAAGTAACACGGCTGGCCGAGTTGCAATGGCTCGAGCCAAGGCCTGCGCATGTCAGTAGATTGTCTGGTAGTTAATACAGGAATCTCAAGCTAGTCCTTACCAATCGCTGCTTCTCTCCGCCGCTGATTTTAGCACCATTCGTGCCGATCGTCTCGCCTGATGGTTGGGAATATAGAAAGTCTCGCAAGGCGCATGCATCGATGACTCTCTGGTACCAAGCCTCATCATTCGCTGCGCGTCTAAACACGTTCTCATAGGCAGTCAAGTTCTCCAGCCAGGTTGTCTGGCTGCAATAAGCCACGCCGATCCCTCGAACCTGAATGCTGCCAGCTTTCGGCTGGACCTCTCCAAGGATGCTATTCAGCAGTAAAGACTTTCCAGAACCTACCACGCCCGTGATTACAATATGTTCTCCCTTAGCAACATCCATATTGATACCTTTTAAAAGAACCTCTTCATCCCAACCCAGGTCTGCATTTCGCATAGACACGACTGGGCCATGTCCGGGACCCTCCGACCTCGCCGCCTCCTTTGGGGGAGAATCATTGCTTGGAGACCCTATATAAGCATCAGGTGGAGGCCCTCGCATCTGAACCTCTCTATCATCCACTCTTTCAGGCTTTTGGAGAAACTCTTCCAGGCGTTTGAAGCACCCAAGTGCAGCCCCCATGTTTGGAACAAGCTGTAGAAGACGTATTAGAGGGTTAGAGACGAGACTAATGAGTATCACAGAGCTGAACATCCGAGGGGCGTCGAGGTCTGTAGTCCCGGAAGACACTGTGGCGCCGACGTAAGCTCCTAAGACGACAACCGGTCCCAGAGCGAGGGTGGCATAAGCTGCACAAGGTCAGAGTGTCAAACGAAGTATAGTAGTGGGCCTACTCACATGTAGAAACTGAGCAGATCAACAAAGTGCGAAAACTCTCAGACGCTGCAAATTCCTGAATACGAAGCTTTTCGATAGCTGACCCTATCCTTTCACCAGCCCCCATCATTTTGATGGCCTTCATGGAGGCGAGCATGTTCTTGGTAGCTGCGATTCTCTTCTCCGTTGCAGCCATCCATAGACCCTGCTGAGGTCCAATACGCTTAGCGACAGTGGTTGATAAGAACATACAGACTTGGTTCATAAGAAGTTAGCAGAGAGGCCTCCAAGGGGGTAGGTAGGGGAGACAGGGGTAATGGCTAGGCGAACTTACACAGCGCAAGCGCGAGAACGGTCAAGCTAGAGGGTCCGAGTTTCATCCAAAGTAGCCAAGTCGCAATGATGACGTCCACCGGCGAACTCCAAAGGTCGTGGATGAAGGTAAAAGAGGTGGTGATTCGTTGCAAATCAGAGACCATAAGAGTGAGTACCTTTGCCTCTACCCCCTTCTCCTGTCTCAACCTAAACATCTTCTGGGCAATTGCATCAATCAGACCACCCCTGATCTTGGCAACTGCTTTGTTGGACAGGTGTCTATACCAGCCATCGGCCACCTGATCGTCGTTAGCATTCTGGAAAGGCCTGTATGGTGTGCTACACTTACTGCGATTCCGACATACACCAGAAATGATGCACCGATCAGACCATATCCATGGTTAGTCGAGGTCAACTCCCGTCCCTCCAGATACTCGATCAATGCGGACGCTACAAACGGTTGAGCAAAGGTGAAACCACTCAGGCAAATACGTGGAATCACCGGAGTGAGTATGTAAAGCCCGAGGCACCGGAACGAGAAGACGACGAGACCGAAACGGCCAGCTTTACATGTATTAGCTTCTGCATATAGAGTCTCAATGACGCTTTCGAACATACACGTTGGGGTGGTCTGTAAACGGTCGAAGCTGGGGACCACGTTGGCCGTCTGGAGGGAATCATCGATCAGGTGGAGATCGTCAGGCGTTAGAGGCCTTCGAAATCCCGTCAAAAGTAGACCGTTCAACCAGGTGAAGAAGCTTCGGTTTAGGAAACCAGCGGACCCCTCGATTGACACAGTTCTTTCCTCGGCTTTCACCCAACGCCTTTTATTGAAACTTTCGAGCCCTAGAACAATCATCTGTACGAAGACGCTAGCAAGCGTCGTTGAAGCAACGGGCTTATAGCCGCTGATGTGCCAGTATGTGCGAGTCATGGCCGACTTCAGCAGCAAGGTGATCGTCAGATAGAGACCTATCAGAATAGAGGAGCGTTTCGAGCGGATATGGTCAAAATGCGACAGCACTCCGAGTGCGAGGGCTGCGGCAACTGACAGCGCAGCGGCGGGAACCGAGATAGGTGTCGTGCCATGTTCTCTATCGGCGATGAGGCCGAGAGTCGCCAGCTCGAGGGCTATCAACACCGCAATAGAACACTACACCAGATGTTCAGTTATGCTTTTTTTCACAGGGACAAGATCTTTCGTCATACGTACTAGCTTTACGATATACAGAATGCCAAACGAAACGGTGACTGGGCTTCGTGCTAAGATGAGGAGTCGGCCAGATGCGACTGCGATGAAGATGCAAGATGGCACCAGTTGGAAGAATACCTGCTCGAACAGAAGTGTGAAGTCGAATGGCCTCCGACATTGGGAGACGGAGGGGCCAAAAGACCGGTCGGCCTCAAAGGTACAATCCATTCTAACGTCGCCCACTTGTCGCGATGTTCATTAACACGTAGATGAACACGCAAAGGGGATCGAATGTTAAGCCATGATACACAACAAACAGCAAGATCAGAACAATCGACGCCCTGTAAGTGTGGCTACGTTCGTACGAAGTATACCGTTGGCAGTTGCATGTTTCTCTAGGCAGCCGAATTCCTTATCTTTACAACCTTGAACCCCTGTCTGAGACTGCCATCACGTTACATGGATTACAGCGAGCTATTATGTGATAGGCCCGGGTGCGGCACAGCGGAGCTAATGCGGCGTGAAATAGGTGATCTAGATTGTACGAATAAGGCCAACATTGGCACTAGTTAGGCCAAGTGAGGATCGTGTTGGAACTTGGAGGACAACCTAAACCAAGCAAGGCATCGCGAATAGCCTCAAGAAATCGGCAGCGGTGAGCAATGCACTGTGCACACTGAACCCACCCAATTATGTAGCATTTCTAACTATTAGGATAGGGGCGGTCTTCCAAGACTGAGACATCATATAGCATGTCGTCACGACTCACGAACTTCTCTCCTTGATAAACCCAAGTTTCTGATTAGCCAGCTTCCGCATTGCTCGCTGACCCGAGGTGATTCCGGCCTCTTCTTCATCAAAAGGCTCCAGGCCTAACGCCCTTAACCCCGCCAGGGATAGCACATTCTCGCGTCTCGCACCATGATCTTCGTGGTCCTTCTCGAACTCGACATATTCGTAGTCCTGGAAGTCCTTCGGTGGTTTCCCATCTAAGAAGCTTTGCCGCATACTCACCAAGTTCTCGAGATTGTAAGGGCACAAAGGCACGCAGCCATTGTAACTGACCGAGGAGTCAACAGTACCGGGGTGGAACCTGTCGACTTCGTGAATGAGGTCGCAGTGCCAGAAGACATAGTCACCGGGTTTCACGGGCGGGATGCCGACCATGCTCTTTTCTAAGAGCAGGTGGGGGTGTAGCTTGTTTGTCGGTAGGAACTGTAGATTGCCTGGTGATGCGCCGGGGAATAGGGGTGTCACGTCGTCGAATTCCTCGTCGAGAATGAAGTATGGCCGTAGTAGTTGATAGGCCGTAGAGAGCTTGAGCTCAGGTACTAGGCGAAGGGTTCCCTCCCCGGTGCCAGTGTGCGACATGCTCATCCATCCTTGCAAAGAGCGGAAAGCGGAGCATGATTCTGCGGCTCTGTGTTAGTTTCGCACGCCCGCCGCTATACTATGTACGCAGTTGACACTCACTTCCCGTCGAATACAGATCGGTCTTGGCTTCAGAACGGTGATCGGCACACCATGGGTCGTAGTCTTCCCATCTACCATCAAATATCTTCTGGTAGCATGCGCGGTATTGGGGATCTTCCCAACGCTCCATAGACCCACTGTCTTGATGAGCTCTGAGAGGATACTCGAAGTCTGACATCTCAAGTTAACCTTGACTCACATACATCAAGGACATAGTCCCCTCTACTGACAGCAGCTTCCGGTGAGCACTTACCTTTAGAGGGGTGTCTGATTCGAAAACGGTCGGCATATATAGCCTGGCTTGATAGATCGAACAGAGAGTCTTCCCGTGATATATGCCATAGATGGCTGACAGCTTGCATCGCCTTCATGACATTAGGGTGACTTCGTATCTGGACTTGCGGGCGGGTCCAGAACAGGCCAAAGTTCTGAGGGTCGTGCTTGGGGAACCCTATAACCTTGGGGTGCCTCTTAGTGTAGCTCCTGAGCTCAGACTCCCAGGACGATGCCTCTTCTTCCGGAACTACCCCGCGGATGACAATACAACCTGCCTGCCTGGCAATATCCGCAACATCCCCAGGGAGAAGGCCACCGTGACTTTGCAGGTCAGCAAAATTGATCTCCGGAATAGAATTGGGTCCTCGCTGGGCGATCAGGTCGGCTTTTTTTTCCAGAGCTTTGGTGAGACGGTGATAAGACTCTATAACCCGATTTATATCTTCGGGCTTGATAATGGACTGTTTCAAGACGGAGAAGCGTTCCTCTAGTAAAGGGCACCTATCATGGTTGAGACAGTGGACAAGATGGGAAGATAAGAGGTATACTTACGGATGTGTCTCCCGCAACTGTGGTTGAACTTGAGTCCCAACTGCACTCATGTTGGGCTGGTTTATTATTGTTTACGGCTTATGACTGGCCATTTCACGATATGCTGCTAAAAAGGCAATACAAACGGAATTGGAAATATGGGATTCTGAGAGAATTATATGCCTAGGCGGAGAGCATTCTTATCGCTAACCAGTGAGCTTTTTTCGAATCATCCAATGAACGTACAGAAATGTCCGATACGCAATTTCAGGTAATTATTGCTTAATAAGCCCCTGAATTATTAGTGACCCAATTTATTTGTTAAATATAAACGTAAGTTATAAGGTATATTATATTAGGTTATTTAGTATAATAGGAATATGCTTTATAGGCAGGTAAGGGCATTCCATATATATAGCCACAAATATAAGTCGTCCCCAGCCACCTGGATTTCCAGCCACCGTATTCCAACATTCCTATTCGAACCATACGTAGCTATAATTCGAGATTATCGTTAAGTTAGCCTGTTTTGCTAAAATCCTAAAATCTAAGTTTAATATAACCTTTAAAGCGGGAATCGTTAAAGCCTTAATAGCTACTGTTTTTTAAATTAATTAATTCCCATATTTTGCGTAATAAAAGTATTAAACATTTGTTTTTTTTATTATTCGAATCGTCGATATTATATTAAATTTCGGCTTTCGATATATATCGTTTGTTATAAAAGTATTTAACGAAAAAATGTTGTTTTTCGAATAATACATTTCTTTATCGTTTAGTTTTAACAATATGTAATACCGGATTATAGTCCTAAATTAAAATTCGTTTTTTACGAAAACCATTAATAATGGCTATAACGAAAACATATTATTTTCGTGTTTTTTATTAATCGCCAATTAAGGGTCCGTTAAACGTACTGAATAGTTTTATTTAGGTTTTTTTGCCGTATTTCGGAAATGGTCCGGCGAAATTTTCGAAAATATTACGAGCGCTAATATTAGGCATATATTATTATCAATTAACTTTATTTTATTCGTTATGGAAAAAAATGGCTTTATAATAAACGTAAAAGCCTTTATCATTAATTATTAAATTACGAAATTATTATAGGAAAACTTTTAAGTTTATTCCTAATATATTAGGATTTAATGGGGATATACCGAATGCCGTAAATAATGCTATAAATGCCATTATAATATATATGAATTAATAAAAAAAAAAAAGGCCCGAAAAAAAAAGTAATTAATTGGATACATATATATAAGTATTAAGGCTACATTTTTTATTTCCACTTGGGGCAAAAATATATTCCATTTAATTGGGTCAATTTTATAAATCCCTTAGAAAAAATAATAAATATATTAATAAAAATCCATAAAAAATGATATTATCGTAAAGTTAATATAACGTATAATAAAGAATAAAAAAAAAAATATTAATAAGGTTATTAATATAAATGTTAAAAATAAAGATAATATTTTGGCAATAAAATGCCCTTATAGGACCCAGTTTTATTTTTTCCATTTATTTTATAGCAAGATATTTAGGGCTTCTTTAAAAGTAACGAATTTATCTTTAAATAAAGGCTTTATTAGGCTATTAACGATTTAATTAAAAATATAAATATACCGAAAATTAACTTTACTATTCGCTTGCTTTTTACGGTTAAAATAATGTTATACTTTAATATGCTTAATACGGACATAAAATTAAGGATTTTTTATTAATGCAAATATTCCTTAATTATTCCCATATATTATCGTAATAGTTATTTCGTTTTTAACGACGTTAAGTTCTTTTAATAACTGCCGTAACTAAATTGTTTCCTTTATTGCTTACGTTTAACCTATATATTTAGCTTTATAAAACGATAAGGCTACCGTTTATTGTTTTTTTAAAAACCAATTAATAGCGCCGCTGCCGATATTAAAAATATAACCAGCAATTAAATATCGAAATTATATATAACCGGCCCAATCGAAGTTAATATATTTAATTAAATCTTATAATTTACCTTAATATATCAATTTATAATCGAATATGCCTTTAAAATATCGTAATATACGTTTAACGGCGGCGAAATAAGCGATAATAGGATTTTTTATATAACGATTAAAATAAAAAACGACATAAGCGATATCCGGACGAGTACTTATTATAATATATATTAAGCATTTTATGGCTTTAGCATATTATTAAACGTTTGCCTTAATAGCTTCGAAATTATCGGACGGCTCGTCGATTTTTAAGATTACCATGGATATAACATAAGGTATTATATTTTATTATTTTAATTTCTTAATAATTTTTTCAAGGTAAGCTTTTTAATTAAGGTAAATCTTTTTATTAATACGATTGCGGATAATACTTATATTTAAATAATAATTATAAAATTTAAGATTAAATATTTCAAACCTATTAAATAAGGCTTTTTTTAATTTAATAATTTTATCCTTATTAGGGCCAGTAATTAAAAAATTATTTACGTAAACTATTATATAAAGATATCCCTTTAAAAACATCCTTATATTAAAGTTTAACGGATTAAACCCTAATTTTTCGAAAAAAGTAGCCAATGTTTAATACCATATTCGTAAAGCTTACTTTAAACCGTAAAGCGTTTTATTTAACTTATAAACCTTTATTATGCCGTCGTTAAATTCCGGTAATTATTTAACGTAAATTTTTTTAATAATAGGCCCGTATAAAAATGCCGTTTTAACGTCCATTTGCTCCAGTTTTAGATTCAATGCTGCGGCGAAAGCGAAAATCGCCTTATAACTTATAAGTTTAACCATTAAAGCGAAGGTATTTATATAATCCAAGCCTTTAATCTATTCGAAATTACGGATAATCCATCGTGCTTTATATCGAATAATTTTACCATTAAAACCTTTCTTTAATTTATAAATCCATTTGCTAAATAAAGCCTTTCGTTTAATAGGCAATTTATAAAGCGTTTAGGTCTTATTATTTATTAACGATTAATATTCGTCGCTTATAGCTTTGTATTACTTAAGCCATTATACGTTTCGTTTTATATGTTAATAATTGCAAGGCTTAATCGTTATAGCTATTAGTATTATTTCTAAAATGGCTATGGCTAAATAAAACGCCGGAATAGCCTTTAATTAAAAGCGATTAATTTAATTATATTTAATGCATAAATAAAGGTTATAACTATAAGGAACTTTTAATAATGAATTATTTTTATAATATATGTTGTTTTTTATGTATTTAATAAATAAAGCTATAACGTTAATTGAATTACATAAGTTATTATTAAATTAAGTTAAAACGTTAAGGTTACGTAGGATTTTATAAGGCTAAGCTGAATTATTATTATCGTTTTATGGTTTTTTGCCGGGATTAACTTAAAAGGATAAGCCTATATCGGGCTATTTAGCGGCCCGGTTCCGAATAACTATAGGGTAAATATCGAATAAGCTGCTATCCTTTTCGGTAATGGCCGGTAATAATTCGAAACTTAATCGTTTGTTTTTTTATTTATTGCTTTAGCGAATTAATTTTAAGGTTAATATTATAGCAAATAAAATAATAAATATATCTTAAGGTTTAGCCGTAAATAAATTAAGTATAACTGGTTTTTTTTTATAGCTTCGGCATTGCGAATAAACGAAATAATTTTCTTTAAATACTACATTATTGGCGTGTTTTATTTTATTGGTATTTCGTCAAAAAATAATGTAATTCGTTATTTTATCGCTATTATATCCTAACATTTAATAAGCTATGCCGGTAAATTTAAAAATATTCGCTTTTTTGTTAAGCTTATATATACCGGATGCTTTTAAATAAATTAAGTAATATAAATTAGGCTTATTATTATATTAAGTTTCATAAAGAATAATTTCGAAGGCAAAATATGAATTTTTATTCCTAAAATAAAATATTACTTTAACGATAAATGGCCAATAATATTTTAATATTTCGGTTTTAATGGTTATTTTTATAATGGATTTAATATGTTTTTTAAAATAACCTATAATGCTTTCGATAATTTCATTTTGTTCGTATTGGCCAATAACAAAGTAACGAATGGCTATGCCTTTTATTATATAATATTCGTAAAATTCGTCGCTGCGATGTTATTTAAGTTTATTTATCGTTACGTAATGGCAATATCGTTTAGGCTTTTCTTAATATACCAAGAATTCTTTAAAGGCTTTAAATTACTTTTTTAGCTATTTGATAAAAATAATCCAATTTATTTACGAATGGTTATATATTATGATTAGCCATTTCGTAGCGTTGCCGTAGCCAATAATGCCTTTAGGCATGTTTGCTTCGTCGAAATATAAAAACTTTAAGTAATATATACCCTTTTTTAAATTACCTTTATATGGTTTTTTCCATTGCCGATTTTTAACGCAATTATTACAAAAATAATAATATTTTATTGGTTTTATGTTATTAAATATAATTATTAACTTGCGGATATTTTATTCGCTAAAGTATTTTAATCGCTTATATTAAATTATTATATTTAGGTTTATAATAAAATAAAAATAAAAAGCCATATTAAGGCCAGTTATATTAATAATGCTACCGGATTAATCAATTACGTATAGGCCTAATAATATTATCGCGATTAAGAAAATGTATTTCCCTTTAATACCGAAAGCGGCGTTAATACGAAATAAGAATTCCGTACCTTTCTTAATAAGCTAAATAATCGAAATAAGATTTGCTTTTAATTCCGGGCAATAAATCGCATCCTAAATTTGGATACGTTTTGTTTTGCCGTTAATTAGGATATAAAAAACGATGGTGCCTTTTTTTTTGAATATCAAAACCTTGCTTTCGATGCCGTAAATTTATGAACCTTTATAAGGCCGAAGCTTATTAAATAATTCGCGTTTATAATAAAAAGTTTAACTGCAGCCATTATTTAAAACCAATACCTTTTAAAGCTTTTTTGTTAATTCAATGGCTTTATTTTAAAATAAAAACATAAGGCTTAATTTTATTAGTCGTTGTTTTGTTTCGGAAATGTCCGGAATTCCGTTAATGAAATATTTAAAATCCGATATTAATTCCGCGAATTGCTTATTAAGCCGTATCCGGATAATTATAAGGTTAATTCCGGATAAAAGGTTTTTAAAAATACGTAATAAAATATTAGGCTATATTATTATTAATGGTAATTTCGCGGTATTATCTTTTGCCGTTAAAAAGGTATTAATGATAATCTCGATATCGTTATTATTAATAATTCTATATATTAGTTTAACAGAAACGGCTATAGCATCGTTAGTTTTTTGCTTTTTTAATTAAGCTTTGTTATTTCGCTAATAAAAAAGGGCCTTATCCGGATGTTCCTAAAAGCATTCGTTAGGGAAATAATTTATTATTTTACGTTTTATAGCCTCGCAATAAATGCATTAAGCGTTATCGGATATTTTACGTTTGCTTTTGTTTTTTTGATTTTTGTTATTAAAACGATAGATTTAAAAAAATCCGGTTTATATTCCATTGTTATTCCGAATCCGTATATTTTATTCCTTTTAAAAGGTTAGCTGCAAAGTTTTTTCGAAAGTTGCGGCAGCCTTGGTAATTTTATTGTTTTTTCGTTCGGATATAATACTATAAAACTGGTAAAAGATAATGAAAAAGATGGCGTAATTCGGGCCGAATACGGAAAAGAACTTATTAATAAAATATGGAATAAAAATGATACAATTTTCGTTAAATTCGATAAAATCCGTTTTAATTTGGCGTAACTTAATTATTAAAATAATTACGTTATTTTTTATAATTAAGATAATATTTTTCCATTAATATAAAAGCTATTAAAAAACGGCGCTATTTTTGGATCGATATTATTTTATAAGATATTTCCAAATAGTAACCAGGGTATTTAGCTTTTTATCGCTATTAATCTCGAACCGAGGGTTTTTTTTAAGCCTATATCGAATATAGCCGAATGCTTTAATCTGCTTATCCTTTTAAATTCTTTTTTTCTTAACCTTTTTAAACTTACTTAGGTCCGTAACGTCGGAACCTTTCGCTTCGTTCTTTTTCGGTAATAAGCGGCCGTATTTTTAAATATAAAAATAATTTATTATTTCCCGTTTAAAGCTGATTTATTCCGAAAGGGATTCGAGCTTTATTATATTATCGAATAAGCTGGTTTTCGTTTCGGTCGACATTATGGGCTTGGATTTAAGCTTAAGCTTAAACCTTAACTTAATATTTGCGTATTTTTTTAAGCTTTATTGCAGGTTTTATATTAAAACGAGGTTTAACGGGTAATTCAAAAAAAGGCGTACGGCCGTAAGTGGGTTCGTTGGATGAATTAAAAAAGATAAAAGCGCTAAAGATTAGATTTAATTCAGGAATAAAACAAAGTAAAAACGAAAATGCTCGTATAAAGTCCGGAATAAATATAAATATATATTTAGGTATGGATTCGAATAAAATTGCTTTAAGTCCGAATAAATCGACCTCGTTTAAATCGTAAAATTGTCGCGTTTCTGAATAGCCCTTTTATTGACGTATTTGCTACACTCTGCTAAAGCTCTAAGGAAGAAAGGAAAGAAGGGAGCGTCGGAAGGTATGGGGGGAGATCGGACCTCTATATAGGCCCAAATGGACCCCCCCAGGGGGGGCCCCTGCCAAGGCACTAGAGCAGCTCCAAATATACCCATTCTGGTCGCGACACACCCCCCTTCTTAGGAGGTTTCCAACCTAACAAGAAGAAAAAGAAGCGAGCAAGGCTACATACATAGGGAGATCACGAAATGGCGTGATCCCCGGAAGTGGTATATAGAGATTACCTATCGTGACCGGCAAGGAGACTATACGTTACATGGAAAGATCAGGACGGATAAGTAGAGCAGCCCCCTAGAGTCACCCTGGGCACCTATAGTACCCTTCCCGCGCGCTCTCTGCGAGCGGCTTCCGACGACGCTATACTAACGGCACTCCTTCGTACCGATAGGTGGCATTCCGAACCGCTTTTGTAACGGTGGTTGTCGTACTCCTCTTCCAGTAAGGGAACTCTCGCGCTTCACTTAAACGACGATCAACCTACAGGTGATACAACGCACCCGCAACGGCTCCAACTAGCCGGAGTAATAACCATCCACTTTTGGGCTCTCACAAAAGAAACCACCCTGATCGAAAAGGAAAAGGTCCTGGCACTCCCCTAGTGTTGTGCCCCGAGCGGCAATACAGCGTCCCATACTGGCCCGTATACAACACCAGCTCACAACGTGCCCCTTCCAATATGGGAAAAGCACCCAATAAACCTAGACCGGAGCGGTCCGGACCGAGCACCCCGTGGCACTAGCCGAGCTCCTTTGCTGGACCTAACCGGCACCCCCGAGCGTAGGCAGGCACCGGCCGAGCTTTTCCTGGTCCGGGCCGGCCCCAGACGTCACTCCCCTGGAAAGGGAAGAAGCAAAGGAGGGAAGGAGCCGGCCCATACTTCGGCCCGGGCTGGCACCCCCGAACGCGGGCGGGCGCCAGCCGAGCTCCAAAGCAATGCCCGGGCTGGCACCCCCGAACGCGGGCGGGCACCAGCCGAGCTTTGAGTTGCCCGGGCTGGCACCCCCGAACGTGGGCAGGCACCAGCCGAGCTTTGAGTTGCCCGGGCTGGCACCCCCGAACGTGGGCAGGCACCAGCCGAGCTTCCTAACCGTACCCACCCCCGATCCCGAGGGCCCTTAGCCGAGGGATCCCTTAGGGTAGGAGCAGGCTGTTAGTATAAAGAAGATCAGGGCGACCGAGTCCAGCGCCCCTCTTCGGCATCGGCAGTGCCACGCTCAGCACTTACTACTCTAGGCGGCACATAACTCCAGTCCCTAGGTGGCTATGGCTACCTCTACCCCACCGTCAAGGGCCTATACAAAGGAGGCCGCCCTAATCAGGAAAAGGATCGTCTGCATACAGCTTCGCCGCTCCACAATATAAGGGGAAGTATAGCAGAAACCCCTGGCGCTTCCCTGGCGCCCCCACCGGTCTCGGCGATCTGCAAGGACCTGCCGGAAGGGATCGCCGCTCCTTTATCCGAAGGAGGAAAAACGCCAGCGCGAAAGCTGGGCCCCTCCAATCCAAAAATGGAAGGAAGGAAGCCCGAAAAACCGACCCGAGCCGAACGTAGGACTCAGGGTCTAGCCTACCCCCCAACTCGACGTCTGCAAAGCCCGCGCGAGATCTCGTCGAGCTGGCTGGAGGGCAAAAAGAAGCTCGCCCACCCCCGAAATCGAAGGCGGAAAGGTATAACGCATTATTCCTCTGAACTGGGAACAATGATTCTTACGAGCACCGCGCTCGTCTTCCTTATTCGGAACCAGTCGTCTTCTCCCAAACAGACTTCCTTCGCCCAGACCAGTTTCTGTTGGGATTACGAAGGAATCAATCCACGTGTTCCTAGTAGCCGAATAAGGGTCGCTCATACAAAGGCGGCGTACGAGCTCATAAAACGAGCAGCTACACATTTCTAGGGTAATCGATTTCCCAGAGGATTGTAGTGACTTGTTCCGTATAGGGTCAAAAGGGAACACGTCCTTCTGCAACCCTTAGAAATACTAGAGCCCGCCAGCTCTAGAAGAAAAGCAAAGCGTAGCGGAAAAGTTCCCGCAAGCTCAGCGGAAGGAACCGCGCAAGCGTTGTTGGAAGCTCGAGCGGGAAAAGAATCCTTTCACGCGCGGAGTGCGAGCGGGAAAAAAAAGGGCTAACGCGCAGCGGAAATTGGCTCAAGGAAGCACCGAGTCCGTAGCGAACCCGGGCTCATAACTGTCGCGTTTCTGAATAGCCCTTTTATTAACGTATTTGCTACACTCTGCTAAAGCTCTAAGGAAGAAAGGAAAGAAGGGAGCGTCGGAAGGTATGGGGGGAGATCGGACCTCTATATAGGCCCAAATGGACCCCCCCAGGGGGGGCCCCTGCCAAGGCACTAGAGCAGCTCCAAATATACCCATTCTGGTCGCGACACAAACGGTAAGTGAAAATAGTGAGGTTGCGACGCCGAATTTATCTTATTGTGTTCGAAACCAGACGTATGCCTCAGTCCTAGACATTCATGGGCCCCATTGCGACATACCTACAGTGACTCTGACAGAGTGAGATTGTAACCTGATAATTAAAGGGGTCCGTTTTGTGTTGCACTTGTGTGTATTGAACCGATGCCTAGATTGTGGGATTTTCGTGCGTCCAACGTATCACAAAGCACCCTTACGTTGAATTTAGGTTAACTTATAGGTTTACCACATACAGGATGACCCCCACGATCTCTTTGGGGATAGCATTTACTATACCAGGTAGTATTTTGCGTGGCTGGAGCCTTTGGGGAAAGGGGCTGAGACCTCAACGCCACCAAGCCACTGTCTGAAGAGCCTTTGAGACTAGACCAAAGGCCCTTGTGATCAGGCCGCGGCACTGCAATGAAGCACCTAATCTCAACTTAAACTTTCAAATTTCAGCCCTATGGACTTGAAGAGCCACAACTCTCCTCGGTTAGCTGCTTGTCGCCGGGACTTAAACGTGCTCGTACGCCTCCATTCACATCTTATATAATCCACTACCCCTACCAACATCTTCTGGGTCTGCCAAGGGGCTCTGGAGAGTAGGGACACTTGATTACACATAGGGAGCCAGTATCGAATCGGATGCTAGTTCCTTGGCCTGTTGAGCTCAGGAGGCTCGGTTCCCCCCCTCTATCGCTTTATGAGACTCCTACTTCAGATGGAGTTCCTGATTTGAAGGAGCACAAAATCGGCCTAGGTTGACCTTCCTAGATTGAAGGCTGAGTCACCTACATGTTCCTATGTATCATGCTGTACTATGACGTTGGTGGCGGGCAATCTCAACTGCATGCTCTTATATTCTTGGCACATGAATAGGGGAAACCGCCTTACATGGTGAAGCGCCTCTCCAGGGCTCATTGGTCTGAACAGCAGGTCATACCCTATTCGTGATTTCGGTCAGCCTTATGAACGTGGACAACATCGTCGTATTTGTGCTTAAAGGGTGGCCCTTCATAGCTTGTAGTGGCCATAAATTACTCTATTTTCTTTACAATGCCAGGTGGTGTACCTGTCATGCCATGACATCAATAATCCGACAAGCTTGCATCCATTGCAACACAGACGCCCTCCGACACTCTCCATTGCCAAGGGCAGTAAAAATTAACATGAGATTAGTTTATTGTGGAACCTTCTGTTAACACGATGTGGCTATAGCGGGTAGGTATCTTCAAATCCAAACCTTTCTATCAAATATCGCTCCACTGGCTAATGCAGTATTGTCCTCGCCGTCATGGACTTCTCAAAGTTATTGGTAACCGCTAGCATTATTCATCCCATATATTGGCCGACGTACTATCCCCGTCCTGTTAAGTTCTGGGGTCGACCCCTTCTCGTTGTCTATCATCTGGTCTCCACGACATAGCAGGGCTGCCATCTATCTCAGCAGCAGGTGGTGGCGAATAAAGCTCCGAGGGTTGCGAATAGAGCTCCGGGGGGAGGGGATGGTACTCGGAATTATCCATATGTTTTACATCTCCCACCGCTAATTCTTGCGGATGGTCAGGAGTATTCTGTAGTGGCTTCTTGTTCCGTCGTTGTCTCCGTGCGAAGAGGGTTATAGCTCCGATTATGAACGCTAGTCCCGCAACAGCGCCGATGGCAATCCCGACCGTAGCTCCGGTGCTTATGACCACGCCCTGGCTGTTGTTGTTGTCACTGTCACTGTCGCCGGTGCTCTGCGGTGATGATCCAGATATGCTAGTAGAGGCGCTTGTAGAGGCCTGCCATGATTTGATGTTAGTTCGAATCGTCCCACATCATCAAACAACAAAATGCGTTAGTTATATCTATCAGAATGCTGCATACCTCGATTGTTACCGATGGGGTAGTGGCGAAGTCACTATCCTGGAAGCGCACTTGAATGCTGTACGCGTTCACCCCCCCTTCGAGACCCGCCGACACACGTGTGGCAGTGGTTCCGTCTGAGATGGTTACGACGGTCCACGTCGTCTGTATAGTTGCTGACTGGGGATATATGCACCCGAGTGTCTTTTCCCACTCGTAACTGATGGTATCTTGGCATACATAGCTGTACTGGCTGTTGGTTCAAATTTAGAATAAGAGTGTTTCGACAATAGACAACTTCCGGCAGCACCGGCGGCTGCTGATAAATCTTCAGAGGGGAATCAACCAGGGAATTCTTACGTTGCACAGCAAGTTTGGATCGTCTCGGTCACGGTACCTATTGCGTTCGTGCTCTGGCAGGCTGGCGTATATCCAGAGGGGCAGCTTGCCGGGGAGTAGTACTGCTCGGTGGCAGCGGCGTAGCCGCTTGGAAAACAAGACGTCTCTAAAGGGCCACCCTGTAGCCAATAATAGCCTTCCGGCGTCGTATGGATTTTGTAGACGGTGTTGGACTCCGCCTCGCAGCTCTCGGCCAACGGCCGGTTAGTAGTCAGCGGCCCGAGATTCGTACTTCCTCCCATCTTGCCTTGGAAAGTTCGCTGATGAGCGCGCTGGTGATCAGCGTTGATGTTGACGAGTGAGACATACAGATGTCGTGTTCAGAGACAAAAGGTGGAAATCCTGGCCATGGGCTGCTAACGGGTTCCATGCATACATAACTATTTGACGAGCAGCTCCTCTACTGTCAGCACAGCCCAACGACCCCAATCTTGCCCTAGCCGCCAGAGCCCTTGAAGACCAGGGACAGACAGGCGAAGTGGAGAATACCCATAGACGTGGCCCCTCTGGTTGGGCTGAGTCTCGCGCCGGACGCAACTTCGCTTACCTACTGCATCTGTACGGGCTTGATTTATTTTCGATAATTAATGAGACTTGATTCAAAGGGGTTGGCTGGGATTCATACTTACGATCCGCCAATCCCACCCTCTCTCATGCTGGGGTGTCAGCCAATGCATTGTGATGGATACGGAAGATGCCGCTCCATATATCTATCGCGTGTACTTGTGCGCTGCCGTACACGAATAGTTTTGGGCTTTGGATTGGCTAGACATGCTTTTACAGAACACTCGAAGACGCCGACCAAGTACCTTGCAGGATATCTTGCAATATAATGTGAGTCAGGTAAAGCTCTATAATTTTGATATCGTATTCTAGATGTCTGTTGTTGTAAGGAGCCTTGGCTCCGGGACAAATGATTGTGATACTCGACCTCACACCACAATACAAGTGGCACAATGTATAGACCAGCAGACTGGGGTGAATGCTGACCTCGTAGTGAAGAAGGGGGGAATTGGAAGGATTCGGGGAATATCAAGTTATGGCCTAGGATGCTTATAATGGGACTAGGTGGAGATGGGGGCCAAAAATAAGGGTAGACTACCCGACGACGCCAAGCCGTATCATCTTGATCATGTATAAAAATACCTAATGCGCTCTTGTCTGTACATGATCAAGAAGACTGGTCAGTCTCACGTTCGGTGGGAAACCCATCCATAGAAATGGGCGTAACGCGACAACTGAAACAAGGTATCTACTACATGAAACCGGAGTTGTCGAAGCATATATTCAGTTATCACGGATCCTAAGAGAATCGATTGAGTCATTGACTACGCCGTGGCCGACGAACTCTTATGGACTCCAGGAGAAGACTCCGTCAAAACCACCGTGAAGCGTCAGGAGCCATGTTTTCGGTGAGATTGTCCCCAATGGGCTGCTCACCATCGGAAGTCTTATACGCCACAACCACTTTCTAGTGGCATAAAAGGGGGTTCCAGTCTCGAGCCTTCTCATATTATATATTCACTATCCCTGTTTTTTATTTTATCTGTTAATTTCTTTTTATTCTTTTAATAATGTTAGTATTATATACAAATCCTCTTATGTGGCATTACGTTGGAACTACTGAATCTCAGCCATATATTGTCGTCGCTTGGCATAGAGAACCAACATAATAACCGGGAATTTTGGCCAATTGCTGGATGCTGACTAGCGGCTCAACAGCCAAATAGGGGTCATAGGTATGGGGTGACCGACGACCACCTAGGAAGGTCCTGCCTAGGTAGGCAGAATGCATGACTGAAACCGACCGCCGGCATTGTCAATGTCAGCATTGCAACGAAATCGATTCAAATAGGGTCTGATCCAAAGCGGGTTTGAGCACCACTTATATTTATATTTGGGGGCCAAGCTATGTTCGACTTCAAGCTGCTTATGACCCCATTCCTTGCCAAGCTGCTAGGAATATGCAGTACCCTTTCTGTTCTGCTTGTGTTCTCTGGAGCCCTTCTCTCAACTCGAACTTCACTGGGTTGCATAAGTCGTATTCGATACCTGAATAAGTCTGAATTGTTGGAAACATCCCAATTGTGCCGTATTACCTATGCACCACGATTATTTGGAGGTGGTCAGTAAGTGTGCCATAATTGTACGCGGCTGTTGCATGACCTTACACGGTCTCGCCGATGTAACCTCATAACCAACACCAGGATATCATCCCGAACCTCCCTAGCAAGTTGCCCATCAGTCTCGGCTACGTGATGAACTACAGGTCACCGATGTCACTCTGCCGCTCCACCTGAGCGACATCGGAAGCGTCAAAGTTCCTGATCAAGTTGTAGTAGAACCTCAGGGCTTCCATATGCGCGTACATGTCGATGCGTTCATCGATAGTGTGCGCGTTCGCGTTGCCGCCCTGGCGCGTGGGGGTCCAGCGATAGATATGCGTCGCGAGATCTTTGCCACCGGCTATCAGCTTTTTACTCATTCTCATATAGAGCAAAACTAGAAACTAGATATGTTTGTAGGCAAGATGGAATGGGGTCCGACCGGGGCGATACTTACTGAGGTAATGACGCGTATCCGTGTTACCGGTCATCAGCTCGCCGACTGGAACGACCCTCCCGCCGTCGAAGGCGAAGCTATGCTGGATGGTCCCAGAAAATAGGTCCCAGACAGGACCGGAGGTCGGCGAGACCGGCGCGTTTAGCGTCACCTGGCTCGAGCTGAGGATGAGCGTGCCGTTATAGTCGACATCGTACATCGGCACAACATCCCCTTCATCTAGCAACAGCCCGAGGCCCTCTGGGTTGTGGTCTTCACCCTCGAACGCCTTGACGGTCAAGCTGAACTTCTTGACAAACGGCTGGATCTGCTTGACGAAGTTGGCCTTGGCCTCTTGGATTGAGTTGTGCGGTGCCACCCGATGGTTCACACCCAGCTTGATGTACTCAGGCATCGCGTTAATCTTGACGCCACCCTGGAAATAGTCTGCGGATTGCGACGTCTGGATGCGGTACTGCGTCGGACGGTCGATGGATACCAGCTCCTGGGTGAGGGTCTTGAGATCACCGCTGTTAATAAGATCGGTGATCTTTGGCGAAGCGTCAGGGGAGTATTTGGCCTGGCAGACCAGATGGTTGTGGATTGGCGATCCCTGGACCAGCTTGGGCTCCCAGGGATTGGACTCGAGCTGGTTCACGATATCGGACACGATACCAATCCCGGTGTGAGGAAATGGGATCGATGAATGGCCGCCGTTCACGTGAAGCTCTAACCATATGTCGATGTGACCCTTTTCGGTAACAGCAGGAAGCGCATCTAAGCCAGGTTATTAGACTACATTCAATGTCCAATATCAGCCCTTTAATGCAAAACTTACACAGAGTATCGTTGCCGAGTAGCTCCAGGCCCATACCCCCTTCGTCGAGCAGGAGCGCTATTCCATATTTCCCGTATCGTTCTTCGAGGAATGGGCCGATCGTACCAGCTCCGCGACGGCCAGACGACTCCTCATCGAACCCGAGCGCAAGGACAATGGTCCGTTTCGGCACCCACTCCGAATTCCCCAACAACGTTTCCAGAGCTGAGAACAAGGCGGTCAAGCTGTTCTTGTCATCAGAAGAGCCTCGTCCCCATAGCCATCGCCCGTCAAAGTGTGCCGAGAATGGCGGATACTTCCAGGTGGCCGCATCCGCGACGGGCACCACGTCTTGGTGAGCTGCTAGCAAGAGCGGCTTTAGAGAGGGATCGGAGCCCTGAATTGTGTACACCAACCCGATACTGTTCACCCATTCGCGAGTCATTCGGTGATGGCTGTTATAGCCCCTCATTAGCTGGCGCGGTCCTCGTGTTCGGGTAACAACACCCCGTGGATCCAATCAGATCCAACTACTTACACATGGGGATACAAGTATGCAAAGGCTTTGTGCAACTCGTAGAACACGTCCCACCTGGGGTCTTCACCAGGGTCTCCATTGTCGTCGTAGGAGATGGACGGTATCTTGACGATTGTGCTGTGTCTCTCAACCTGTTTCAACAGCGCATCTTCTCCTGAGAAGATGTCTTGAGCGCTGGGAAGCCCATCGCTTGACGGGCTTAATGCCGGTGGCAGATTGCATTCGAAGTTGTTGTTTTCGGTGGCATCCCCAAGTATTTGCTGTCCCCGGCTTTCTACCACCAGGCCTGTGACAGCAGCGCTGGTGACAGGGGCCAACAATGAGCCGGTAACCAATATCAACGGCGACCACATGCCAAATGTTATGGGAGAGACGATCACGAAAAGCGCACTGTAGAGGTTATGTCGCTCAAGTCAGAGAACAATGAGAGAACCGTGTTATATTTCAATTGCCACCAGGTATATGAACCGAATCCAAGTCTCTGATGGCGTGCTGCGGAGATGCTGCGGATCGCCCCAGTCCATTTCCAGTCCAATCAGTGTCGCTTCGAAAGATAGGGACACCATGTTAGCTGCCGATGCAAGAGAACCCCGGTCCTATCATGTAAGTACCGGCATGCCTGAAAACACTGGATGTCCTGACTCCTGACACCTGTAGATAGTTGGAGGATGGAGTTATACCACTCCAGGGACGACTGGATGTGGTTCTTCCTTATCTGTTCCCTGTTCCCGCTCTGCCGCGGTTCGCCATCCAAGGATGGGGAAGGTGAACAAGGAACTTTGGCCGAACATCGGGGGGCGCTCGAGAAGCTTTACCTCAAGAGCCGCCTAAATACAGCACTGCTACGTACCGCCTATTTCGACCTGTGAGTTATGGGGCTACACGGGCCTCTTTCTGGGGAGTAGATCATTTAACTATTCTTGGATATAGCGGAACACTCATTTCACACTTCCCCTGTAGAGTTTGTATATAATTTGACAAATTACCTAAACTGTATACAGCTTAGGTGATTTACTCCCCAGAAAAAGGCCCGTATAGACCCATAACTCACAGGTCGAAATAGGCGGTAGTGAATAACATACATACAACCCCTCTACGGCCCCTCCCCCAACTCCCCTTGCCTTCTCCCGCATTGGGTGGCCCAAGCTTCAAGTCCTTCAGCTAATGCACCCTGGTTCGAGGGCCCCACATGAAACTTGACCCCACGTCATTCTTCACAGGCTGACAGGCAGTCACAAACACACACAGGCAACCTTGGAAGGCAAGGGCAGCTGTTACATTGCGCCAACCAGCCAGCCAGAAGCCAGTGATCCCCAAGGAAACTCAAAATTTACATACATACTTACTTAAGCATTAATTCTTTTATTCCGTATTCTCTGACACTCAGTTAGCCTATTTCAAACAAAACATACACTAGAACAACAGGGCGCCCAAAGGAAGGTAGACAAGAAAGAACAATGTCATCCGAAGCGCAACCTATAACGCCCGCCCGCTTCACCGAGGCGCTGGAAGGCCTGCCCGCGAGCAGCCTCGCCCTCAAGGTGCTGGAGTTGCGCAACTCCATAGCCCACCTCGACTATTCCAATGCAGAGCTGAAGCCGTATGCCGAGGGCACCGCCTCAGCTATCGAAAATAGCGACAGCAACGCCATTGGGGGCGGCGGCGGCGGCGGCGGCCAACCGGATCAGGACTGCATCGATGCCATAGCCGAAAATGAGGCCGTCATCCAGAGCATGCAGGAGCGCATCTCACTGATACGGGCTGAAGTCGAGCGCCGGGGTCTGGACTGGCGCGAGTTCCAGGGCAAGGAGGATGACGTCGTGGCGGACGCGGGGGCGGGGCCGGTGGCGGAAGAGACGAGAGTTAACGGCACTACTCCTGCTCCGGCTACTACAGCACCAGCTGGCGACCTGGCGAACGGCGTGAATGGACATGTGGCATTTGGGGGGAATGGGACTCAGCAACAGCAGCAGCAACATGAGGCCTGGCGCGACGGTACCTTCCAGACTGGCACGATACACGGCATGACCGATGAGGACCTATTGCGACAGCTCACCGAACGCATGCCTCTTGACGACGAAGATGGCGACGCAGAGGGCGGCATGCACTTGTGACCTCCTCGGTCAGTTCACTATGCTCTATGTGCACACAATACATCTAGTCTCATAACGGGACTTCACGAACAAAAGATCGCATTGCGGGCGGGAGTTTATGGATTTCAAAATGGCTGGTACGGTGAAAGGTGGTTGGGATGGCATAGGTAAATACCTCAACTTGACGATGATGGAAGACGATTGAGGGCTTCGAACTAGTAATAGCTCTCAAATTAGAATACCCTGTGTTTGTTTCATTCTTTGCGCCATTGGATGTGTAATGGTATTCGAGACTCGCATCCACATACTCAGCGACCATATCATAATGCTACCCTTGAGCGATAAAGCCAACAAGTCGAGCTGGCATATTCGCAATGGGCGTCAAGGTTTGATACCCTCATATACTTATTTCTGCGCGTCATCTCGCCCGTTATGAGCTAACGAGAGCGCACGCGATCACGTATAGACGGACGTACTATTCGAAAACGCAAAATGTATTATAATATTTCGTCAAAGATCCGAGATCCCATCCCCTATCCTGAAAGTCCCATTCAACCTCAGGTCCCGACTGCTAGCGCCGACGTAAACGTTAAAAACACCTTCGGGGATCCTCCACTGCTGAGCTTCAACGTCCCAGAAGCTCAAGTCCCGTCGCGTCAAAGCGATAGTAACTGTCTTTCCCTCTCCCGGCTGCAGTGGCACCTTCTCGAAACCCCGCAACTGGCGCGCAGGCGTGCCCTCCACGGGGATGCCGAGGTACAGCTGCGCCACCTCGGCGCCGTAGACGTCGCCTGTGTTCCGAATCTCGAACGTGGCCGTGTAAACCGTGTCCCAAATCTGCGGATGGCCGCCCTGGATGATGCGGATCTCGGGGTCGGGAAGTCCGCCGGGTGACACCGTGCTGAAAGGGTGCAGGCTGAGCTTGGCGTACTCGAAGGTCGTGTAGGACAGGCCGAAGCCGAACGCATAGCGTGGCTCGATCTCGTCGCGGTCGAAGGCCCGGTAGTCGATGAAGAGACCCTCGGTGAAATTGTCTTGCGGAAACCAGCTAGTGTCCCGCGTGTAGTTGAGGAGGTGTCCATAGTCAGACTCCTTGAGCGCCACAGTGTAGGGTAGCCTGCCGCTTGGGTTGACGTCACCGTATAGAATGTCGACTAGGGCTCGTCCGGTTTCCTGTCCGGGTAAACCAGCGAAGATGATAGCTGTAACGTTGGGATGATTAACCCAAGGGTCGACCAGCCGAATGCCTGTTTACTCTGGTTAACGACGCACGTAAAATGGTATAAGAAGGTCCTGTGAACACCGTTGCGCGAAATACGCTCGAAGACGAGAAACCCAAAACATACCGGCGGAGTGTATAACGACGATAGTATTGCTGCAATTAGAGGCAACGTTATCCACAAGCTGATCGCTGAGTTCATCCCGTAAGCCTATACGATCGAAACCCTCGTCAGGGTAACTGTTGATGAAGACTAGGCAAGCATCGCTTCGGTACCAAGGGGTTGGGTTGACGCTATAAAAGTCCCATCGGATCACGCCTCCATCATCCGCGATCCTTGTCTGCAAGGCCTGGAAGGGGCTGATCACGTATGGCGGCGTAGTGCTGCCCGAACCCCCGGCTGTGATGAGAGTTCCGTTAAGGTTCTGAAGCTTGGGGGACGCATAGACGTCGTCCTCCGGCACGAGGCCGACAGGTTTATAGGCGCCGAACACGTTATAGCTGTGCCAGGGGTCACTGGGAACATCCGCGTCGTAGCCAAAGATGGAAAGGAATTTTGGCTTGCGGAACGGTAAGGCGCCGTTGTTTTTCACCAACACGTGTCCAGCAGCGCCCATTTTTCGTATTAATTTTCCATGTCCATTTTGCACATCGACAGGCTCGCTCGTATCTAGACTGCTCTTCTGGATGGCCACTCGAGGATAGTCTTTATCCTGACCCAGGCGGAACCAGGGTGCCAAAATCCGACTGGCCATGTCTCTGACCCGTTCCAGCGCTACACTCCCGTTGTTGACCGCCTCTACTAGCCTGGGTCCCCAAAATCCTTCGTCGGGCATAATCAAGTCCAGTCCGGCATTCGCAGACGCGATTCCCGTGTGGCCGGCGCCCCAATCGCTCACGACGAAGCCCTCGAAGCCAAGATCGGTCTTGAGCACTCCATTCAGCAGCTTGGAGTTCTGGCAGGCATATGAGTTGTTCACGCGATTATACGAGCACATGACGCTACTAGCGCCGTCTCGGATCGCGCCCATGAAGGGGAACGCGTAGAGTTCGTGCAGCGTGCGATCGTCCAGATTAGAGCTCAGCGATTCGCCCATCTCGCTCGGGTTGCGGCGGAAGTCCTGCTCATTCAGCAGCCAGTGCTTGATGGACGCCATGGCGCCCGAGTCCTGGATCCCCCTCACAATGCCCGCCATTCCGGCATCGGCAAGGTATGGATCGTTGCTCAGGCCCTCCCAGTTGCGACTGCCGACGGCGATGCGGCCAAGAGGCCCGGCAACAGGGCCGAGAGCGACGTTCACACCGAGACCGCGGAACTCGGACCCAAGTGCGCGGCCGTACTCATACCACATGGTGCGGTCGAACGTAGCAGCTATGTGAATGCCGGCGGGAAACGCCGAGGCGAACTCCTGGCCACGGACGCCGCTGGGACCGTCGGCTAGGCAGAGCGGCGGAATACCGAGACGCGGGACGGACCCAGTGTTCCCGATGCACGCGCCGGGAAAGCCATTCGTCATGTTGACGACTTCCTCGACGGTCATCTGGGACACGAGGTCTTTCGCACGTTCAAACGCATGCGTCCAAGGTTCACTGCTACTTCCATTCGCGACAGCTAGCCCATCGTTAGTCCTGATGGTATATTACAGAGCGGGGATATGGCGTACGGCATGGATAGACCGGAGGACTTTGCCCGTAAAACTGAGAGTCGGATTCGTTCGCTGGGGGCTTGCCAGTCGTCTGAGCAGCACAGACTACTGCAAGCCCTACAAGCGCTCGAAGAACATTTATCACGCTCAGCATCTTCGGGGGTCTCTCAGGGTGCTCTCTTGTAAGAGACCCGGTGTTTTTTTAACACCAGTCAAGTAACCCAGCGCCCTGGGTGGACAGGAGGGACAATATACTATAGTTATACTTATCCGCGAGCCACCCCTGTTTATTTGTGGGTCGTAAAGGGGGGAAGCTGCGGAGACCCACCAGACGACAAGCCGATTTCACGACTTGAACTGAAGGCAAGGACTAAGTTTGGCCCAGTAACTTGTGATGCCGTATGTCTTGGTTTCTAGGTGGACTGGACGCAGGGCTGTTCGGAAGTCATGAACGGTACATAGTTACAAGCAAGGACAGAACCGGACGAACTCCCTCCCCCTCCCTTCCCCACCTTCGGCAAAGTGTGCAGTGCCGGTCGGAGCTACTAGCCGATCGGTCGTTGGGGCGACTATGAGGTAGTCTGGGTACTTTCCGGGGTCTGGACATCATCGGGTCATTTTCGGGAGGGCCGTGGGAGGAGAAGCGACGAAGACGGGTAAGTCGCGGGGTGCCAAGCCTGGAGAGCCAGGATTGTCAGGGGTAAGTGACGAGTTAAACCCGAGCGGATCCGGCTTCGAGCGGCATTGTCTTCCAAGTACGTAATGAATTCGGAGAGCATGAACATGTATTAATCATCATTTACGGAAGTCTAGCTAGATTTCTCAGTATCGCTTGGGAATGGCTTGAATCGGAGCCGATGATTTGCATGTTGCCGTTGACTACGTGTAAGCCCCTACTCTGTAATGGCTTGAACTCACCGAAAGCGCCAAGCCTTAATATAATACCCTTTGTATGCCATTTGTTATTCGCACAACCCAGATATGTGCGTGTTATCAGCAGCTATGGCTGCGACCTCCGTACTTTAGGTGTACTTTTGGAACTGGGTACAGCTTTAAAAGGGAGAAGCGTGAAAGGAGGCTCTTTTCAAGAGATCGACTGGAATGACCATTATCAGATATATCTTCCGTTCCCAGAGGCCTCTCCCTCTCCATCGGACATCAAGGATGACTAAAATGTTGAACACCACCAAGATACCTTAACAAACATGTTGCCTGTTTCCGAGGACACATCGAAGTTCCTTCTCATCGTCCCACTATAACAAATCCCAGGAAGACAGGCTGTACTGGTTGGCTGGCTGATTTCCTTTCTGGTGTTCTTGTTCGAAGAGCTCTTGAAAGTTTGTGATACCGGCAGAGAAATCAATGTTTGCAACTTGCTCTTCATAGACCTGCCCGTCATATATCTCCCCATCATGAAGCTGACCACCAGGGAGCTGAGCGTCGTAGACCTGTCCGACAAGGATGTCTCCTGGAAGGGCGAGCTGTCTCTCAGGTAGCTGTCCATCATGGAGATGTCCAGCTGGATGATCCTCATGACGATCGTGATCACCGCTTGACTTCGTAGAGATATTGGTGGGACCCCCAGTCTCCACAGTATCCTTTCCACTGTCCACTCTCGTCAATTGCTTTCCAGTGGTGACGGGTTGTGATTTCTTGACCGAAGCCGCTTTCTTGCTGCCTCCTCGCTCCCGGATTTGTGAGGATTGTCGAGGACTGTATTTGTAGTTTGGGTGAAGGATGTCGAAAACGCGTTTCTCCTCAGCAGCTCTCATCTTGTACTCGTCCTTCTGCGCCTGAGGTAAAGCTCTCCATCTACGACCTGCGACCTTGGCTATAAGTGAAGAGTTAACACTGAATCGACATTGTAGATTGAAATGAAGACAAGATATTATGGCATGAGATCAGGTACATGCAGGCGAATAATTTAGTTGTGAATTGGCAGGCAGACCTAGCGAATTGAATCCAAGCCATCCCGATAGTAGAAGGGGGGGGGGGGGGGGGGGGGGGTTT
>JAKJXP020000034.1:0-163779 GCA_022225965.2 Diatrype stigma | reverse complement strand
CCCCCCCCCCCCCCCCCCCCCCCCCCCCCCCCCCCCCCCGTTCCTCACATTTCTGCACAAAAGATAGGTTGGGAAATTCTCTGCAAAGACGCGGCTCAACGTCGACTCGATAAATCAGATATGAATTCTTTGGACGACGAATCCCGCATTCTGGTTCCTTTGTTTTACTCTTGGCAGTTTTCGTGGTACTTTTCCCAGCATTCGACTTGGATGCTGTTTTTGTAGTCTTGCTGGTCCTATTTGCATCATCAACGGGGATGGCCGGGACTGCATGGGTCTCGATTCCATCGTGGGATCCCTCCTCATGAGTAGTCTCATGAGTAGTCATGGCGCGACCGGACGCACCGCTACTGGGGGGTACCTAACCCCGAGTAGCAGTGATGGTAACGCCATTATAGTGGCCCATATTATTACCATAAACATTCTCGCTAGCACGGGATGAATTGTTCGGCATTGCCGGAGGGGCCGGGATGTTGGCATGAGCAACTGGTGCGTGCTGGGTGGTCATTACCAGCAATTCCTGGGAGGCTACAGCGAAAACTCGGAACCCAAGCAACTCTAATTCCTGCCGAGAGCCCAGGTAGATCCGATCTTGAATGCCAGTTTCACTAGCATACACCACGTCATCTTTTTGGATGGCATTCCTGATGTAGAATGAGAAGTTAGTGAAATGAGAACTTCATCTATATGGGCCAGTTTCCTAACGTGGCGGTGTGATGGGTGCGGCTAGTGATGCAGGGCAACGAAGTTCATGATGTTTTGGATCGTATTCATTGAGATAAAAACAGGATGTGGTGTCTGATTATCAGCAGACACAAGTACAGAACATCGCGGAAGAACTTGGATAAAAGGATTAGTCTTACCCCATGAGAACCTTTCCCGCGTCTCTGGTAAAGGTATTCCACTTGGCGAATCGATTGACTGGGATCGAGGTTATTTGATTGAATTCATTCAGCTGGACCTCCAGTGATCTCCAAGTGCCCAAGACCTCATTGATCTCGGGGTCATTGTTAAGACCGTGATTTACTTCCATTTCGGCAGCCGGAACAATACTGATGCCAATCGATTGATAGAGGAAACAAGAGAATCTCGAAGAAAAGTATCGTAGCCGGGATGGTTTGGGCGAAGAGGTCGAGGAGGAAGTGTTGAGAAAATCGGGAAGGTCGGCAGATAACGAAGGCGAGGGAGTGAATTGGCAAGGGAATAAAGATAGTGGAAAAGATAAAGATTGGAAGTAGGGATAGGGTGGTTGGTGCGATGGATAAATAGTGCTGAGCAACCAGCCGAACTAGTCAACCGTACAGATTTCCCTAGTGGGGGACGCTCAGCCGTACTGTATATGTGTATTCACCGGAAATGAATCGGTTCCCTGGCAAATAGATGTCTTGCTGATGAAGAAGCAGACCTATCAACGCAGTTGGCTACCTTGCCGGACAACGTAAGGAGTGAATCTGGTGAGACCTATCGCCAGGCTGAACACGTTCAACTTTACGATTATTAGTATATAGACTTAGTCAAGTGCATCACGGTATATCAGGAAAAGGTAGTTAACTGCTGACGGTATCTAGTCATGAGCACATGGGTGTACTACATGTGTGTATTTATATAAACCTTACGTATGTGGTTTGTAGCATGGAGCCGGAGAACTGATTGCCATGGTGAAGTCTTTATGGTCGTTTGACGCTACACCTACCGAGTCAAGCAACACTTAAAACGTTTTGATGCGGTTTGATGCGGTTTGATGCACGCGCTGTTTTGGCATCAATGTCATCTACGACTGCAGTTATGAGGCTATCCTATATACCTACAGGATAGCGCGTAGCCGCATATGTCAAAATAGAACCCAACAATTGTCTCCTAATTTACTTACCTTAGTTCACGTTGTGAGACTCTCTAACCCTGTTGGCCCGGCACCTACAAATGCCATTGCCCACGGTTATCGGACAATCGTGAAGCCCTTTCTCTGTAGGCCACTTTATGTATGTGGGCGTTGGCAGGAGAACGGCGCATTCTGCTGTTTGCTGAGAATCAACGTACTATGTTATTAATTTAGGGAAAGAAAGAAAGAAATTGACTGCTACAACGACAGAGAGCCAGCTACTTAAATACAAATACTGATGATAAAAACTTGCCCCTATAGTCTAACCCGTGGCCCCCTAGCCCCTTATCTTATCCACAAGATTACTACCGTATTATTATGGGTCGAAATGTTGCGATATAGGGGCTAGGTGAAAGCTTGATTATCTGATACGGTGATCGACATTAAGTGGCTTTCACCCCGGATCAACCATGTGGGCGCAGGAATAAAGTGTCCCAAGCAATTGGTCACGTACGGTTACCGCCAGCTATCTTAGACATGCCACTATATCCGTTTTACCACCATGCGGCTCGCTTCCCTACTGCCTACCAGAGTTAGAGCTATGTCAATCAGACGGTGTTTTTTGCCAAAAGCTTCCAAATATAATCATGCACTTCAACTAGTATTAAATTTACGTAAAAGCGAAGGCGTCTCCACGATATCAAAGGTGTACGATTGCTCCGCTCCTAAGGCACCCTGAAAATAAGCCTCGCAGCAGCCCCTATCCCCTATCAACCTTGCTTCCAAAATGGCGAAGTCTCGAACTCCCAATAACAGCACGAATATGGGACTTAGATACATAGATCGAGGACTCGGAGCCCAGGTATTGTTCCAGGGTGCTGTATCTAGCACATAGAATATGGTCACAATGGACTTAGAGGGGTCTGTGAAACTCTTGTGTCTATATAAGTCACGGTTATTCCACACGACGAGGGTAATACTTCTGAGTATAGTTAGCAGTTTCTACAGCCGACCAGAGCTTGAACCACCAGTTGCACAGCCCTATACCCCGACGAAACAAAACGTTACTACCAAGAAACAAACACCATGCAGTTTATTTTCCTCCTCGCCGCAGCTCTATCAGCCGTGGCTGTTGCTGCACCAGCTGAGCTTCGAGTCCGCGACTGTGATGTCCTAACCAGGGTGTCAAGCAACGCAACCTGTGCAACATGATGTCCACCATGTGGTGGACACCAGTTTTTGCAATCCATCCATTTGGGATTTTTCCAGATTGCGCAACCTGCAACGCAATTCACGATAACTTCACCTGGTTGCGCAACTGGTGGCAGGTTGCAGTGGCTGGTAATTGTGGCTAGTATACACCGCCACATCAAGGATTATAGGGGCTAGTAGGGGTCAAAGTGAAGGCTAGGCGGGGGGGGATTGCCAGGAGGGGGGTTGCCAGGTATGGGTCGGAACCTTCCATTAGGCAGGGCTGCTAATAATGGGCTTCGGATACGCCAGATAAACGCCAAAACTCCGCTTTACGACCATTGTATATGCCCTCACTTTAACCCGATTTGGTTACTGCAACCAGTGCAACGCCGCTGCAATTTGGTTGCAGTTGCGCAACTTCAATCCACCAAATCCAGGGTGCTGGTTGCAGTGGATTGCGTTGCTTGACACCCTGCTTGGGATGTTGTCATACAGACTATGTGAGCTATGTAATATTCAGGTTGACAATCTGTTCACGGATTGTGCTCGTTAGACACATCCTTAAAACGCACTCGTCTTCTGGTCGGCACACCAGCTGGAACAACATCTCCTCTTCCTCCGAACCTAGATCATTGGACTCGAGTATGCCAGTGTCAGCTGTTGGAATAGCGTTCAAGATCGATGAATATAAGTCGATAAAGACCATTGTTTGGTGTATGTTGCTAGGTTCGTATTATACGGTCATGGTGATGAAACTGATACGAATTCCTCTACAATTTGTCACAGTGCTGACTGTTTCCCAGGGTAGTTGTGTCATAGCTATTAAACTGTGACCATCCACGCACAAAAGCACATCTCAACATGTTGCATAACGATATAGTGAATAGCCTTAAGTGTACAATCGCACCAGCAGAAATACGACCTGAAAACGGGATAGCCTGGAGTTGAAGTGGATATTAGCTTGCAAGGCGGAAGTCGTTACTAATGGCCGGTCGTTTGCGATGTAATACATGTAGCTGGGAATTAAGTCGAATCGTTAATTAGTATTTCTTTGGATTTCGGATTTGATCGTAATCTTGTGCCTTCGCCCCTAACTCTTCTCAACCATTGTTATCTCTTACTTAACTTATGCAGACTAACATTTGAGTGGATGAGGCGGCTAACAGCTGCAGGTCCCGGAACATGTCCCGCACAAGTATTGGACTGGTTGGGAGATAGATAAGCCATAGTTTGGTGTCTAGTTTGGCTTCAGGGTGACTCTGTAGTCCGTAGTATCGTAAGTGCAACGCCGGTCATCTGCGTCGTTGCGCCGGGTTTAAAATGCGGAGACATTCTGTCGGATAAGTGATGTTGGAATACGGTAGCTGGAAATCCAGGTGGCTAGGGACGACCCACACCTGTGGCTATATATATGGAATGCCCTCATCTGCCTATAAAGCATATTCCTATTATATTAAATAACCTAATACAATATACCTCATAACTTACGTTTATATTTAATAAGTTATGAACCCGATAAAGCTTATAAGGAATTCCTTATTACAAACTTACTTATTTATTTAAAATTTATTTACATTACATAAACGTTAATAAACCGACTTGCTGCGTTTTTTGCTATAAACGAGGAATTCTTAATGCAACTTAATTAAAAATCAAATAATATACGGCATTTTACGAATATATATTATATTTATTAGAAACGCCGTTATCCGTACTTTATTCGTACTTATTTTAAAAATCCTATTCGTACGATAATAATGAATTATCCCATTTAAATCAAAATCTTATTATAAAATCCATTAAATATATATCATATTATTATTATTACTTTTTTATTTTAAATAATAACGTCGGAATTAAGGAACTTACCGAAATTATTTTATTTAAAAGCAATAAAACGAAAATACGAATTTATTCGCTTTATTTTTATTTTTATTCGTTACCAAGGCAACGGATAAAATAATAACAAGTTACGATAAATTTATTAAACGATAATATAAATAAAAAACAAAGATATAACCTAAGAATTCGCTTTATGGCAAAACCTTAATTTTTTAAATTTCTTAACGAACGAAACTTTCTTTATTTTGTCCAAACATTTTTATAATTCATAATTATATACTTTATAAACGACGACAACGAAAATCCAAATTACATATCCGAATTATTCGGTTATCCCTTTTCGTTATCAAATTTTAGTAACGTATTTATTATTTCTTTATTTTTGTCGCAGTTAGTATATATAGCGTTATTGCCACTAGAGCAATAACGGTTCCGTTTTTGTGATGCGATAGTTATGCGCCCGGTTTGCGTTAGACTGCCAAGAGATGCTCGCATCGTTTAGTGGTTAATGCGTTATTTTCGTATAAACACGTTCCCTGTACGAAACTCTGCAAGAAGGACCACCCCAAGGGTATGGATTCGATCCCTAAAGAGAGCCAAAAAGCGAGAGCCAGAGCCAGTTGCCAGAGCCAGTTGCTAGTGCTCGGGACGAACACCCAACAAAAGGACTGCGAAAGTTGCAGATCCTGGCCAAAGAAGGGCCAAAATCTGGGGGGTGTGTCGCAGTCAGTATATATAGCGTTATTGCCACTAAAGCAATAACGGTTCCGTTTTTGTGATGCGATAGTTTGCAGGATGTAATAGCATCAGGATTTCTACCGCATGAATTGTTTAATTATAAAGTGTAATACGACTGCCACTCTTGGCCCATTATATCGTTTCTTCTAACAACATACCACGCCCCCTCCACCCCTTTATTGTTTCCCACCTTCATTTTGGCTCTTTCTTGTATAGCTTTACCTTTTACCGCCCAGGCTTCTTTGCATCCAATCTATTTCGCGACTACACCTAGAATCCTTTGCACACTGAGCTTTGGAGACGAACTCGAAGAATGTCGACTTTATTAGCCAACCTACGCCATTCCATCTCAAAGATTTGGGTCGATGGCCATACGGAAGCATGGGAAGATATACGTTCAATTTGCTGTCGTACAGCTGGCTTATGGCTCATATGTCTCTCTTGGATCGGGGGGTTGCTATATTGCCTTATATCACCGATCTTGCTTCAATGGGGTCTGCTCTATTATAGGCTACACAAAGAACCCATGTCATCCGGTTGTCAGCCAGACGGCTCCTTTAGTCCATTCGAAAGTAGTTACAATTGGTGGTCATTGGATGGGGTTTTCCAAATTACCTTGTCGTTCGGCTCCCTCACCTTCACCCAAGCGAAAATTGTTGATATCGCATGGGATGTTGTGCGTTATAAGTGACTATACTGACTGAAACCGGATATATGCTAACGTATTTACTGTCTTCTTAGGTGATAGGCCGGCTAGGTCAGATGATACTTGCCTTCATCTCTTACAGATCAGTCTGCAACTACATCGCTTCGTGTATGATCACGACACCTTTGAATTATACAACATTCTTCACCATATACTTGGAGGAAGAGCCAAATGTTTTCTCGTTGTTCCGATTAACCCCAGACTTTTATTCCCAACGTGCACTTCAATCTAAGCGTGCTATGACGTTCATCATCAGCAGTATGCCATTCATTCTTCTCTGGCCAACACTAGCTGGGTCTATGATAGGTTATTCACCAAATAATCGAGCCTTTATGAGAGACTATGCTCATGACTTGGTTTAGTATGTTGATGTCTGTCCAGTGCCATTCATTATTCACTATGGAAGCAGGGTTAACAGAACGGATGAATACCCAGTTCCCTATCATGGGGATACAACCTGCTCAGGTAATTCATATGCACCCATGTATTTATTCTAAGGCTTACCAGCTCTAGACCAGACCCTTCTCACAGAATGTAGTTCCATGCCATTTTCCAATTGCTTTGAGGTTCATGGACAGCGGTTGTCCCCGCATTCCGAAGATTCTCAGTGTGAGTTACCAAATAACGTATATCAATATAAGAAACTACAGCTGGTACCAGCTATCCCCTTTTCCATCTCTGCGTCTTTGCAACTTTTCATTGATCGTTATTTCAGATGTTGCAACATATGGATCGAATATTGATCGGAGTTCTGAATTCATGGGTATCCATATGGCACCACCAACACTCAATATAACATCGTCTTTTACAAGATATGATAACGATGCGCCCGTAAGGGATATAATCAGCAACGCTCCGTTATATTTCGAGTCGACTTCTCTTACCATGTATAATCTCACATATCTGCACAAAAATGGAGTCTGTCAGCCAGATATAGACGAGAATGGCGATTTGGTAAGCTTTAATCTTTCGATCCAAATAGCCTGTGACTAACTAGTGACACAGAGATTCCAATGGGGATTTTCCTTCCTACAGGTCCTCGCGGCCACTTTATGCCTTTTAGCATGGACTGGGGGAATTCTTCTGATGTAGCTTAAAGCTCATTTCAGACTGCCCTTACTGCACTATCCCGAGGTCCCTAGAGGCTGGAGATGTGTTATTATGCTAGGGGAATCATCAGAAACAAATTGGTGGAAGCAAACATAGATCCCTATTCACTAACCGATACAGAGCTGGAAGCCGAGATTCGAACACGGCTTCAAGGCGGGGCTGTAAAGTTTAGTGGTACGTTTATGGGACAGAATCATAGTTTCCGAAAAGGCGTTCGTATAAGATCTAGGCAGTGGAAGAATTCTAGCTGTATAGGGTAAGCAAAAGAGTATAAGGATTTCACTGTGAATACTGTATATGGACAAGTCTGTATGTACGATTTTCCGTGATTTTATTCACTATATTACAGCTATCTGTAGGCGGCAGGCACCTGTATTTATACTGGATGGGCCGCTGTAGGTATTAGGCTTATAGGGAGTTATGGAAGGCTGTGGAAGGTTGTAGAATTTTCTGGATAAGGGGACGGGCCCCCCTATTCTCCAGCAGCTGTTCCATTTTAGGCTTAGTGTGTTTTGTCCAGGGGCAAAACCCCTATAGCTACGTAAGTTCGTAATTATATAATTACGTTATTATGCGGTCTAAAAGGTGCTGGAATCTTCCGTAGCCAGTAGGAATTTGTCCCTTTTTCCAGCTAATCCTAGAGTTCGACGTTGGTTCCTCAGAAATTGGTGGTGGATTGCTTGCTGGCTGGTTAGCCTTACTTCCACGTTTATGATACCCAAGCTTTGGCGAAACCCTCCCATTCCCCTTTCATTCATGTTTCTTTATTTCTTGCTAATCTGTATTGTGGTTCAAATACCCATTACTTTTGTTTTGTTTCGGTCCTTACACAGCAGGCTGATTCTGGTTGACTATGGTTTCAACAGGGATAGCAGCAGGAATATCAGTTTCTCGGTTCCATGCTTGGAATGGCCGTTCTTGGTAAATTTACATACCAGACTACGGATGTCAGTCAGGCGAAATGAAGATATGAACGAAATTCTGCACCTCCTATCCTTCCTAGCCTTGTGGAGCATGGTGTTGTACTTTGAAGTGTCTTGGAGGCTCCATGATACATTTCGATGCGACGGCACCAGAGCCAGCATCGTTCGCGTACAAGGGTCTAAAGACTCACAGCTTGAGGATAAAGGCCCCCAGACTAAGATTTCACGAATGATCCGCGGGCCGAACTTCTCGTCGCAGATACCGGTTCCGATATCCCTACCCGGCCGTCTTACTGGATGGATCATATGGAAATGCTGGTTACCCCTATAATCTAGGATGTGTATACACGGTAACCCACGGGGAAGGAACTAGGGTATATAATAACTACTCAAGCAGCAGCGAAATGTGCACTTGGCTCCCAGGGGCCCAGAATGACTTCTGGCCTATCGGGTGTCTTGGGATCTGGAGCATATACAGTCCCGATAAATCATACCTAGCCGATGCGACTCGAATATCTGGAAACATGAACCGAGATAAATACCCATTACTCTCCGGGTCTGGTTGGTGGACATGTATGTCTTTACATTGCAGATGATAAATGCATAGTGGCTTGTCGCCAGGGGACTGATACTACCACACGTATACGTTAAAAGTATGATTGCTTGTTGCTACTACGCAATTTCTCGGCTGCACCCTGCGCGGGACCAATTTAGATCTAGTGCGCGCGGCGAGATGCATACATTCTTTCCTTTTACCTAGGACCTTTGGGAGTCATACGCACTTATGACAGTGAACTCCCTGCTTTTCTACACTCCTCTATAATTCCCGACCCATTGACGTTGTTGACGCCACAGGGGGTGGCGAGAGGCCCATTCGCTGCAACATTGCGGAAGATGTCACGAGGCGATTGGATCGAGCGTATACAGGTTACGAAGGATCGACATCAGAAACTTAGAGCCCGTCAGAAGCAAGGAAACCCCCCTCCCTTGCACTACATTATATCTTATCATACCACGATTCCGCGTCCGTTCCCCAGGCGCGTTTATTACTCAATAGAGAGGGCAAAGGGAGGAACTCTCCTTTTTCTACCGAATCTACTGTGACGAAGGATTGGAGCATGGTTCCAGTAGAGACAAGGTTACCTTGCCAAGTACCTACGTACTGGGAAGCCTGCGTTGGGCACATTCCTCTTCGGTGTCTTGAATCGTGGGGTGCTGGTCCGTCGGCCGTTGCCCGGCATTGCATCGGTACCACGCCCCCTATGATCTGATAGGCCGCGGATCTGACACAACCCCTGGTGAGATACCCTTCGGATCAACATGACACGCAGAACGCAGAGTGAGGCGCTTCGATCACCCCGATCACACACGTAACGCTATGCGAAAATGAAAAGAAAGTAAATAAGAGATTTACCACCCCTCATCTACCACTGTATCAATAAACATAGATGGTGTGGCTTACCACTCCCCCTCTTTCTAGATGGCTACTTATACTTCTCAGTCGCCCTCAAGTACGATGGACTTCGATGATCAGATCGATTCGGGTCAGGAGCTGGTTTGAGGGCCAATACAAGCTATCTCTTGGAGTTGTACCTTTGCTGAAGCTGGAAGGAGGGGAGCAATTGCTTTTCGCATTCGACCGACTGCGACCATGATTTCCGACAGCAATATCGGGTTCGATATCAACAGTGGAGGCACCAAACTCTTTCTCGTCCAACTGGTCTTTCTACTCGCGGCGTGGATAACGTTGTTGCTACGCGCCTATGTCAAACTATGCATGATCAAGAAGGTGACACCAGACGACTACTGGATGCTAGCAGCCCTGGTACGCTTACCATAGTCTCCGATCTGAGTCTTTCCTAATGCATGAGTAGCTATTTTACACCGCGTATGGCATTATCGTCTTGCATAGCATCGCCGTGGGCGGCACAGGCAGGCACACGAGTGAACTCACCCTCGAAGGCGCACAGGTTTCCCTTCGAGCATGGTATCTGTGCGAGGTCCTCTACGCCCCTATGTCGGCGTGCATCCGAACTTCGATCGCCGTTTTCCTCCTCCGGCTAGCAATGCGGAGATGGCATAAGTGGACGATATACATCGTGATCGGTATCACATGGGTAATATCGGTCGGGTTCTTCGTTCCCATGGCCATTCAATGTCTCCCTCCGTCATACTTCTGGAAGCAAATCGTGGGGGCCGAGGGTTCCTGCATGAACCCCGCCATTGTCCCCCTTTCAGCCATTATCCATGGCGTTATTAGTGCTATTTGCGACTGGGTTCTGGGCCTGTTCCCGATAGTGCTGCTATGGAACGTTCAAATCAGTCGACGCACAAAGTTCGGCATCGCCGCCCTTCTTAGCATGGGTATCATGTAGGTAGCTCCAACTGTGTGTAGGTCTCGGATAGAATGAGCTGACACGCCTAGCGCTGGTACTGCCTTGATCATTCGTATACCGTTCATCAAGACCCTTGCGATATCTGTTGACTTCCTCTACGAGACTGTGTAAGTTGATCGGGCCCGGGAACATTGACGTCGAGCTAACCAGTTTTGAAAGTGGCGTCGCTATCTGGTCGGTTCTCGAACCGGGGCTTGGGATCATGGCTGGTAGCATTGCAACACTCCGACCACTGGCAAAAAACATTGATTTCCGTATTTCCAATTCGAGGAGGTACATCTCCGATAAACTGTCCTTCGATAGTAGGAGAAGGACATGGCGGAAGTCAAGACAGGCGCGGAGCAGAAGGCTAGACGAAAGTCGGCGAGGCGGGTACTCGATAAGACCAGCTTCCAACAGTTTGGAGATTCAGTTGATCGAGGCGAGAACAGCGACTGGGAAGTACGTTACGAACCATGATCGACGTTCTTTGGACGAAGAGGCGGGTTTACCTCAGCGACCACCCGAGGCATTGGCGAGGTCATGACTGGGATAATCACACCAAAATATCATTAGATGTCGTATAATTGGATTATTACGGGCCATATCGTGAGTTTCAGCTAAGACAGATTTCGCCTGGCGCCTACATCTCACATTACGTATCTAAAGTACGAATTCTCTTTATCAGTGAGGTCCAAGAAGGCAAGCTTTGCCATTTCCGTCTCGTCTTCGACCACCGTCGCCTCCCTTTTCTTATTCTCCCTGCGTAGCACGAGGAATAATGCGACGGAGGACAGAATAGTGATGCAGTAGCTGCGGTACTTGGTCAGTGGCCAAGGCTAGAATTGAATGTTCATCATGAGATAAAGGGTGCAGATAGGAAGTCTTACCAGATGATGAGCCCGAGCCAGAGTTCCGGGTAATGATCAACTTTCGTCTGCGACTTGATCAACTGCGGACCGATGATGTTGCCTAGTCTTGACATCAGAGTTCCATGCCAGATATCGCTTCACGCAGAGGGAGGGAAGAGGTATACGTACCCACGCAATAAGCAACAAATATTGTAGCCGACGTGAAGCTCTTCTTCGTATGCCCAGCGACGTTGGACATACCAATAGTGATAATCAGACTCACAACGCCACCAAAGGTACCCGTGAGTGTGTACCCAACCACAGGGGCAGCAGCATGAAAGGTCCATTCGCTCTTCCAGATGACAGCGCAGCCAACAATCACCGGGAGACAGCAGATGATCAACATAATGATCCGGATATCGGGGATTCGGGAACCGAGCCAGCCGGTGAGCAGGATGGCAATGAAGCAAAGACCTCCCAGTGGGAACTGGAAGAGGATGGAATCGAGGGAGCTCCAGCCGAAGGTGGAGACGATCAAGGGGCCGAACCCCGACACGGCCCCATTCACTGTGTACGCCGACGCCATCATGACGGCGATGAGCCAGATCTTGACGTCAAGGACCGCCTCCCGTAGCTGCGCGGGCTTGAACTGGGAGCAGCGCACGCCGGTCTGGCCACGGCGGAGGCGCTCGACGGCAGCGAACCTCTCCTCCTCGGACAGGAACCAGGCTGAGACAGGCGAGCTCGGGACAGCGAAGCAGCACAGACCGAACAAAAAGGTCAAAGCTCCCGCAAACACGTATATGTACTGCCAGGGCCGTAGGGTGCCGCCGCGAATCTGGGAGAAGCCGTAGTTGAGGGCGCCGCCGACAATGGTCCAGAGCCCCGTGGCGGAGAACCACCAACTCTGGCGCAGCGACTGCTCGGCCTGCGTGTAGTAGCCGCTCACGATGCACATGAAGCCGGTGGGGATGGCGCTCTCGACAAAACCGAGCACGAAGCGCTGCGCGTATAGGCCGCGGTGGGAGGTCGCGCCGGCCGTTGCCGCGCACGTCACGGCCCAGACGCACACGACGGCGCCGAGCACGCGGCCGACACCCAGCCGCTGCTGCGCGAACGACAGCGGGTACAGGCCCGCGAGCATGCCAAAGTAGAAGAGCGACGTAGCCCAGCTGAGCCGCGACGTATCGACGGTGCCTGGGTGTTGCGGGTCCGACACGCTCAGCTGCAGGTCGCCCGTCATGCCGAAGAGGACGGCGGATCCGAGAATAGCCTGGTTATGGGTGCGTACATAGATTAGTCAACCCACGAAGATGAACTTCGAGGTTGTTGCATGAGCTGCCTGGGGAAAGATTTGACTAGGTACTCACCTTGTCATAGTAGACGAGACCATCTGATCCGTTGCAAGTAGTAGGTCACTTTGCTATCAGCTCAGTTCGGCTCGGCTCCTCTCGAACGAAGATGCGCAATGCTGTGGCAGGCGATGTCGAGGAAATGCAACGTACAGCCAACCGTCATAGCGGGAATCAAGAACCAGTCGATCTTACGCACAGCACGAGCTGTTACAGCGGGGTCGACAATATGGCTTTCTAACCCGACCATCCGTATCGCCACGTCCTTTTCGCCGTGGTCTGGGATTGTATCGGGGCCGGGCGGGGCCGAACCGGGGACCGCGGCCGCGGTGGAAGATACGGTGGGACGTTGCATCATTCTTCGTGATCTAACAGGGGTTTGCGTCTTTATTACATCAAATCCGAGCGTACGAACACATCTAAAGATGCCAATTGACTTGAAACTTCTCCTTGTCTAATAAGGAAAGTTGGGCGCAATGAGCATGCCCTTAGAAAATTTACTCTGGTTTACAAGCGTCGGGTAATAGCGGAAAGCCGATTACGGCGCCCTAGAACGGATCGGGGATCGTGGCTTGAGAGATTCCTCCTTAACCCCTTAATCCCTTAACCCCCTTGGCACTACTCGATTGACCCAACAAACTAGCCAGCGCCCTTCAAGTACCCGTCTCACGCAATACAAAAGAAACAGACGTACATTACGAGAATTCATTATCTTCTGTGTTGTGTATTCGCTTGACATTGAATGATATGGGTTGGTGATCCTGTTGCTTCCTTATTGTGGAGAAATTCTGGGGAAATCTGGGGTCTCTGCTATGTGTCGACGAAGAATGGAAGACTAACGTACTATCTTGAGCTATAACTATTATCCCTATTCACCTAGTTCAGTGTGTCATTATGCTCCCGTACTCAGGACACCTTTGCGGAGACCATTTCCAGCTGTGATTGCCCCTATTGCCTCGAAGCAACGATTCCTAAACCAAACCAGATGAAACCCCAAAATCACAATGGTGGGTCTATCTGATCGAGGCTGTCCATCGCGGGCCATTGTTCAATATCGCTGTTGAAGTTCATCTGAAATCGCTGCCAGGCCGGGTTTTCACTTATGGACTCGAGTCGTAAGCTGGGGAAATCGTCGCTTGGCATCCAATCCGTGAATCCTGACGGCGGGTTAGCTCCTACACCACCTACTTCCTTCACCCTGAAACCTAAAATTTTGGGCACAGCACTGCGAAAAGCCCTGCACAGACATAAACTCACCTGGGAAGTATTGTGCATCAAAGTTGAAAGGGTTAGATTCACCTCCGGCGTCCCCAAGAATGTACCGGAGAGCTGCGGCGGCCTTCCGGGCCCCCTTGTTGGTAGCAGCTGACCTAACCCAGATGACCTGGGATTTCCTCAAGAGCTGCTGGATACCATCGACCGAGATCGTTTCGTCGCCTCTCTCACCAGCATTAGCGTGCCCTTTCTTCTGTGCCTCGACTCTTGCCTGAAGGTAGAAGCACAGGATGCTAGTGGCAAGCAGGAAGTCGTAGATGTAGGCGCTGGACAACCTCTTGCGGCTCTGGTACAAACGGCCATCCACCCGGATCTCCTCGTCGACGAGGTGCTGGAACTCCAGGATCCGCATCGCGGCGGCGAGACATGTCTTCCGCGAGTAGGCGTATTGCCTATGGAGGCGCGATGGCTCCAGAAACTTTCGGTGCAGATCGATCGTGAGCCGCTGGAGGGACACCTCCAGATAGATCCTCTCCATGATTACCTGGGGTTGGACGTGGAGCGAGGTTGCCAGGCTTGACCACTTCAGGTGGGCCGGTAGCGACTTGCGGGCTTCGTCGATCTGCTTGTCCAGGTCCAAAACCTCGGCGTATGAATGTGGGTGCGGCGATGTGGCCATATCGGCGATCTTGACTCCGACCGGGAGTAGCCTCAGCTTCGCCATGACATAGAGCAAGGGCGTCATTTCGGTCTCTGGCCGAGAAGGGGGCAGTTCGGTCGTATGCTCGTCAAAGTCTGAATCAAGAAGGTTGCGAGGTGGCTCCGTATCGCACTGCGTTTCTCTGACCAGCCTAGGCATGCCAATCTGAGTCGAAGCGCTATAGTCTATTATCGTTACCATTCCCCAGACACGCCTTCGCATCTCTCCCGCAAAGGGTGAGATACTGGGAAAGTTTTTGGCATCGCGGTGATACCCCATATGTAAGGCAACCTGGACGATGTTCCCCGATAGCACCCATATGCCGGTGTCGACATCTTTGAGAAAGAACATTTCCGCTAACAGATAGAGTACCATGGTCTCCAGCACGTACGGCCCGCCTTCTATATAATGACCAAGGGTCAAACACTGTATGATCTTCTCTCGATACGTGTCCACTGAAAACTGGCTATCAGTGGTTATCGATGGTTCGTCCGGGAAGTCACTCGGGCCCGGCGTATAATCAGCGATAAGAAAGGCATTCCGAAACTGTGTCGAAACACATATCATACTAAGAAGCATGCCAACCCATATGATTGGTGCATCTTGGGGCGACTTCCAGAAGTTTTCATACTGTTGCCCACCGTCAGTACGTCTTCGATAAAGAATCTTGATACAGTAGAGAAATGGATGAATGAGCTGTTATAGAATATATAGGGCTTTGTCGCTGATGTTTCGACATCATGGATCGTGGATTGTGGGTTGTACTTTATGCGTACCTCTCGAAGGAACTTGCCGCTGTGTATCGTGCCTAGCCTTCTGTTAGTCACGCGAAGAGTACATCTGGGGATACCGGACCAAGGTTTGCATAAAGAGCCAACAAATTTTGAGGTGAAGGGAAACTCGGCTGACTAGAAAGCTTACCTGGAGCTAGATCTAGGGAGTTGAACCAACAGGAAACTAGTCTATCTACAACGGGCCGAGGTGGTATAGTCGCAAGGATGGATCCACGGGTTCCCGGCATAGGGCGGTTACTATATAGAAGGTGAGGTACAGGAAACTTGGTTTCCGGCTGCACGGGATCCGGCGCAGAGTCGTCCTCTTCGTCCTCTTGAGCAAAATGTTGCTTCAGTTCCGCGATACTATCCAGGATGGCGCCGTAATGCGCGCTACTGACATAGGCCACACCCGATTCTCGGATGCTGAGACTACCATGGTCAGATGGAGATGGAGAGACCCCACACTGTGTCCTAGGCCTGGATGCCCTCGGTTGCTCCGAGAGCTGCTGCCCTGAAGTCTGGTCCGGTGGAGATCGGTGTTGACCAGGTAGCCTATCTAGTGCGCCTTGTGCCTGTGGGCTATCCTCTGGTGGTGATGGACCAGCATGCACGGGACTTTGCTGCATGAGGCTCAAGACTAGGTTCTCGAGTTGATTGATTCGATCCTGCACATGAGCCTGTCCACTCGGCCTGGACGTCGTCGTGCTGTAGGTACACGACGAGCCAAGCCCCCTGCTTGAGCAGTTGTTGCAAGGGTGCATGCGGTCGCACCGGACCCTATCCATCCATTGAGATCAGTCAGCAGACATTGGAGTGAATCATTGGATTGAACCATTGGCTGATAAAGGAAACGCAGAAATACTCACTTCCGTTTGCGGCAGGCATTGCAACTGAGCTGGGGCTTGTCTCGACGTCTCGCGGGAGGCGGTCGCGGTCGGCCGGCCATGGCGTCCGGAGGTATTGGCTCTTGGGCCGATGCATGCGGCCCTGCCGTGGTGTCACCCTCCGACACGTCCATCGCTTGGGATCGAACTAGTTATTTATAACAAGCAGTATTCTTCTATTTCCTGCTCCGATACGCTGTATCGGCCAGGCCTGAATGCTACGGTGCAGCTTCCAGGACATAACGGCCCAGCCTAGTCTCACGCCGCGGAGGCTCGAAAGGTCTATGGGGGCAGGGGGGGTAAGCTGCAGCAAAGCCCGAAAGAGTGGGCGGAGATCCGCGGACGGTCGGGGCTCACAGTAACTACTTCGTACTTGGTTTAGTAGGTCATGATTTCAGCCACCGCCCCGCATTCACCCTTTACCCCTGAGTACAAAGTAGTTGGCGTTGAACGGTTGCGAATCAGGCTAACCCTCATACCGAGATGAAAAAGATATAAATTCACAGAGATGCACGGTTGGAGGACATGTCAGAGTTTGAGATTCGAGACGACCAAGAACCACCGGAGGCTGTACTCGCCGTGTAATGAAGGCGAAGAGATCTATGACAGCCAGGGAAGTGGGTATAAGGGCGTCCCACTAGACTATGTCCGTACTACCTTGAGCAGGCTCATGAGTTATATCAAGCAACTTCGGTCGCAACCATAGATAAGCTCTGAGAAGAACTATCGGAAACTCAATGATATGAATGCTCCCTTTACGAGATCCTATCGCCCATTATCCCTTTCGTAGCGCTGCAAGAGCTGAGGCTAAAATTGGTATATTGTGTTATGCGGCCCTACCCCGCCCCCCCCCCCCCCCCCCCCTTTTTTTTATTTTTATCTAAGTGCCTACCTAGTATTGACGCGATAAATACACAACCAACTCTCCCTCAACACTACCCTCCCCACCTCGCTCCTCTTCCATATCCACACCCGAGTAGCTATCTACATGCCCTCAACATACGCCCGCCAGCCCGCATCAACAATCTTCCGGTCCTTGGCCAGCACCTCCGTCTCCATGCGGCGCTGGTAGTCCCGCATGCGCCCCGCGTACTCGGGGAGCGCGACGCCGAGGATGCGCACGGCCAGGAGCGCGGCATTGGTGGCGTTGTTGATGCCGACGGTCGCGCACGGGATGCCGCGCGGCATCTGCACGATGCTCAGCAAGCTGTCCATCCCGTCTAGCTGCGATGCCTTGACCGGGACGCCGATGACGGGGATGTGCACCTATAGCGACGTCAATATTAATTAACCGGCCTGCAGTGGAGGAATGGGGTAGTGGTAGAGAGCGAGGAGGAAGGGACGCTGTCAAGAGCATCTGGGGTCATCGCATTCTAAATACAAAGTCGAAAGCGGGTTCTCAACCGGTTCACAAGAAAATGGAAGACATTAATGGCGAACAAAGTGAATCGCTGGCATCTTGCTAGCTTACCTCTGAAGCGAGCATCCCGGGGAGATGTGCCGCACCTCCCGCCCCAGCAATGATGACTTTGCAGCCCTCGGCGGCCTTTTCCTCCGCGAACTTCATCATGTGCTTTGGCGTCCGGTGGGCCGACGTGATTCGAACTTCGTAGGGGACGTGGAATTCGTCTAGTATCTTCAATCCAGCGCTCATGACATTGAGGTCGGAGTCGGAACCCATCGTTACTGCAACGAGCGGCAGAGCTTTGGGCTGCGCAACTTGAGATACAGTAGCAGAATGATCTGATCCGATGCGCTCCAGCCGGATCTCGTCCATGCATCTGATGAGCGGGCTGGTGATCTCGGATAGGCGGTTGACAGAAGAGAACCCGGTGGCTGTTATGTGCCCGATCTTGCGTCCTGGTTTTGAGTCTTTTCCGTACAGATGTACATACACATCCGCGTATTCGTCCGTTGTCTCATCTGCCAGCTCAACCAATCGATCATGAGACGTTGCATCAGCTCCGCCGAGGATGTTCAACATTATCGATGAAGAGACCCTTGGTATTAAGTTAAGGCCTCTTTCTAGTGGGACTCGATCTAATATCGAATACAGCTGGGCCTTGTACTGCGACATTTGTGGAACCTGCGATGGCGTTAGAAACTTCACGGTTTACATGTAACTTTGGAAACCGTCGTACCGCTTCGATGGTATAATGCCCAGAGTTGTGTGGCCGAGGTGCGACTTCATTCACCATGATCTGTCCATCGGGAAGCAAGAACATCTCAACTGCAAAGACGCCTCTTCCCCATAAGCTCGCAATGACGTCGCTGGCTACCTTTTGAGCTCGCTCCGTCACGTCTTCAGGTACGTTCCGGGGTGGATAGAAGACTTTGGTGCATATGCTATCCTCGTGGATCGTCTCAACCACTGGGTAAGGGTAAACGGCCTTGAAGTTGCCATCGTCGTCTTCCGTCCGCACGACCATAGCGGATAGCTCCAGCTGAAAAGGCACCCATTTCTCAGCATAAAGGGGCTGGTCTCCCATTTGTTCGGCAACCTTTTCGAAGTCTTCTGGGCCTGTGACCTTGAAGTTTCCTCTTCCGTCATACGACCCCTTGCTTCCCTTCAGCATGAGCGGAAACCCAAACCTCCGTCCAGCTTCCCTCAGAGAATCTAGTTGAGCATTGCCCGACTCGATAGCCATCTGGGGTGCGACCGGGATTCCATTCTTGGCGAAGTACTCTTTCTGCTGGTACTTGTCTTGGATCAACCGTATCGTTTTCCACGACGGGTGCACGGGGACCTTTTTGGTCGTGGTCCCCTTTCCATCGGCTGTTGGCACCTCGATGCCCTTAGTTGCAATCTCCTCCAGTATCTCCGTCTCCACATGCTCTATTTCCACAGTGAGCACATCACATTGTGCCGCTAGAGCCTTGATCTTCTCAGGGTCCTTGAAAGATCCAGTTATGTGGAGATTGTTCTGGTTTGCCTGTTTAGCGGGACAATTCTCGGCATCCAGGACTGCAATTTGGATCCCTAGAGGCCCCGCAGCCTCACACAGCATTCTCCCCAGCTGGCCCCTATATACATGGGGTTAGCTATGTATCGTTATGCCATAGAAGAGAGATTGAGTTTAAAGGGCTAATTCCAGGCACGCACACACGATGATGAACGATGCGATGGTGTGTGCGTGTGGGTGGTAAAAAAGACACGAAAGTCGTGATTTAAGTATGGAGTACTCACCCACCCAACAACCCGATAACAGGCTTCTTAGACATGTTGCTCCTGTCAGAGTTCGTGATGGTGATAGTGAGGGTTTCGCAACGGACACTAAAGAACGCGAGGATCCCTGTTGGTCTCGGATTTGGCCTTATTCTTAAGGCACGGGTATCATGAAATGCAGACGGTCCCCTGCTTAATGAGGTCTGTAAAAAAAAATGCTGATTACTTGAACAGGAAATACCCTCAATCCAATCCACACAAGCACTAATAGTAGTTATAAGGTACAAGCCGATAACGATATCGGAAGGCTTATAGCGGGCAGAACTTCCATAGATTAGCCTAACCCGGTAAGCGGTGAGGTTGAATGCTCAACTGCCCCTCCATCCCCCACCTTGAAGCTACACATGCATGTAATTAAGGAGGTACTTGCAATTAACTACGGTAGGTACTTACTTATTGGTAGGTAGTCCTCCTATTTATAGCAAGTACCTACTCCGTCATCCATCCCTTTATTTGGACTCGTCGCAAGGTCTGACGGTCATTCCCCTTTGATAAGGCTGCGTTGAAAGCTGCTGTCTAACAACCATAATGCTCGTCCAGGAGCCCAGTTGACAACATGGATCCGGAGACTGAAGATGAGTCTCTCTACCCAAAGCTTCAGTAAGTTCAATCAGCCATCGTCTCAGCGAATACCTTCAACCCAACTGTATGGGTGGAACCCCCCCTGCTCCATCTACATGTCAAGATTGGACAAATGGACATCGTGAATGTCGCTTCAAGATGTTTAAGACTGCAGGGGGGATGCGACAACGTGAAGTCCCATCAATTGATGATATTATCAGACAGGACGCTATTTACTGTCTTCTCACTCCTTTTCTTTTTTCTCATGTCTATACCCACGCCCATTGGCACAGCGCTAACCACAACCACAGCCCCCTGAAGCTCTTCGACCTCGCCAAGTCGCAGAAGCGCTACCTATACACATGCGCGCCGAGTGAGTAAACAACATGCAATGCACGTACGCCTGCGAGGCACCGAGGTGACTGGCGGGCTGACCCTTTCTCTCCACGTCTACTTGCAACAAAAAAAAGTGGTTCGCTACAGCAAGCTCGCCTTCCGGCAGACCGTGCACGCCTACGGAACGGACCTCTGCTGGACGCCGATGATCCTAGCGAAGGAGTTCAACCGGAGCAGCGTGGCCCGGGACAGCGACCTCACCATGTCCACCTCGCACCCGCAACCCCCCACGATCGCTCAGTTCGGGGCCAGCGATCCCGCGGAGCTCGCACGCGCCGCCTCGCTCGTCGCCCCCTTCGTCAACGGCGTCGACCTCAACTGCGGGTGTCCGCAGTCGTGGGCGTGCGCGGGGGGCCTGGGGGCCGCGCTGATGGGGCGGCGCGAGCTCGTGCGCGATGCGGTGGTTGCGACGAGGCGGCGGCTCGCCGACGACGGCTGGGCTGTCAGCATGACGGAGGGGGACGTGGAGAGCCCGAGGGGCAGGAGCGTTAGCATCAAGATACGCGTGCATGCGGATTTGAGGAGGACGGTGGATTTCATCGAGACGGTGCTGGCGGATAATCATGGTGGAGGGGGAGGGTGGAGTAGGAATATCGACTGGCTCACGGTCCATCCGCGCACGCGATCTACGCCGTCCAGCACGCCGATCAACCTCGAGGCGTTGGCGCTGCTGGCGGAGAAGTTCGGGGAGCGCGTCCCGATCCTCGTCTCGGGGGACGTGTTCACGCTCTCCGGCCTGCCGTACACGTCGTCGCACCTGCTACCTGAGCCTCAACCTACATTCACCACTACCACCTCTCCCTCTTCTCCTTCCTCCGCTCCCTCTCCCACCGATGGCGTCGATCTTGCCAGACCGAAACCGCCCGATAAGCTCCCAATACCTAACCTAGCCGGCCTGATGTCGGCGCGCGCCCTCCTCGCCAACCCGGCCCTCTTCGCCGGCTACGACGCCTGTCCCTGGGAGGCCGTCGACACCTTCATGCGGAACGTTGCGCGGGCGCCGCTGCCCCTGAAGCTAGGCATACACCACCTCACCGAAATGTGCGGTCCGGGCCTGGGGCCCGAGAAGCAGACCCGGGCGCTGCTGACGAAGCGGGAGCGCGTGGGGCTTGTTGAGTGCCAGTCTTGGATCGATGTTATCGATTTCCTTGAGGGGGTTCGGCTGGGCAAAGGGGAGGGGGTGGAAGGGTGGGAACGTAGCAGGAGTAAAGATGGCGTAGCGGATCATATATAGATACATGCGTGTATAGCTTTTTATATTCAGAGATACCCTTATACGCGGGCCATGGATAGATGGCTGGGTGCATATATTTCCCACGTGCAGCTCAGGTAGGATGACGGCACTATAGTCAAATGAAACTAGGCCTCAGAAGTCCGAATCACACCACCATGTGTAATTGTAGTATGCATTGATGCTTGCTCTCAAGCACGCCGATGTATACATAAGGTGCAATCCAAATTAGCTGCTCAAGTAGACGACTTGACTCACATTTTTGGTTTGCCCTCCGCTATCGCACCATACTATAGTTATTGTACACCTAGGTTAACGCTCTTCCTGACCAGCCTGCCTGACCTATCGAGATGGTGGGAAATGCAACAGCCACCATAAATAGAACAGAAATACAAACAACGTGCGATGCAAATTTGCGTGGGTAGATAGATGCAACAGGCAATAAAGGCATGAGGCATGGATGACGACGGCATGGTGTTACCGATGCAGAAGTCAGGAAAGAGACCCTCCAACATCTATCTGACGCACATATGTTGGTTGGCATGGCATGGCATATCTAAAAAATGATATGTGTTATAGAGGCCAATGGAACATGGGAAGACGAAAGGGGAAACAGACCTCATGTTTAAGGTCAATGAGAACCAGGTTGCAGTTTCGGAATGGCGACAAGAAGAATAAACTATCCAGCCAAAGCGACTGTCCCCATCCCTTGTTTCTCCTTTCACTGCCCTACCCTGCACCGCCTTGCCTGCCAGGTCAGGTCATGCCATATCAGTGTCTCTGCTGTGGTTTCTCTGCTGTGGTTTCTGGTTGCTAAGCAAGCCTTCCGGGCAGCTGTGCTGCCACCGCCTTGATACCTGTCGAAAAACAAAAGCCGTTTACCTCGTTTGAAAACAGTAGGGTACTGTTGTTGTACCGAATAAAAGATGCCCGGGGGCAGGATGAATAAAATTCTCTTGAATTCGAAATCCCGATTCACGAAACCTGCAATGCTACCATCTGCTATGCTGCCTAGTCCAGCCCAGCCAGTGTCCAAGTAGTGTTTGTAAAAATCAATCGCTTTGTTCAGAGAGTTTCCTCGTCTCTCTTTGCTTCTTTCGCAACTAATAAGTAGCCTAGCCTATCCATTCGCTTATAATCCAGGTACAGCTTAGTTTCCTGTTTTCCTGGTTGCCTGGTTGGTTGATTGGCTGGTTTCTTGTTCAGCTGGCCTCAGTAAGTCTTTGCTGAACTGTAGATGTGTAGGTGCCGACTCGAGCCCTCTCCCTCCTGGTCTCATCGCTTCGTCTCTTCTCCCCTCCCCTCAAATACAAATATAGCTCCTCATGCTAATTCGGTTGCTCTGTATAGAAAGCAGCCCCTTGATGCACTATCCGTTTTGTGCAAATACCAACGCCGATGGTACTACAGCCAAGCCAAGCCACGATAATGAGATTAAGAATATCGACGCCTCTGGGTCTGAGACTCTCTTCGAGGAGCATACCTCCTCGAGAGCCTCAAGCACCTCATCATCATCTTCATCCACGATACCTACTCATGCACCTCGCCCTCATCATCATCGTCATCGCCATCAGCTGTAGGACGACCGCCATCTACACGCGGTCGCTTCGGGTCAGGTCCTTCGGTGGAACCTAAGCTCTCGACTTCTTTACGCTTGCCATTTGCATGGGCCGATCCCGCGGGGGTTTCCTCGTTGGCAGCGCTTGTGGTCTGGTGAACGCCTGGGTTGTTTGCAGCCTCCTTTAGCACCGTATCGGAATCTCCCGGTGCCGCTTTAGACGCCGATGTTGCAGCTGTCGTCTCGCTATCCGCGTCTTTGCTATGTGTATCTGTGTCCGCTACCCCGGCCGTACCGTTCACCTTGTTATTAGGCCGTGGAGGGCTCTGGGTGGTACCCCGGTCTGGGTCCGTCCGTGGTGTCGCGTTGGTGCTAGAGTCGTCGGCCTTCCGGCGCGTGTTCTCAAAGTCGAACTTTGGTGAGCCCTGGTACGGATTCTCTTGCTTGCGCAAGGGATTCTCTGTATAGAATTCGGCAAGGACCTTGATGGCCCTCACGCAGTGTTCCTCGTTGGCATTCAGCGACTTCCACCACGCTTCCCCGTTGACATCATCGAGACGATCGTTCGTGAAGGTACTGGAAAAGAAGATAGAAGCAATGGCGATGTCGCGGGCGTCCATGAGTAGTGGCAGGGGCGTTAGACACGAGTCGTTGCAGAAAGCCCAGGCCGCATGTCGCAACCCCTTGTTGTTGATGACGTTGAGTTGCCCGAGGAGTTCATATAGCTTGATGTGGGGGTTGTCGACCATCAAGTCAAAGGTCAGGTTCTCGAGCATAACTTCCTCGTACATCAGGATGCTATCTCTCCAGCGCCAGTATTCCTTGGACTGCTCGTCAACGATGAGCTTGACATTCTTCTGCGCGACCTTGGCGACAGCGATGATGATATCTTTTGTCTTGCGGCAGTTTTCTTCGGTCTTGTTTGCGAGAAAGAGGGCTGTAGCTGCGATATTCTGTTCCATGGTTGCCATTAGCGAGCTGCCTAGTGTATGTAAAGAGCGTCGTAAATCTTTCCCCCCCGGCGCGAACACCGCTCGGCCGTCATGCACCAGATCCATCCTGTCTAATAAATGACTTCCGAAAGGCGCTTGCCTGGCATTCGAGACTGAACTCACATAGTGGTGTATGCCATGCTTCTCCTCCACCATACTACACCGCATATAGAACCGATGAAAGAAGACGCCGGCCACATATAGCGTCGTCTGGGGAAGCTCGAGCAAGACACCCGCTTGGTAGATGAAGTTCACGCCCTTGGCTCTTCTCAATCTCTCCTCTGTCGGCGATAGCCCATCCAGGATGCTCGGGCTACTCAACACCTCATCGGGGGTGAAGAACCATTGATTGCCCATGGCGGCGGGCGACTTCGGGGCAGAATAGGGGGGAGAGGGTGCGCTTCGTCGCGATTGGGGTCTCGGAGGGGATGTGCGCGATGTATGGGTAGGTGGCGATGGAGCGGCAGGAGGAACGTCGCGTCGCTTTGCTGCGGATGATGGCGATCTGGAAGGCCGGTCACGGGTGGCGTTGGCGTTGGCGTTGGCGTTGGCGTTGGCGTTGGTGTTGGCGACAGCAGCGGATGTGGATGCCGATGTGGGATTGGGATTGGGATTGGGATTGGGATTGGGATTGGGATTTGGAGGGAGAACAGGTGGTTGGTAGCCCTCGCGCGGAGGAGGTCGATATCTGTCTATGCTCGCCATGACAGCACGGCTGGGTTGAGAAGAAATAAGAGAAGGAATGCGGGTGCGGGTGCGGGAGCAGGCGCGCGGTTTCCTTTTGTTCACTAAAGTACTAGAGGCGCTGCCGCAAAGCAGCAGGGGCGGGAAGTTTAACTCGTGGAGCGTGGAGCGTCGAGCGCTGGAGCGTGGAGGCGCCAATGAGTTAAACCTAATGGATGCTAGTCGAGTAGCGTAGCGTTGCGACTGGAGGTGCTCAGGTGCTGAAGTCCCGTCGTCCGGGTCTTGTAGTGGATGTATGTACTACGTAATCTGTCGTTCCAGTCGCTCCAGTCGCCCCCATGTAATGGGATTCCATGTAATCAATCCCATGCAATGGAATCAAGGGCAAAGGAAGGCAGAAAAGGGACGCGACTCGATGATGCAGCGATTCGTTCTACGCCCTGTCTTTCTCGGGTGAACAGATAGGGACGCTCGTTGGCAGTATGATACAAACATGCAATACTAAAGATGCCAACTGAATGTGTCAAAGATGGAATTACGAACCAGGTTGAGGAACTTGGGAAGTGAGATGCAGGTAGGTTTGACCTGGATTGAGGGTGAATCGATGCGTTGATGCGTTCAAGGGTTGAAGGGTTGAAGGGTTGAAGGGTTGAAGCGGTCGTTGCCTTTGTCCTTATCAGTTCAGGGTGTGCTGTATGTATGTATGTACATGTGTGCCGTACCTTGAAAGCTTGGTGGGCTTGGTGGGCTGGTGGCCTGTGGGTGACATTGCATGCCAGAATCCAGTCAACCAATCAGAACAAACGAAATAGCTACCCAAGCAGCCAAGGTACAGACCTGGGAGTATCGCTGACTGCGAAGTACAAATTAACCTCATTCTTGAGTCCTCCCAGGTTTCGCATCACATGCAGGGCCCCATACTGATGTACGTACATATGTAGGTAGTAAACACCGGGAGCTGCTAAGAGGTAGAGCTGAGATCCTTGGTAATACCCTCACGTACTTGCAAGATATGATAAGAAATTTATTATTGCACTGGGGTATCTTATTCTGATCATGACTATGGTACTCATTCCCAGACCATCGGCTATGTACCGAAGACACGGATAACAAATTAGGCGGGTTTGATTTCCATCTTGTTTTCCGCCTTCCCTGCCCGGCGCTCAAACCGCTTCGTTATCCAGCCGGCTCCAAAGCTTCACGGTCTTGTCGTGTCCCCCGCTGACAATCCACCGGCCGTCTCGGCTGACGTCCACGCTGGCCACCGGCCCCGTGTGTCCGTGCAGGGTCTGGACGAGGCTCCAGTCGTCCGCCGAGAAGACCTTGACCTTCTGATCGAAGCCGCTCGACACGAAGAACGTGCCCGACTTCTTCGGAAGCTGCTGGCCCTTGTCGTCCGTGCCCGGCGGTCCCGTGCCCAAGATCGGGTCATCCAGCCCCTTATACCACCGCAGGTCTGACACCGCGCTGCTGTGCGCACCCAGGCCACCTACCATCTGCACCTTGCGCACGTCCCAGCACTTGACCCACCCGTCGGCCGACCCCGTGAGTACGCGGTGGCCGTCAGAGCCCCAGTCGATGCCGTGGATCGGCTTGATGTGGCCGTCCTGGTGTCCTAGCACCATGACCGTCCTGCCAGACCGTAGATCCCATATCCTTCCGATGCTATCGGTGCCACCGCTGGCTAGTAGAGACCCGTCGCCATTGAAAGAGACGGCGAACACACCGCGGGAGTGGCCTTCTTGTAGTAGTAGTTCCGTAGTCGATTCAACGTCCCATAGCCGCCACGTAGTGTCTTCTGACGCCGTTGCCAGATATCTTCCGGAAGGGTGGAAGTCGATCCGGCAAACCCGCTGCACGTGTCCCTGAAGGCTCGCAACCGGCGTGTCCTTCGTGAGCGACCAGAGGTAGACCTGGCCGTCGGCGCCGCCGGATGCCAGGTTGACGCTGTCCTGCGAGACTCCGCTCTCTGGCAGCGTGGCGCCGGGGGCCCACGAGATGCCGCCGACCCGGTTGTTGTGGCCCCGCAGCGTCATCTTCTCATCGAGCGAGGGGATCTCGATCAGCTTGATGGAGCCCCCCCAGTTGCCGGCGGCGACCACCTCCCCGTTCGGCGAGATCCGCGTCATGCTGACGTTCCGGTCGCCGGCCGTCTGGCTGCCCTGTAGCTCGAATGCCTGCAACCGCTCCCTGACCTGCTTGCGGAACTTGACGTGCGTCCGCAGCGGGATGGCGGCCTCCTGCTTCTGGAACGCGAGGCGCCGCCGCGCCCGCGGCAGCGAAAACCGTGCGATGTCCTGACGGGCGCGCAGCAGCGCGTCGCTGCCCGTTGTGTAGAATTCCTCCTCCTGGTCATCCTGCTGCTCGCCTTCGCCGGGCACGTCTTCCATGGAGATGTCATTGTCCTCCCCCGTCCCCGCCATAGCCGCGTCCCCCCGCTCTGCCAGCACCGTCAGCAGCTCTCGCAGCCTGTCCCGTCGGTCGGCTGGGCCCTCTCCGAACAGCGTGATGGGTTCCCCGAGCTCTCGCAGGCGCGCCCGCACGCGGCCGTCATCGGTAGGCACGGCCATGGTAGCGGCGCGCCTCTTGCGCTCGAACTGGGAGAGCAGGGCCGAAGCCTTCTCTGGAGCGATGCCCGCGCCGGCGCCTGGTATGTCATAGTCGGTGTCTGTGGGGATCTCGTCTAGGCCGATACCGCGATCCTGTTGGGACTCTGCGTTAGGTAGGTGCGTCTTACCCTAGAAGAGTTATGGATTAGGGGACGATAGACTCACCGTGGACTCTGCTGCCTCCTCCACGTACGCCTGACGCGATGGGTGCATCATAGTGGGCAACGTGTTGGAATCAGGCCTCTATATAGAAATGCATGCAAGCACGTTGTTGACGGTGAAACGTAATAAATAAGACTCGCAAACAAGAGTCGAGTTTGGTTGGCTTATTATTCGAGTGAAACTTATGCTTAACGTGAAGTATAGCGTAATGCAGTTGTAAACCAAGTAGAGCAATGCCCGTACGTATCGCGTGGTTCGCTTTTTCAAGGTGAAGCTCGGTCAAAGGCCCAGGGCGTCGTACAGGGCCTTGGTTGCTACTTGAAGCTTATCTAGTGGGGTCTGATTAGGCGCAGAGCACTGTAAGTTCCTTATGTGTACGTACCTATGTACATACCCACATACATGTGGGTACAAAGTATGTACGAAGTACATACCTTGACTAACTAGTAGTCAAGTGGCCTGTGCTTCCAAGTAAGGAGCCCCTTTCCAAGCCTAGTAGCATATCCAAACACGCTCCCCCCTTTTGTTTTCAATGACTATTACGTAGGTACTAGCTTCAGTCTATCACAAGCCAAACCCTAATAGCGAATATACAAGATCTATTGGGATCGCTGCAAGCTTGGGTCAGAAGTGACTAAGACTTGACTTCTTCCCGGTCCTTATGAGTCCTTAAAAGTTAAACCTCACAATGCACATGGCCGACAAAGCGACATCGAGAACACAGATTATAGCGCCCGCATCCTTAGCGAACATGGTATTTATCCCTGGGTCACCATAGCCTAGAGGGTAACGCTCTGGCACCCCTTAGAGGCCTAGGCCTGTACGACTCGTACAGTAGTACGAGTGAGTATATCAGTTCCCAGTCGTCACCTAACGCTTGTCACCAGAATGGAGTTCTCTAGTCTCATGGATGGAAATCTCTCGGGTTGGACTGCCTCAGATACGCATTTGTAGTTTCTCCATGGAATGCTTCATGTTTGCGGTCCAAGGTATTGTAACTATGACAAGAAAGTTGGCAGATCCTTCTTCGCTTGCTTATGGAATGCTTACACACAAATACGCCACTTAGTAGTATATTGTAATCACGCAGTCGTCCCTATCCAGGTCTACTCGTGTAACCATTGCCAAGGTATCGCCGGTCCTGGATATAAAAGGTAATGCGGCCTGCCCATCGACCAGCCTTTATCGCTCTTATAACTTCAGTATCCAATGGCCGACTGGGGGCGGATGGTTGTTGGGAAGTCTCATGTTGCTCATGAATTAAACTGATTGTGTACCGAGAGTTGTCATACCAACCAAACGGAGAGGCCTGCTATTGGCGAGCATGAACCTGGAACGTATATATATATATATATATATATATGTTATAACGAATGTAGGCTTGCAGTCATAGATTACGTTGTGTGCCACTAATATGAGGCATTCGATCGTTCGGGCAGCAATCGGCAGCGATATATGTCCTTACTCTACCCAGATCCCAGGTCTGTATCCTCGAACTCGCGTTTCATTGCCTTTCCTTGTGAACTTGGAAAACCCCCATACATAGTCCCGTACATAAAGTAGTATCCAAGCATGCAGACCCAGGTAACACTGCATGGAGAAAGATATCAGAGTTGCCGACTTATAGCAATTCGCTCTAATGTGACAAAGCCTGCATCGAACACTACCATGCATAAAGTTTGAAATTTAATCGGCCTATCGATCCAGCACGGCGACTCCATCTTATTGGTCCACAATGACAATGCTTTCCTGATATAAAGGAAACACTCTATGATCCCTGTATCATTGATCAGCTGACCTCCAAACTGGGATTATTCTTCTTCCCCCTTCTAAGCTGCAATACTTCGATATCTGTCGGTTTCCGATGAGAACCAGATATACCGGTGAATTACAAACGTCTCGATGGGCCACCTTTTAGGGGCTTACCTAAAACCCAGGTCACATCGCTTATTTCGTCCCGCGAAGCATAGGCGCTCTGGAACACCATATGCTGGGAAGCTATTTATTTCACCCTTTAGTATTGATCTATATCATCCTTGAGACATTGGCCTGAAGTTCTACCTGGTTTTTTCAACCATAGTTACGTTACATACTTGTTATTTCCATGTTTAACCTTAGTTACTCAACTTGACTCAACACACATGTGTGCCCCCGATCTAGAATGGATGTAGTGGCGGATCGAACAGGCGAATTACGGTAGATCTTTAATGATGGATAGCTATCTTTCTGTTTCTTTCTGTGTGGCGCTTTTAGTCTTGCTGATACGAGGCAGATACGTGGCATATCATGCCACCAGTCAGTTCTCCTAAACACTGTCCAGGTCACGATGCTGAGAGCCGTCTCCATCATCTAGCAATATCGAACATAGCATTCCTCCCGAACGATAGTCACCGCCGATAGTGACTCTGTAAGCAACAGTCGAATGGCCTATATTTAGCATCGCTACTACCTTAGGAATGCGTGGAGAGATGCTTCATCCTTCATCAGCCCATAGTTCAGGTCAAGATAGCGAAAGTCATTCTGGATAAGATACAAGTACACAATGGATTCCGAAGTGCGGATTGCACCATTTACTGAGTATCTAGCAGATCTTTCATTGTCCCTATTGGCCTTTGAGCTGGGCTTCCTACAACACTTCAAATGGACTTCTCCAACAATCCATGACTGGGGGATATTGGGCACACCCATATTTGACCAACTATGGTAGCATTCGAGCCATAAGATCCAAAGAGGTGTGGCAGCTCTTCGGGTTGATTGGGTGAGGGTGTTATCGAGTACAGTACGACTATATGTCGTTGAAGCTGTCTGGTCAGGTAGCTTACTGTGATGTGTGTGTGCGTGTGTCGCAGTATGACTATTCGAATACTACCATATGACGCGAAGCGTTGACAATTATGTTTATAGTTGCGCGGTAACATGGATACATGCAGGAGATAGGTTTTCGTTCTTTTTTGGTTGTCTCGCGTATGCAGTTCACACTTCCAAGATGAACCTCCCTCAGGAAGGACTGCTAAAAGGGGTTAGGTCAGTGTGTAAAGCTAGCATACACCCGTGGTCAGAAAGAGTCGTCAGGATTTAAATATGCGTGTATATCAGTTCCGACTGAAGCTCTCTTCTTTTGTTTCTCAAGGGTAGATATCTAGAATTCCGCTATATATCAGGGGTTCCACTGGTACTTTCTTAGACCTTCTATACCAAGCTTCCACGTCGATCCAGGAGATTATGCGTTATGGAGTCACTTCGAAGTAAACTTACTTCCCTGACCAATACCCCTGGTCTCATCGGTATATGGGCCATCATCTCGTACATCCTGTGGTACATCATCACAGCAACGATAGCATGGTTTCGACTCCGGCAATTTCCAGGCCCCAAATTTGCCTCGTTCTCAAACCTATGGGCATACTCTACTATGATGTCAGGCCGTAATCATTTCATCTTTTCTAAGGAGCAGATGAAACACGGCAAGATAATACGTATCGGTCCTAATGAGCTTATGCTCTACGATGCGGAGACAATGCTGCACGTCAATGCAGCTCGCTCGAAATATTCACGGGGTGCTTGGTATGCTAGTTTGCGGTTTAACCCTTATGGACACGACGTGCTGTCGCAGCCAGATACAGCTCTACATGACAAGATGAAGGCCAAGATCACCTCAGCATATGCCGGGAAGGGAGACATGGACCTAGAGAAGGATGTTGACTCACAAGTGGCAATCATGACGGATTTCCTAAGAAGCAAACATACTGGGGCGCGTGGTACCAGGCTGTTGGACTTCAGTCGTCTCATCAAATTCTTCCAGGTCGATCTCATTACGCTGATTGGCGTTGGTGAGCCTTGGGGGGATCTCACAACGGATACTGACCGCTTCGACTTCATTTCTTTCGTTGCAGACTTCGTTCCATTTCTCCATTCTTTCCCGATGGTCCCGTTCCTTCGAAGTATCTTCTCAAATAAAATTTGGTTGATCTTGACTGGTCCGAGAAAAACCGATGCGAAAGGAGTGGGTGCCTTCTTAGGGTAATTGTACCTGATGACTTCGTCTCACATTCCAACCCTAGCTGACACGGCGAACTCTCAGGCTACTCAAACAGATGGTGTCAACGCGTTTTGATAATGGCCCTATCAAGGGGCGAGATCGCGCATGTTTGTTGGTGAATTGACCCCTATTCGACACCCACCTCGTCGATAAAGCCTTCGCCTGAGCCAAAGCACTGATGAATGCAGGATGAATGGTTTAAAAGGGGCTTGACGCCCCAGGAGTGCGAATTGGAGCTCGCCATACAGATACCTGCAGGTGCAGAAACCACAACAACGGCAATCCAGAGCGTTTTCCTCCATTTACTCGCGAGTCCATGCGCATATCAGAAGCTCAAGGGCGAGATCTCGGAGGCTATCCAGCAGGGCTGCATATCGGACCCTGTGACCTACGAAGAGGCCAAACGGCTTCCCTATCTACAGGTGGGTCGCTATTAAGCACCGGGGCATTCCCGTCTTCTTGACGCGAGGACGGTGGGTATTAATAGTTAATGAACGTTCACAGGCTGTTCTCAACGAAGGACTTCGATTGACTCCACCAGCAATCGGTGGCTTTCCCAAGAGGGTGCCCCCCGAGGGAGATACGATTTGTGGTAGATTCGTTCCTGGTGGTACCGACATTTTCTTCAACACCTGGCTTATGCTCCGAAATAAGGAAGTGTTCGGCGAAGATGCGGATGTCTTCCGACCCGAGCGTTTCTTAGAATGTGATAAGCGGCTCAAGAGCGTCGACCTAGTTTTTGGTCATGGTCGTTGGTCATGCCTAGGAAAAACGATCGCTTGGATGGAGTTGCACAAGGTGGTGGTTCAGGTCTGTGGCTCATACTAATGTCGGACCTCTGCTCGTTGGGTCGTTGCTAACGGAGGTTCTATAGCTTTTGCGGGAATTCGACTTTCAAATTGCCAATCCAGGGGCATCTTGGGATTGCAGGGCGTACACGACTTTTCAGATCGACCATTTCATGATGATGGTCACAAAGGGGGCTCTCGGTGGCTGATATTGTTTTTGGGTGGATGTTAGGAGTCTGTGGGGAGGGTGTCTGCGGGTTTTGTGGTATTTCTTTGAATAGCTTGTTTCATCTAGGGGAAGTGGAAGAGTTCACTAATGGAAAAGGCAACACTGTTTTCTCAGTCGGGTAAGTTTTCCAGTATTTCTATATCTCAGTCTATTCACCCAATTTCCACTACATCAAACGCTACCCGCTATACTTCACAGAAGCTTGATATGTCGTATTTTGGCATCACCAAGTTACTGGTGCCTTAGCTATGACATATATTACAAGTATACTGGAATCACCTGTAGGAAAGAAGGGGAAAGAATGAATGAAATCGGTATGTGTATATGTATAGGATCCAGCTGTGAAGCTGAGTGTAAGAGCTAGCCTATATACTGGGTGGATAGGATGACTAAGGTATATTAGCCACCCAACAACATACCTACTCCAACATGTGCTTGTAGTCTGGGACGCACACAAGGCCCCCAGTATGCTCGTTTGACCAGAGACATATCTTCGTTCCACTGATTCAGATCGCTGTAAGACGATGATGGTGGCGTATATATGTAGAAATCTCTAGATTCATCCGTTCAAAGAAGGCTATGATACCAACTGAAGGCGACCGCGGTGTATCTCGATCGCGGCATGTCCCCTCCAAGAACTTCATACTTGAGACAAGGCTAGAATCTTGCAAGGTCCGAAATCAAGACGCTACCCCTTCCTCAAGATCGACCTGTGTGCTAGGACAGTGGGTTACATCCCACACATAAGTATTGTATATATATCAGTGTAGTCCCCTCCAGCTTGGCTGGGCAACTAACATGAAATTTAACGGGAATCCACCCTGTACATTGTATACTGTGGGCTACTATAACAAGGTCTCGTTCGTGATGTCCACTCCGAAAGATGCACATTCTCCTCTCATGCCACTCGAGACAAGAGCCGGAAATCCCGGACAAATAGGTGCCACATCACCCCTGAGATCCCCAACGCCACACCCCGGGCCACCCCTTTCACCCGAGGGTCCTCATCCCGTTGCAACAAGCGCAAGGCTTTCCAAAACCGATACCAATTCGTCATGGGGCTATCCCGCCGGATTGCGGATGCGGGGCTCCAACGACGAGAACCTACTCATCTTCCGCAAAGCACTCGGCATCAACTACCATCTAAAAGGCACGGACGGGTGCACGCTCGAAGAGGGGCAAAGCTCTGCTGTTGGGGTTTATAAAAATGCCATTACCATTCAAAGACGGAAGCACATGCAACATGTAATGATGGGGGCCTTTATCTATACATGCTACTTCGCTCAGATAGTCATTGGCGCCGCCTTGACAGCTACGGGGGCCTGGACCGAACAACCCGGATTGCTCATCACAGTCCTAGGTGCTCTAAACACTGTCCTAGCTGGCATGTTGGCTATGATCAAGGGGTCGGGCCAGCCACAAAGATTGGGGAGAGACCGCACGACTTATAGAAAGCTGCAGGATTGGATTGAGGAGACGGAAACACTGCTTGCTGTCGGCGTCATTGGTCGCAATCGGAGGGATGTGGGCTTACTAGTGGAAAATGCCTTCAGGCGGTATAATGCTGCGAAGGCGAGAGAACAGAATATTGAGGTCGATAACTATGGAGCATCTTCGCTGGAGTCATTGGGAAATCGACGTAGTGACTTCTTACGTCCAGACTCTGGGAGGGGGTATTCGTAGGTTGGTTAGATACTTACGAGGTATTGAGCCTATGTGAATATGATCTTAGGGGCCATCGGTATTGACAGCTGTCTTTGCTTTTTTCGTGTTTTCCTATTTGGCCATTTAAGATCCGTTGCTTAGGGTAGTTATTAGGGTATTAAGCAACGCAATTCATTATAACCAAGCCCTTTAATGGATGGATTGCAATAACTGCAACTAGCACCTTAAATTTAATGAATTAAAATTGCGCAATTGCAACTAAATTATAAAAGCGTTGCATTAATTGCAATACCCAAATCGGGCAAAAATAAAGGCATATATAAAGGTCGTAAAACGGATTTTGGACGTTTATTTGGCGTATTCGAAACGTATTGCAGCTATTACCGACCCATTCGACCTATTCGACCCATACCTGATACCCCTTTCCTGGTATATACTCCTTTCTTAGCACGCATTCCTTTCCTGGTACGTACTTCTTTTCTAGTATATATCCCCTTCTTAATACGCATCCCTTTCTTAATACGTACCTCCTTTTTAATAACCCCTTTTCTCTTTTTTATTAGCCTTTACTTTAACTCTTATTAGTTCTTATAATTCTTAATATAACGGTATATATTAGTCATAATTACCAGCTATTATAACCTGCTATTAATTACGCAATTAAAGGAAATTATCGTAAATTGCGTTATAAATTGCGCAATTTCGAAAAATTCCGAATAAATAAATTGCAAAGGGTAATATTTATTAAATAATAAATATTACGTTATATAGGTTATGTTACTTAATATTCTGATAATTGTTAAACATTTATACTAAGCTAGCCCTTTAATTTATACAAATAACGATAAACCATTTATTATATACATACTATTACGTTCTTCCTCTTCCTTCGTATTCTTTAGTAAATTTCATTTCTTCATTCTTGTGTTTCAGCGACCTCTACATCACCTCGGCCACGCATTGTACACCTACGTCAAAGACAACGTAGGCAACCAGTCCACAAATGGGTCATAGAACCGTTTCATTTGGGATTTTGTCGTTCTTAGGTCATCTTGTGAGACAGGTACACTGTCTAAGGTCAAAAAGCGTTGTATGTCTCAAGTTGCGAATGACATGTCCCTGTTCCCTAACCTGGAGGAGCATACTTCCTTCCGACCCGTCAAAACTACAGATATCAAGCTAAGCTTTCAAATACTCCTTCATGGAGGAAGCTGAGGCGACTCGATAGTATAACTAAGCAATGTGTAACGGAATAGGTGACGAGGCTAGATCTATACACTGATATCAGCCACTATAGTTCTAGGCTCCGTAGGAATGATAACTCGGTGCGATCAGAATATGGCTGTGTTAACCCTTGTCCAGCCTCGTCGTCGAAGACGTTCTACGGTTCTAGGACCTTGAAGGGGTATTTGTCCTCTCGCTAAGTATAGAGAGTCCTGATATCGTTCTATATCGATTCTTATTGCTCTATGGACACCCCAAAGAAAGTGTCGTGTCAACCTTGCTATCGTACACTCTTGCAAGGAGACGCGGAAATACACCCACCTCCTTAGTCGTAGGGTATGGCGACATTTCTTGGCCCTTGAGAGAATCCAAGAATGTGAAACCTATGTTATGGAGACAAATCCTGGGAGATATAAAGAGTCTAGTAAGGTCGGATATCCCCCCTGTCGGTTCTAGAACGTAGGCAGGCCTACCTGATCTAGATTACCCCATGCCACGTGAAATCGATCATAGCCTTTTATCAAGTTCTATTCAGGCTTTATCGTGAACACCCAATAAATCCGTAATTTCGGAATTAATCTGGAGGGCACATTATCAAAAGCATTGGCCAAGAAGTGCCGAAGCCACTTCCACGAGCAGGGTTACATCGACTTATCGTCCCTGAAATCGTCCACCACCAGGCCGAACTGGGATAGCAAGTCCGCCTCCAGCAACATGGAATCCCATATACTAGCACACGATAAGTACGTTTGATCCATCAGGATTAAGTTTGAAAGCCTGCTCGGTTCAACAAGTCCCGATTTCTACCTATATAGGGGTGATATTTTCCATCCGCGCCAATGGCCGTGCAAGGAATGCAAGCACCGTCATGAACGATGACCCGGCCGATGGATATACTCATTCCAGATCAGCGAGCATATATTCCGGGTGTCCATCGATCCCGTTTGTGTCTGGGATCGGGACTTTAGCACTTTTTGGCCAAAATGTATTATTTCCACACATTCTTCCTAGCTGCCCTGGCCTCCCTTGCCGGGCAAGCCACGGCCGTATCATGGTACTTCCTGCGGTACTACACGCCGTCGGGCGCGAAACTCACATCGTTCACCGGGGAGATCGCGATTCCGAGCTTACCGGCAGCAGGCGTTTACTACCTGTGGCCGGGGTTGCAGCCCACAGACAGCAGCGGCGTATACCAGAATGTGCTCGATGGCCGCAGCGGCACCTGGTGGATCGGCTCCGGGTGGTGCTGCTCCAACCCAAGTTTGCCCTGGGGTGGCGGTTTCAACACGTATGGCGGCGAGACGGTCGCCTTCAGCAATGTCCTTAATGGTAACCAGTGGACGAGTACCCTCACGCGACGGAGCTCAGGGGAGGTCGTTACGGACAACTTCGCCCTTGGTAAGTTTAGTCACTCTTGCTGCTGCCGCTGTTGCCGGTTTCTAGCCATGGACTTGGTGACAACCGAAAGCAAGTCCTTATAGATGGGAGTCGATGCTGACTGACCATGGTATGGCATTGTGCAGGTTCGAAGTCGTTCAATCAAGCATTGTTTGCTATTGAACTGTAAGTTGGTCCGGTATACCTATCGTCTAGGTTCGACACCGCCTAATACTCTTCTAGGTATGATGTTAGTTGGAATTTTGGGCCGTTGAGGTTCACAAACGTAGTTATTGTAAGTGTTTACTGGTCCCGTTACCCCCACACTTTGGCTTGAGGTTGGAGCTGTATTCTACCTATGATAGAGGCTACCCGAGAATTTTGAAAGGTTCTTGAGAACCTCATCATGATGCTCTACAGTCACTAACTACTACTCAAGACAAGTACGGGTACCGACTCCAGCTGGTGTAGTACTACTCCCGAGAACTACAACTCAGCCAGCAAATACACTATCAGTGGGTTAAAAGCGAGCGTGAGCGGGAATGTGGTTACCTGCACTATTGATTCCGTGGTGTTGGAAGGGCCTGCCTAGGTTAATGATGTGTCTATCTATCACTAGGCTCTGTATCCTATGGGCTACTGGAATATAATAGTTATATCCCGGGTCTGCTTTGCAGAAACCTATATCTCTATTCGCGTAGTAGTTTGATCGAGATAGTGTTAGGTTAGGATACGGCCATTGAGTGATACAGTTTCGATTCTGATACCAAGGCGCAGACGTCGATATCTTCTCATTACACATTTCTGCGTTCCACGTATCAATGTTTATATGTGCATGTTTTCCAGGATTCAGGTTTAAGACTCATCTGTGACAGTCATTGCCCTGAAAAAGATGCAAGGGTCGTACATTGCATGGCGTAGATGTGATAGAGCTGGTTTGGAATACCATCAGCCTCCTGGTCAGATTCCTGCCTCGCTACCATCGCAGATTGCCTCCCGATCCTTGATGGACTCTTATGATAACCCTATCGGGTCAGTCTGGTTCGTGTAAGTAAGGAGGTCTACGGATCTGAAATTCCGTTCTGTCGTTGGATATGTAGCAGCTGCCTCTCGTGAACCCAAAGACTCTTAATCGCGATGTATAATGAATGAGCTTACAGGTATAGACTAGGTCATGCATGCATAGTCCTACACGACGGCACTGCCATACACACCTGATTACCATGCCAGCGCATTAGTAAGGGGTCCATTAGTAAGGGGCTGGATGATCATAAAGATCAACAGCCCTCGTCTTTCCAGGTCGCGTCTAAGCACGTAATAGTTCATGTAATAGATCAAGACCTAACTAGTCTGCAAGAAAGCATGGTGACTTCGTCGTTCACATGGTAACCCTTGTGTATCGCTTGAACTACCCCGTATCCTATAACGCCATCTTATCGCCACCGCCACCGCCACCGCCGCCGCGGTTACCCATACCGTGACACCAATGAACACCGTGCTATGAAATACAACGCAGCCCAACCCAATTATGAACCCCCATGTCTTTTTGAATACCATAAGCCCCGAGTCCATCATTGGCTACCGCTCAGCTCATTTTGATGACGGCGACGACGTTGCTTGTCGCTGCGAATCGTACGCCTTGACAGCGGCCTCGAGCGAGTCCAGGCTCGATCGGTCCCCGTAGGCGTCCATCATCATGGCCTCGGACCTGCGGCGCTCCTCCGCCTCGCGCATCGACATCGACTGGGCGGCATACTGCTCTTGCCGGTCGATCTGAATCTCCTTATACTTCTTCAGGCCGTAGCCTACCCCGACGGCGGCGACGGCGGCAATGGCGCTAATGAGGACGGGCAGGTTAGTCTAGGTTGAACCGGGGGACCGGGGCTGCCGGGGTTGCATCTGTATACATGTATACAGGAGCCCTCGACATGCCGAGCATAAGATGGAATAATAGAGAAATAAACGAGAGAGGATATAATGAAACGGTGCTGACTCACAGTTTTTTCTCTATCCGGCCTGACTTGTGTAAAGCAGGGAGATAGGTCGGGTGGACCTGCGATGTGGAGTAGAACTTGCTTGCGTGCGGCGTCATCGTTATCGTTGCCGAGGTTGAATTGAGATTGGCTGGCGGTTTTGATTGTAAATGCCAAGGTCAGGTAGGCAGGTTGGAGCAAATAAGTCAAGTAAGCTTCAAGCCTGCTTCTTATAATACTTGATGATTAGGTGCGCGCACGTCAAGCTTCAAGTGTAGAGCCGGGGGGGAGAAGCGGGAGGGTTCGGACTGTTGCTTCCGGCGAACTATAGCATGCTATAAGGACTCTGGGGAGATCTTGCAATGTAAGGAAGTGAATACATCCATCAACCCGAAGGGAAACATCAATGAAGAGTCGAAAAAGAAGGAAGCAGTCAAAAGCTCCGGAGCGGAAGCAGACCAAATATAAATAATGCGCTCATGTGCTCAGGGGTGCCAGGCCAAGCAGCCCGGGGTGCTCGTTCCTATGAGCCGGCAGTACCTTCTGCAATAGTTGCATGGCTCCTCAGCCGAGCCGAACGTTGTGGATTGTGTGGACTGTGGGGTTTGGAGCTATGATATCGTGGGGACGAATCGGTTTCCGGGGGGGCATTGGGCTGATTGGGCTGTTTTGGGTTGGTCTGGCTGAGCTGGTCTCGTCTGACGTCGTGTGATCGTGGGGTCGTACTTTGCAACTCCATCGAATTATGCACGAGCAAACCGGCCTAGCCCGGAGGGTGTGAAGGCGTGTGTGTGATGGCTGCACTGCCGTCTTACGATGTATGAGGTGATTAAGATGATTGGAGCCCGCCGAGACACCCTGAGCACCCTGAGCACCCTGAGCACCCTGACGAGATCTCCGAGCAATCATATCCCAATCTTGAAGATCGTCCTCGCGGAGACTTGCATCTGATATTGCACCTCAGTGCGCTGGTACATACTCATACTACATAGTAGGTAGGCAAGCAGGTACTACGTAGTCGGCATATCCGTGTTCTCTTCCCTTTGGGGTCTTTTTAAGCTGCTCAAATCTGTAACGATGCACGTGCTACTAGTTATACTGGACTTCTGATGTGGTTGGACTGTGAGATCGCCCACTAAGTAGGACTAGGAAACGGCCTAAAGGGATACTATATATAGCTACGACGGGAGTTCAGATCATGGAAACGGATGAACGCTATGATCCTTCCATCTGCGTCTCAATCTTGCATCGCGAGTAAACAAAGGAGAGATCGATCAGACTTGTCAAGATAAATATAGGCTGCGGACCCAACACCGTGAAACTGAGACCGGAGTGGTCCTGGGATGTACATCAAACGAAGACTTGGTCTTGGAAGTGGGGGCAGAGCCCACCCATATAATACAGTGAGCTTGATACATTATAATGTGTTTATTCTGTATCTCACACCTCGAAGCAAGTCAGTAATCAGCCACGAGGTAAACACAACTTTCTAGTAACCGGTGTGAGAATGGTCACCCTGGACCTTCTAGTTCTGCATCCCTAGCACCTAGGCACGACAGGCGCTGCGGGATTGTTTATCACGTGAAAGAGATGTGAGATGGATTGGCGAGATGGCTTGGCGAGATGGCTTGGCGAAGATGGATCTGATAACATCATGGATGGATATAGATCCAATACGGAGAGGGTTACATGATTACCAACAATCCATTATGAAGCCATTACACCACCGAGTTCAATTACATAAAGCATCTATCATCGCAGACTACTCTAATACAATATTTCCCATTCACTTAAATCAGGGGTAACGAGGGACTACTACTACGTAGGAGGTAAGCTGAACAGAAATATAGCAATATTCGCGGTCAGCTTGAGGCGGTTGTTCTGGCATGGTCGTTTGCATTTATCGTGTGGTTAAATTATATCTTCCAAGATATTTGGACATCTAGCTTTTTTCCCATCCGTGCCCACCGCCTGTCCTAGCACGATGTTTTCCTCTCCACCTGCCTCATCTATCCCTGCTCAAACAAGAACGTCATTCATGCATAGTCGCTTTCTTCCATTCATCAGCGAGATAAGCGACCTGCTTCCAACATCGATTGGAGCTAGACGCACTCGCACCTACCCACCCCCTCCTTTTTGGACTTGAACTGGACTCCGCAAATAAGTATCGAGGCAAATGGCTCAAGTATCGAGACACTAGTATGGCACATATTCCCCTGATCAAGCGGCTGCGGTACCGATCTTGTTCAGGCCCTTGAGAGACCCGAGGCTTAGGGCCAGCCCCTGAGACCTGCTTCTTATGCGGACAAAGCCTGTGATCGGCCCGTCCTCCCCTTCCTTCTCGATGCTCAGGTTGGCTAACGCATCCTCGCCTATATACGCAAAACTAGTCAGCAACTATAGTCTTCTATTGTGACTGACGTGCACATAGGTGGCAATGGTCAAATGAGGGCGATGAACTTACCGAATACACTCTTAGCGTAGAGATTTGCGCTCAAGAACTGGCAGTCTCCCTTCATACTGGCCTCGGGGGTCAAGCAGTTCATGTTCGTGCAGGCCATCAGCTGCTCCAGGAAGTCTCTCAGTGTCTTCGCCTTGCTGTTGATGTTCACCTTGTTCTCCCATTCGAACTCAGTCCACATGGTGCGGAATTGTGTCTCGGTACAGGTAGCAGGTTGGATGTAGTCCATGATATCGACGTGTAGATCATTGAGGATGACAACGTTGGTATCAGTGCTATGAGCGCCATCATATACGACGTTGCCGAAGATGACGCCGGTGTCTGTTGACGATACCTTGATCGTGCACTGTACGTTGTGGAAATCGTGTGGGCCCAGGTTCTGCGTCGTCGGCCGCTCGACCACTTTGAGGTCCCCAAGCGTCGCGAACTCGACGGAGAGGTTCTGCAGCGTTTCCGTCGTTTGGTTCACCAGGAGAACATCTAGTACGATGTCGAACTGGTGGACCTTGACGTAGGCTTCGGCATACACGGGATCCGAGAAACCAGTAAGCTGTACAACACGGCTGAGCTTGGAGGACAGGTCTTCGGCAGTGGACTCGCCTCCGGTGGCCTTCTCGAGATCGAGTTCGATCTCGTCGGCGCCGTCTGTGGCGTTCTTCTTGGAAAGCTGCCGGATCTGCACCACATCGTCGACTTGGATCGCCGTCTTGGCCTTCTCGTAGGCCTCCTTGGCCGCACGTTTCTTCTCCTCAACCTGGACCATAGCCCGGAAGGCCTTGCGCGTATCATCGAGGAATACTCCTTCCAGCTCCTTCCTTTGCGAGAACTCGGCAAGCGATCGGATGCAAGACATAATCCGGTCTACCGAATCCTCGTCGATGGGCGCCTTGACGAACTGCGACTGGCCGACGCGGATGATGGAAATCATGATGAGCATGGCCTCTGCCTTGAGAGCGTTCGTCCGAGCCGTATCTGAAGAGATCTCTGCGTGGCGCATAACGAGCTTGGTCAGCGCAGCGGCAAGAACCGTGGCGAGGTAGTAGTCCCCATCCAGGATGAGCTGGCGCAAGGGAGGCTTCTGGGCAGCCTTGACGGCTTCAAGCTTAGCAGCAGCACCGGAGCTGCTCGTGAGGGCCGTCTCGGTTGCGTAGGTGCCATCGGCAAGCACCTTTCTCGAGCCCGAAGGTGCTGCTGGTTTGGAGTGGCCGTTAACCTGCTCTACCGGCTTGTCCTCGCCACCGTCGTGACTCTCTAACAGGCGTTGTTCTGAGGCAAGGATAGGAATCTCTCCCAGACTCGCGCGTATCCTCTTCCAGGCCTCTCGGATGTCCCTCTCCTCCAACGAATATTCACCAACTATCCAAATAATTCCACGGTAGACCTTACCTGCCCTGACTTCATTAAGGGTGGCCACTAAGCGCTCGACGATGGATGGTCGTAGCTTGGGAAACTTTTCTACGACCTCCTTGACGAAGTTGATAACGTCGACAGCAGACGAATTGCTGAAATCGGCAATGAAGTCCATTAGGAGGTCGACAACGCTGGCCGCGACCTCGGAGAATTTGATGGCGCATTGATGGATCGAGTGAATCAGCAATTGTCGGTATTCGGTGTTCTTCTCGTACTCCTGGTCGACCGTCTTGGACAACTCCTTCTTGAGGAGGAGGACAACCTCCTCGACATTCTTGCTTGACACCATTTCCAAGGCAATGCTCAGGGCTTTCCGTCGCACATCGATGTCCGTGCTGGTCAGAACACGCAGAATCTCCATGACCAGATCATCTAGGATGCCTTCGTTCTTCTGGCGCAACTGATCCACACGGTCTAGGACGATGAGCTTGACATTGTTGTCGGCCTCCTTAATGCTCAGCTCGATGAACTTGGCAGCGGCAGCCTTCACAGCGACGGGGTTGCTGGTCAATGCGGTCAGGGAGGAGGCGGCTTCATATACTACGGTAGACGCCCCGGCCTCGAGTAGGTCGAAGATCAGTCTCAGGTATTTGGCCTGTTGGGTGTCAGATGCGTTGCCTAAATGTGATACCACGGAATACAGCTGGATATGCGGATCCTACCTTGTTGTGTGTATTTTGCACGGCATCTTTGCGGATGAACTCCAGTTCCACCAACTGAAGCAGCTCCTCTGCATTGGGAATACCCTCGAAAACGGAGTTGAGATAGAACAAGGCCTTCTCATGGTCTATGCTAGACACGGCGGCAAAGGCATTGCGCTTGCAGGTGGCATCGGTCTCGACCTCGAGGAAGGCGGCGATCAAGTCAGCGGCATCTGGAATTAATGAGGGCGAGTGTTGGTAGATAGAGGCGATGGCATAGACGGCATTCTTTCGCACATAGGCGTGTCGGTGCTCGAGACATGAACGTGCTGAGGAAAGTAGGGGTTCGATAAGTTCGGGTTCCCGCAACTTGCAGAGGAAGCGCAGGGTGTTTCCACGGATATACTCGTTGGGATGTTGGAGATCGTTTCGAATGCCGTTGCTGTAGCAGACGCACGAGGGCCGGGGTCAGCAATGGACTCCAGCAATGCGCACCAGGGGCAGGGCCAAAAAGGGGTTGGAGTATAGTCTGAACGTCAATACGTTCAATGCACGTGTATTGCATGTACGTGGGCGTGTGCATGCGTGTATATGCGTGTATAGGTGCATATGTGCGTATATACGTATATATAGGTGCACATAAGTGCAACGATATACAATTGCGTATATATGTGCGCATGTGCGTGTGCATGTGTGGATGGATTTGCGGCTTCGGGGACTCACCAGACGAGAATCATCTCCTGCTTCAACTTGCCGCTAGCATCCAGCTTGGGGCAAATCTCGTAGTAGAAATACAGAAGCTTCTTCAAGTGCTTCGACTTGGAAGGCATGACGAATCGGATGATGTGCATGAGGAGCTGCGGCATGGGGTCGCCGTTCAGCATGACGGTCAGGATGCGCTTCATCGTATCGACCTTGCTCTCGTCGGTGCCCTTCTCGAGCTGCATACGCAGGTCGGACAGAGAAGGGACATCGGCGGCATTGTCCTGGTGGACCAGACTGTAGGCATTCTCCAAGAAGGCAGACATGGTGATGTGGTGGTGGTGGTGGTGGTGACGGGTGACGGGTGACGGGTGACGGCGGGCGTTGTCGGCGGCGGTGCTCGACCGCTTTTCCTCGAGGCAGTACCAGACTATAACGACGATCGAAGTCGAGTAGGTGTGTGTTTTGTGTGTGTGTGTTGGATCGCCTAGTTCAATTCTAGAACAATGCGACCATGCATCCCAGGAGGAGTAAGAGAGCGTCGGGCTGGGACGTGAGGTTGGCTTGGCTGGTTGGTGGTTGAATGCGATGAGGGAGGTTTGGTTGTGTGTCTGTCGACTGCCAGTTAGTTATCGAAATGTCCACAACTCCTTGTACGTGTACAATACATACATAGGTACCTACGTACATACCTACCTAACTACCTACATACTGCAATACATACGTTCGCTCGCTCACGCTGATACGCCGCTAAATACTAGTACCTACGAACTAATTATCTAGGGAGGTAGTTAGGGGTTGAGATGCTGGCCCATCTCGTACCCAGGCTGCCAGGCAGCTCGGGTGCCAGGCAAAATCGAAATCTGTCCCCTGAAGCTTAGTGCACCAGGGAGGGTAGGTATCTCTCTAAACCGCTTAGATAAGTTCCAGCTCCACTTATTTAACGAACTACAACGAACGTTGAATGGCTGAATGGTAGCAAGCCATGCCTCAGCCTCATGAAGGCGCATCGCAGATAACGATAAGGGGGCAAGAATCCTCACCGCCTTACCCTTCCAGGTTCCTTCCCATCCCGTTATCACATCCATAGCCACCTACATAGGTACTACATACCTCAGGTACAATACAGACAACATCCTGCGGAGGTAGGTACTATATGTAGGCATCAGACAGCTACCTAGGTAACTAAATGTTAAGTACTTACAGGTATGTATTATGTACGTACATACAGGGCTACAAACACTCACTGTATCACACGTACAATCTGGTGGGCCCGTTCGAGCTGGCACCTAGGATCTGCCCCGCCAAGAGTGACCAGCCTTACGACGGGAAGCTCTAGTATGTAGTTACATACCTAAGTGGTACGTACAAATAATTACCGTCACGCTCAGATGCAGCCTCAGATCCTCGAACAGCTTCCATAATCTAGATTGTAGGTACCTTTTGTTCTTGTTATCAACACTGAAACTTCTACCGCCGTACTCGTGTTCTCCGAATCGACAATAATAACCGACTCCCTTTATTCGAGACATTCCACCTGGGCTGAAGAGACAGGCCAACAATGGCGTCCAACAGCGAGCCCTTCTACATACGATATTAGTTGCGTTCCCCGTTCTAAGTTCCCCGTTTCCCTACTATATTCTCTATAGCATCTACTCATTCTGCTACCCAGCGTACCTACGTAGCTTTACGAGGCTCAACTGCTGACCATCTCTCCCATTTCGCAGCTCAGGTCATTCCGGTCGATTCGGGCATGAGTTTCTAGGTTCGCTACCCCCTTGCCTCTTTCCATTCCGTTGCGAGGCGTCACTCACGCGCCGGCTGGCTAACCCATGAATACGAACCGCCCGCTACAGAGTTCGACTTCCGAGTAGTAGGCGATGGCCGAAGCGCCGTGGCGCGGTATGCCAACAACTCCAACTACCGAAACGACAGCTTGATCCGGAAAGAGAGTATGCATGCGCCTTGCCCCGCCCGCTTCCGCACCCATTCTGCTGCTCATCACACCCGATCACTTGCTACCTTTTCTTGCACACGCACATGAGCATGCTGTTGCTGACAACGCGACCCAACGGGGGCTTTCAACAACAATAGTGTGCGTTAGTTCGCTCGTCGTCGACGAGATCAGGCGCATCGTTAAGCAGAGCGAGATCATGAAGGAGGACGACGCCAAATGGCCCCAGAAGAATAAGGACGGCCGCCAGGAGCTCGAGATCCGCCTTGGCAACGACCATATATCGTTTGAGGTAAGATAGTGAAAGGGTTGCAGAGAGAGGGAGAGAGAGAGAGTGTGTGTATGCGCGTCTGTGTGTGCGCGCGCGTACCAGAGCGGATTGACGGAGCCGCGGATGCAAGAGCTGAGCTAATCGTTTTCTTCACAACCTCCTCGCCCACAGACGGCCAAGATCGGCTCCCTCATCGACGTGACGGAATCTGCAGACCCGGAAGGGCTGCGAGTCTTCTACTACCTGGTGCAGGATCTCAAGGCACTCGTCTTCAGCTTGACGTCGCTGCATTTCAAGATCAAGCCCATCTCATGAAACGACACGAATCGAAAGAACGGTTCGGGTGAAGGGATGGAAAGATGGATAAATGAGTATATGATTATATCCTGCTGAGCTAGGGGTCACTGGATGACGATACTCCGTACTCCATCGTCGGGTGATCCGGTGGTGGCGGAAAGAGAGGGGAATATATCCATTATTTTCAGTGTCATCACAGACGATATCATGTACACGAAAGCCCCCAAGCTCTACCTAGCTGGCTGGTCACCCAACTACAAATAATATACCCCTGTTTTCTGCACACGCGCTGGCGCAGAAAGGGGTAGATGATATGGCACCTGTCTTTTCTCTGGTGTCAAACTGACTTGCCACTATCGTGATCCAGACAATTGCCTTGCTTCCCATGAGCTATCCTGTGCCAGTTCTCGTGTTTCATCGACCGGCTTGGGTTCTCAATCAGACATCGTAAGCTCTCCCGCCTCCAAATTCACCCTTTCGATATTGTATGCCTTCTCGTCACCACCATCCCAGTATGATGTGGGTCTCTCTTGGCGTCGTGATTATGTGTTTGGGAGTCGTAATGTTCGTGTTCGTAGCAGCCGTCCTGGTGTGCTACCCTACCACTAACTAGTATTATCGTATAGATGTATCTCATTTAAACAAGAAAATATTCAGTCATACTGGGGATGGCCATACCATACACACGCTCACCGGCCTACCAATCAACCAGCCCCAAATACCGCCATGCCGCCAACACCACCGCTACACTACCGCATGCATGCATCATCTGAACTCCATGGCCGCAAAGCAGCCCTTATCTTCTACATGGTGTAGACTGAGTTCCTGGAATCTAATCGCCGTTTGCGTCAGTACAGGTGATCTCGTCGCGCAAACAACCCATCGGTAGCGCCAACAAACTTCCCGTTGGAAGGGTGCGAAGGGGACCAGACTTACTTTTCACTCTTGGAGTGGAAATAGATGCCGTCTACCTTGCCCTTCTTCTGGTTGAAGCAGATGTAGTAGAAGCCCTCGAAGCTCGCACCATTGATGGTGCGCACCCGGTGGTCCGGCACCAGGAAGTGCTCCTTCCAGCGCATGAATATGTTCTCGCGCTGCACCATATTGCCCGCGATGGGCAACACGCCTGCTGCTTTTGTCGTCGACGCCGCTGCTGGTCCCGCCGTCGCGCCAGGCCCATATCCCAGCTCAGGGCCGGGACCGGAACCGGGACCGGGGCCGGTGTTGTCGGAAGAGCCGGGTTTTTGGTGGGAGAGCATCGCCCGCATCGCCGGCCGGTACTGCCGGAATGCCGTGAACTTGCTCCAGTGGTTCATGTCGATCTTCTCCGTCGCGCCCCAGCTGGGGTGCTGCGTCAGGAACCCATACTTACTACCGATGATCTCGCCCTCGAAGTACGTCGTCAACGTGGGGTTATCTTCTGTCAGACCTATTGGTGATGGTGCCGATTTTCGCTTATGTCAGCATACGGGACGGGCCGGCGCGGTTTCGAGGCATAAAGAAACTCAAGTAAACTGTGGATCGTGCTTTGCGTGGTTGGACCAATATGCACAGCAACAATGTGCACGGGAACGGAAAGCAGAATGAAAGGGATCAGGGGTAGAAAGGGGTAACTGACCTTGGATCTTGAGGTACCCGCATAAGAAGGATTCGCGGAAATCCACGTATTTGATCTCGACCTGGACGTCGTATACCTGACGCTCCGATTGTTGTGTCCCGTGGAACCGGCTGCCAGGCCGCAAGAATGATGATGGTGTTGTGGGCAATATCTTTTGGAAATCATAACTCTGTTAGCTGACCATGGGCCTCTCGGAAGTGTCTTCGAACTGTAGCTAGGTAGGCAGGTGGAAGTGGAAGGTAGTAACAGAGCTCGTCGCATTGACGTTCAACATACCCTAACATTAGAGTACTCGTACCCCATTGACGGCGTACAGTTCTCATCGTCCCAATACCCGGCCGCCTGCTGCACGAACCCGTCCTCGGGCTTGTGGTTGTGGGACGGCATATCGTAATTTGTCTGGGTTTGCCGCTGCCGCTGCAGCAGCAGCTGTTGTTGCGATAATGGCTGCTGCGACGACTGCTGCTGTGAAAGCCGCTCTTGTAACCGTCGTGCCGATGACGTATCTGCGTCACCGCCGACAGCGGCCGTATTGCTGCTACTCCCCTCGAGTTCCATTGGCTTGTTGTGACGAGTGTTCTCCTCGTCGTCCCCCTCTTCGGTGTCTGCAGTGCCAGCGGTGGATGCCGGGGTGGCGACGCTTCTCGACTCGGGCCGGGGTGATGCGGTGTTCGAGCGCGAGCCCATCGTCGCCGTTGCCGTATCTTCCTCGACCATGGTGTCGGACCGGTGTGTCGGGGCGCTGACGGGTTCAGGATCGGGTGACGCCGATTCGGCTTCGCGGTCGACCACGTGCATCTGCATCGCTATGTCGTGACCGTGGCGGTGACTGTGGCCGTGATCGTGGCCATGCTCGCGCCGGTGACTGTCTTGTTCGCTGGGGCGCCAGGATCGGGGTTCTTCCGGACATGTCGTCGTGCCGTGGGATCGGGATGAAGGTAGTTGAGGAGGCGGATTATTGGAAGGAGTTGGCATGGTTTGATGTCGGGACGATGAAGGAATAGGCGTGTAACGTGTAATCGTATATCTAGGTGCATGAAGCTCTTTTACTAGATACTGGATACTGGATACTAGATACACGGGTCCACGGCTACAGCCACAGTTTGGGATCGGGCCGGAATGGGATGGGATGGGATGGGATGGAATTTGTACGGGATTGTATCGATTTGAGTTGAGCTGAACAGGGACGTGCCGTGCTGCCGTGCTGCCGCCGTAACTAAAGTCAATGGTCTGGGGGTCTGAGGGTGCAGCACTCAGAGGCCAGGCACTGCAACGGTCGCGCGTGAGGCACTAACTAAAGCCTAGCGGAGAGGGACAGCGCGGGAGACAAGCCGGGGGAGGTAGGGAGGAGCACCGAGTTTCAGTGACTGAATGTCTGTCTGTATGTACTACACGTGTTGGTATGTAGTATACAAACGAGTGGTAAGTTATCTAGTATTGGGAGAAGGAAAAAAGACTGCAACGAGATAAAATACAAGGAAGAGAAATAGAAAGTAAATAAAAGGCTTGGTAGTAAGTATCTACAGCAGCTACAGGTAGCAACCGGTATATAGTCGAGTCGGTATCTAAGTACTGAATCTATGTAGGTATCTATGTATGTATGGCAACCGGATGTTGAGTAAGTAAGGGGATAAGCTGAAATGCATTGTACCTGGTCAAACAAATACCTAACTAGATACAACCGCACAAGCGACAAGGCAATGCTGTCTGGTGCAGTGCGACTCTTGGCCTCTATGAGGTGATGAGGTAGCAAACCTACTGTACCTACTTCGGTATGTATACTACAAGGTAGGTAGGTACTTAGGTATGAAGTTATGAACGGATGAATGGAGCCCTTTGCAGTTGTATAATATGGGGTTATGGGGTCAGTATGGGGGCTACCAGGGCTACTATAGCGGCAAGTATCTAGGGGTCGGGGTAGAGCGAACGGGGATGCCGAATAAATGAGACGAATAAAATAACGGGCAAGACGGACACGGGCTCGATTTTTTTGATTTCCCCCCCCCCCTTCTTTGACAACGAATTCTGGCTAGAGTCTGTAGGAATGTCAAACAATTACTTCTCAATTACTTCGTAGGTATGCGACTATCCAGGACGACGCAACTTTAAGACATTGCCCATATACCTAAGGTACATGGGTACCTAAAGTGAACTTATATGCCAGGTACTAGTAATACTGTAATACTGATGGAGTGGCCGAGGAAGTTGAAATCAGTAGCTGGTAGGGAAGCAGGTAACTACCTACTATATACGAATAGAGGGCCAATGACATGGATCGGCGGTTTTGGAGTTTCGGCACTGAGATTGAGACTAAGTCTGAGAGCAGCTATCGACCCAATCAAGCAACTTCGATAGGGGCCAGAAGGGGCCAGAAAGGGTCTACTGGAGGTATGCAAACAATCCTTATGCTGTAAGTTCTTGCTCACCGCAGATTCAGTGTTGGATTTGGGTAATCCTTGGGCTTTTGAGTTGCGGCTACTACCTAGGTAGACATAATATCCATGTTATATATGCCGAGATAAAGGTTGACACCCTTGACCTTGACAATGGAACCTTATGGATATCAACCTCTCTCCCTCCCAAGCCTTCGTGGTCGCTGACTGAGTTTGGGTTTCGTCTGAAGGCCACCGTGGTGGATAGCTGATGTGCTATGAGCAGTCAACCGGTGTCACAACGTCGAATTCAATGGCTCTTATAAGCATCCCTGGCTCAAGTAAAGAGTGCATACGCGGCACCTACTTAAGACACGATTGGGAGGTTCGGCTCAGGGACGGATGCTCGTTCTACCATCTCGGACTCCAGAGGCAGTCAGCCAGGGATCGTAACCTCATCTCCAAGCCGCAGTTGGTAGCTTTTTTCGTACCTTGGCTCCCGCGCGGCCCCAGAAGCTTAACCGCTCAACACATGCGTGATGCCCAGCATGTGTGGCCGTGACGCCTCTAGGATACGTGGAACGAATTCTAGAATAACTAGACAAACGAACAAACGAACAAACTGTTCGGCCGAACACCTGCCTCCATGGCCGAGTTTAGGTTCCGAAATATACGTATATAGGCTCAATGCCCTAGTTATTGGATCCAACGTATTGGAAGAAAGTAAAGGCCACCCACCACCTATTTACACCTTGGAACACCGGCGATAGTTTAGAGGCTGATGGGTCTTCATGGCGTCAGGGCAATAAAGTATATGGCAGGCGATTATATGATACTCCTTGTGTTTCGCGATCCTTCCGCAAGGCGCGCTAAAAGCTCAGGACGCGTTGAAGGGAGGCAACAAAACGAGGGCAGTCTAGGAAATTGGAAAGCCACATAGACTCTTGCCGCTCTTCGTCTAGTATGGCCTGAAAGTTACCAGCCAGAGTGCGTGGCGAAAAGGTCGTGTTATGCAGCGCATGTATGAGCATTCAGGGGGCAACGTCTGGAGTTGGCGAGTCTAATTTGAAGCCCTTGAAGTATTGCCGACGAAAGTCGTTCAGGTCGTCGGCTGTACGGCCATTGGCTTTCGGCCGCTCCTTTCTCAGTGCCAGAGCAGACGCATCAACCTGGGAGTCCGGTAGACGCCGATATGTGATCAGCCTCCTCGACCCTGTCCCACAGATCGCATCAGCCAGCACTCATATGCACACCCATTCGCAGGTGGAAATCCGGTGATGAAACTTACATCTAGTGAATACTTGCGTACAGACGGTCACAATCTCTAGACATGGATGAGTAGGCACGGCTATCTCCTGGTCTTCGTCATTCGCAGTCGGCATCCAGAATGAGAGCCGGCCATTATCCACTAGTGTGTCCGAGGCAAAGTTGAGAATGTCGTCTAACATGGCCGTGAAGCTGTAAGGTTTCTTCGGGGGTACAAAGTCCGGATTCCTGGTAGTTGTCAGCAGAGGGTCAACATACTCAACATACCCTTCGAAGTGTTCGGGTTCGAATGGCTTCTAACGCACCGATAGGTCCGCTTCCCCTTCTCTACAAGGTTGGCGAACTTCTCCACGTCCTTGCAGCCGAGAACCCTCAAGCCTTCTCTCACCCCATACGGTGGGTCGCATACGATGCCGTCTAGTATCCTCGCTTTGCGGACCGGCGTGTTGGTCAGGTCGCAGACGAAGACATCGCCAAGCTGCTTCTCTAGTCCATATTGCTCAAAGTTGCCCTTCAGACTCTTCTTCCCACCCTCGCCCCGCACGCTCCGGCCGTCGATGTCGCTTCCGAAGCCGACCGCCCCGAACTTAGCGCACGCGAGGGGGAAACTACCGGTTCCGACAAAGGGGTCGTAGAAGATCTTCCCGGGGCCGGCGAGCGCTATGTTGGCAGTCACCAGCGCAAGCTCCGAATCCATGGAGGTTGTGCTGATGTATGTCCGCTTTTTCAGGTCGAAGGTTTGCACCAGATCCCTTACGCTGTGGGCAATCAGGCGTCCGAAATGCACCTTCAGGGGATGCGGGATCTTCTTGGGCACCGAGTCCCACTCCCACTGCTCGAAAACGGTGAACTCCTGCTCGGGCGAGGTCATCGAGATCTCCCCTTCGAAAGCCAGGAAGGAGAGAGAGTTGATGAGTTCCCTCTTCTTCGTCGAAGACCGTGAGCCTTGGTACGTATCGAAATTGATCTTGAACGAGGACTGCTTGTACCGCGGCCACCACTGCGAAGTGTCCCGTTTGATGACGGTATAGAGCTCATCCCATGTGTCTGCAGACCCCCAGAACTCGTGGATGCTCTGTGCTAGGATGGAGCGTTTCATGAGACACCTCGCCGCGTCTTCAGACTGCAGCTGCACCAGACAGTAGGGAGACTAGAACCTTGTAAGCAGAACTCCATGTACCTGACCGACGCTGTCCTTATATTCGACTTGCCATTCTCACTCACCTCATCGCTGTAGGACACAATCTTTAAGTCAATTGTGTAAAGATCGGCGATCGCTTGGATTTCTGCGAGACGAAATGTCTCATGCCACTGAGTAAAGCGAATCAAGTATTCCATCTTTACAAGACAGGCCCCTAGAACGTGGGTTTAGCCTTTGGGTAGATAGCAACCGTTACTTTACCTGGGTTGTCGGTCTACCTATCTGATGCTATTACTGCGGAGTAGATGTAAGTACGGGATATACCATTCAGTAAATTGAACGTTGCTATATTTGGTGGGGTTGACAATGATCAATGCCATTTGGCCAAGCGACGACTTCGCAACCCCTTCTTGAACGTTTGACTGACGAAATGAAACTTCGGTTGTGGGCAGCAAACTGGTAGCTGGGTACCAAAATACTTAGTTACATGTAGTAGGTAACTTATCGCACTATTTCAGGGGGTGGGGTGAACGCAAAAACGCAATGGCCCGGGGCCAAGGTAGCGCAATTATCGGTCCTCTCCCTAGGGCTGCTGGGTAACAAAATAACAAAATACCCAGGCTGCTAGGGGCCAGGGACCTTAACCTACATAGTAGAGACTCCTTAGCTAATACCTTACCTGACCTCCATAGGAGGATAGCTCCGTTTTCTCACTACCACCTCAGGCACAGCACATGCAACTAATCAGACAGTTTCGTAATTCAAGCTTCCTTATATATTCCCCCCGTGGGGTTTCTATATTGCTTCTTTCCTTGACCTACATTGCATTGTATTGATGTGATTTATCAAGTCTGCGGCATCATACCTAGGCAAGGATATAACGCCCTATTCTGTTGCAACCTAAAGAACGGTTGCCGTACCTACAGGATGCTTTCCTTCCCGACGCCCAGTATATACCAGTCTCCCAAATGTTTCGTCACCTACGGCACAATGGGGCATCCCGACCCGAAGCAGCTTCCGGTGAAAGGGAAGCCTTGGAGCACATTGCTGGCCCAGGACTTCGTTCATAAAGTAAGAAAACGCCGCCTTGAAAACATCAGGTCTTTTTACAACTGTACTAAGCAACAGCAGGTAGACATGATTCTGCCACAGGACTTACTCCAGGCCGTCAAGGACAAGATCGAAAGCCAGTCTCGTCTAGTACCGAGCTACTACCGGGTTATCATGGCCTTAGGTCAGGTCCTGCAAGGGAACTTCTTCACCGAATACATCAAGATAGGTGATTCAAGACCGTCCTTGGCCGCTTGGCCGCTTGGTTGCATCTTCTCTCCATTGCATCGCTCACACTTTGGGATTCAGGCAATATTGTCATGCTATCGGAGGGAAGAATTGATGCGGACAACGTCTTTTCCCTGAAAAATGGTGGGTGCTCTACTATGACACATGATTGGCACGGAATTTAACTGATGTCAGGCATCCTTACACTGTACCTGGATAAGGAGACGTATGAGCGGGCTGGCCTTGTTGGCAAGCCCCATGGTGTTAAGGGTCAACGAGGTCTGAAGCCAAGATGGGGTAAGAAGCAACTGCAACTGCAGCAATTACAGCTACGGCATACACACGAAATCCACATAACACTAATAACTCGGTAGTCGTGGAGTATGATCTTCGAAGTCCATCTATGTTGCATGGGAAGAAGGGATTTGACAGGCTAGATTATGCCTGCAAAAACGTGCTGAACAAGCCAACGACTTGGCTGTTTTGCAATCTATCCAAGAGTAAGGCCAATACTAGGACCAGGTCAAGCATTGAGGCTGAAAAGTCCACATGCTGATTTCTATCTATACATAGCTCCTAGCCCCGATCCTTTGCTGAAGCACCATCCGACGAGGTTTGATTCGGCTCCCAGTATCGACGAGAACCTTCAAGTGGTTATTCCTCCCCTGAATCCCCCAGCAGTCATTCTCGAACGAAACAATCGACTAGAACTTGATGAATATGCCACCGATCTCTACGAGTGGCTGTCATTAGTTCGCTTGGGGAGTTCTAGGATTGCTGTAGGCGATGCAGTTGATCCTTACCTCTCCCGATATGCAGTTCCAGGAAGTCCCGACCACGTCCATGAATGTGGCCTCTGCAGAATCCGCTGGGAAGGCTTCATTTCTCCGTTGTGGACCCGACAACTTCTAGCTGACATAATTCTCGCGCTGCCATCCAAGGCATGGTTCTCTTTGAGTGCGACGACGTTCGCAAAGAGTATAGTCGCCGATCATACGGAGTGTACTATTCTGAGGCCACCCGATGTACCAGGGGAATTCTTCTTGTGGGAAATCAAAGGCCATGATTGAGGGCTGTATCGAGAACTGTGTTTACCGAAGACCGTGTTCGAAGGTTTTAGGGGCTTCAGTTTCTCAGCAGACGATGTAGGGGAGGTCATTCTTGTCTCGGGCGAACATTTCGATCGTCGAGATTCTGATCTGTCACAGCGTCTTGAACAAGACGCCTCAAATCCGCCTGGCCTGCTTCTGTATGGAAGTCCTCGCGCGCAATCAGCTCCTCTATCCTCCTTCGAAACTCGGGCTCCACCTCTGCATCGTCGCCGTTGGCTTGGCTCTGATCCATGGTAGTTTCATAGACCAAAGGTGGTACTCTCATTCCTCTAGGTAGCGGTGGCAAGTCGCTTTCGTCCGCATGTGCAGCTACTCCGTTGGCTTGGGTCCCGTTGGTATGGCCACTTGCATGTGATTGAGCGGCTTCTTGAGCCCTCAAGTATTCGGCGACCTCGGGGTAATCGCCGTCCTCTACAATCTTCTCTCGGGCTGTATATCCATCGGAGCCCTTGAGGGCCAAGTCAGCACCCAACTCCTGGACAAGCACTCTCGCTGCATCCACAGTCTCGACCACAAACAAAGCCGACTCCTCATCTTCGTCGCGCAAGTTGACATCGACGTGATATTCCCGTACCAGGGTTCTCAGGAGGTCGAGATGGTTATAGCTGGCGGCGGCGTGGATTAAGGAGTAGCCATGTTCGTCTTGACCTGAGGCTAGGGACGGGTTCTCGTGGAGGAGAGAGAGCAGCGCAGAGGGGTTGTCGGCGGCCAGGAGGAAGGGATTGGCTGACATCGTTCGTACTTTCAAGTTGAGGTAGCTGCGTTTCTGAATTTATAGATTTTTTTTTTTTTTTTTTTTTTTTTTTTTTTTTTTTTTTTTTTTTTTTCGCTTTCTTATTGATAGATGGGATGGCCTTGTTTGTTCGTAGTAAACTCGAAGAATTTATTGTGGCAGGAGTATCCCAAGGACGAAGATCTTCAGCGCCACAAGATACACGATGGCTATTCCCTAGAGGTGTGCTGTAAGGCCTTAGTTAGGCTGCCAGCTAGGTACCTACTATAGGTCAATCTGCGGGAAACGCAGCTGCAGCTGCCGTCAATGCTGGAGGCCTAGTTAGGGCTGTCTGTAATTTTGCAATAGCTACCCCGCCATGACCGTCATACCCCTCCATCCAACTGCCATACTGCCTAACTAGAATTTCTTTACCGCCTTCCAAACTGTGTAGATCTGAGTGGTCCCCGACCAAGCCAAGACGTTTGATTGGCTCATCGGTGGCCTATGGTGCACTAGACTCTCCAGTATATATGTACATACCTACAATACATACCCGGTATGTAGGTACAATGGATGATGACCCAGCCAGGTACAGGCTGTACAGCATACCTAGGTACATACCTACGTACATACCCTGTATGTTCCCTGAGCCCTCACATCTGACGTTTTAGTGCCGTCTCTGCCTTGATGGGAAACCTTCCGTTGGCAATTAATTCAGTTGCGTATCCATATTCACAGTGAGCAAATACCAATTTTCCGTCAGTCGCAAGCTTTTTCTGAGTCGAAAAACCGTTAGCTACGGTCATAAGTTCCTAACTCTAGATTCAAGCCCCCTACGCGTATAGCCCCTGGGACTTTCTCCATTTAACACAGGCCGAAGACTCATATGCATCTCACGTAGGTACCTACCGTTTATCCCTACAACTTTGCGGCTTTGCCGGCTCGGTGACTCACGCCGCATGCATAGACCGACCGCATCGACTACCTGAAATCAGCTCTGAATTTCAGCTTCAGGTATACCGGTGTGGAAGTACTTCGTATAAGGCGGCAGCTATTGGAAAAAGCCCCTAAGGTGACTACCACATAAAGGGACGAAAACCCGGAAATTGAAACCAGGACGAACACCACTCGGGAGGAAGCTTTGGTTGCAACTGCCACGGCTACCTACCTACTGCTGCCTGCCTGCCTGCCTGCCTGCCTGCCTGCCTGCCTGCCTGCAGAGTCCCGAGGTCCTTCCTCCAAGAAGATCTGGCTTGCTGAATGTTCTTGACAACAACAACAGCGGGAACCTTGAGAGGTCGTTCCAGACTCTTCTCTAACGCACCACATCTACGGCGCCTTGTCTCACGCCCACTTACGACGTCACTGCGCCCACACCTCAAATACTCACCTCTGGAGTGTTATTCTTCCTTCTGCGGAGCCCCTGATAGGGCCACATTGTCATCTGCCACCCCATTTCATCCCTTCTCTACGACTGCCTCGCATCGTCAGGAACAGCAGCCCACCATGGCTTCTTCCAAGGCACCCTACGCCAGCCAAGATGTGCAGGAGATCGCCAACCTCGTCAAAGATCTAGGTGATGGGAAGGGTAAGTCTAAGAAAGGCTTCAAGGTCAAGAAGACCTCCTATGCCGTCAAAGGATCACCCGATGGCATTACTGTCGACTCATGGCGCTTCAACGATTGGGACTACAAGAAACCAAACCTTCCCACTTGTGCCCGTGGTCTATTCACTGCCAAGAACCGCCGTAATGAGCATGAGATCGTCACCCGAGGTTACGACAAGTTCTTCAACACCGACGAGGTCACGGCGACAAAGTGGTCGAATATCCTCAAGAACACCCAAGGCCCCTATGAGCTAACATTGAAGGAGAATGGTTGTATCATTTTCATCAGTGGTCTAGAAGACGGGACTCTTCTGGTATGCAGCAAGCATTCGACCGGAGACCGGAGCGATGTGGAAATCAGCCATGCCAGCGCTGGAGAGAAATGGATCGACTCCCAGCTGGCCAGTATCGGGAAGACTAGAGAAGACCTTGCCCAAGAATTGAGACGGCGGAATGTCACGGCCGTGGCTGAACTCTGCGACGACTCCTTCGAAGAACACATCTTGGCATATGGCCCCGAAAAGGCCGGGCTTTATCTTCATGGCATCAACGTCAACATTCCCCAGTTCATGACCTATGCCAGCGATCAAGTACAGCAGTTCGCTGACGACTGGGGCTTCCGTAAGGTGGGGCTGCAAGTATTCGACGATATCAACACCGTCAAGTCTTTTCTAGAAGGCGTCGCCGAGACGGGCGCCCATGAAGGCCGGGATGTTGAGGGGTTCGTCATCCGTTGTAAGATGTCCCCCAAGCCCGGGGAGGCACCGTACGTCGATTGGTTTTTCAAGTACAAATTCGACGAGCCTTACCTCATGTACCGACAATGGCGAGAATGTACGAAGGCTATTATTGCTAGGAAGCCACCTCACTACAAGAAACATGTTAAGATCACCGAGGAGTACCTGCAGTATGCCCGCAAAAGACTGGCGGCGGATCCCGAACTGGCCAAACAGTACAACCAGAACCATGGTATCATCGGACTGCGAGATGACTTCCTCGCCTTCAAGAAGATGAAGGGTTCTGAGGCAGCCAACTTAGAAAATGACTCTAATGATGGGGTCCAGTCCGTCAACCGAGATGTCGTGCTTGTGCCTATCGCTACGCTCGGCTGTGGGAAAACTACAATCGGGGTTGCATTAACGCATCTCTTCGGTTGGGGTATAGTGCAGAATGATAACATCCAGGGCAAGCAACGTCCGAAGCAGATGGTCTCGCAGGTCCTCAACAAGCTCCTAGACCATCCTGTTGTTATGTCGGATCGCAACAATTCGGAGCGGCGAGAACGAGAGCAGATCATCGCAGATCTCAAAGCCCAACATACAGATGCCCGGGTAGTGGCCCTGAACTTTTCGCACGGGAATATTGACGAGGTTCGAAGGGTGGCACGAGAGCGCGTGTTGAAACGGGGCGATAACCATCAGACAATCCAAGCTCAGTCAGACGAAGCCAAGGTCATAGGCATCATGGAGAACTTCATCCATCGCTTTCAGCCATGCGACCCAGAGCGTGCCCCCGATGATGGCTTCGATTTCGTTATCAACTTGGATGCCGCTCAAGACAGTCGAACAAACCTAGAAACGGTGGTCAACGAGCTGCATCAAAAGTTCCCCTCGTTAGTACCGAACGTCCCCAGTAGCCAGGAGCTAGATGAGGCCATCAAAGCCGCGATCGAGGATTATTCACCTGATATTCGCCACACCATCCCGGACCGCTCCGGCAAGAGAGACAAGCCAGCAAGAAACGTGAACAACCAGCCAGCGCAAGCGGCTCCCAAGAAGAAGGGCCTAGAGTACATGTCCATCTCGGTACCGTCCAAAGATATCACCACGGCTCTCGAAGCCGCTTTCAAGGGTGCCGATCCCGAGACGCAGCGCTTGTATCGGCAACTTCAGGGCACCAGGCGTATTCAGAACCTTTTCCATGTCACGCTCATGCATCGTGCCACGTCCAAGGAGCACCCGGAGTTGTGGGCGAAATATACATCACTCCAGGCCGAGAGCCAATCTCCCGACGGCAAGATCGACGAGTGCAACGTTCTCCTCGAGCGCGTCGTTTTTGATGACCGCATCATGGCCATCGTCGTGCGCATCTTGGACGAAGAAGGGAAGTGGACCTGCGTTAACAAGATCCCGCACGTGACCATTGGCACGCGCGACGACTCGGTCAAGCCCAAGGAGAGCAACGACCTGCTCGCTAGATGGCTCGAGGTTGGGAGTGGTGGCGACACCAACATCGGCGAGCGAGCCCTCGACAGTAAGCCTGTCGTCAAGGGATCCGTCCGTGCCGTGCTTTCGAAGTAGGATATGAGAGAGGCGCTGTCTGCGGCATCCCCACTATCCGTTGCAGGTCCTTCGTCGGTAGCGAAACGGCCGTCTCCGGAAGAGCATCTATCGAATCAAGAAGGCGGTAGAGGCCAAGATCGAGGGCGAGGACGGGGACAAGGATGGCGTGGACATGGACGGGGTCATGGACAAGGACAGGGCCGGGGATGGGGAAATGGTCATGACCGTGGCGGCCCCAGTGACCGTGGCGGCCACGGAGGTTCACTGCGCGGTAGAGGATGGGTAGGTGGTGACCGAAGTGCAACTTGAAACTATCAAGACGTAAAAACAAAATGGTCCAGGCATGATCCATGTCTTATAGGAGGGTTACCATCACAAAACAAACAGGCCTGTGGTATCATTGACGTACGTTTACCATGTCCTGACTGAGTCGTACATGCATACCTCAAGTAGACATCTATCTACAGGTCTACCTCAAGCTGTTACTTAGTTACCAACTTATTTTGGGCCGTATGGCCGTAAAAGAAATGGAATATGCGATATACTACGTTCACCACTGGCTATTTTCCGTGGTTTCCTTAACTTTTTATGTTGGGCTGTCGTAGACATGTGATATTGGTTTAGTATCCATGCAATGCTTGATCTATCGCATCATGGCCGACTTTTCGACCTAGCCTTCTGGCTTATCTATCTGAGTTTCTATCTGAGACCCCAGCTGTCTTCGATAGAAGCAAAATGCCACGCAATGTTCTATGCATTGCTATATAAACAACCAAAACACCTTGATCCCACAAGGCGCCCAAACAGGCGGGAGCTCGTACGCCATACTGACAGCCTTGACCCCTTACCCCCCCTCGTTAGTCTTCTAATATCCAAGTCCTACCATCCGTTCAAGCAGGAAGTTCATTTGTCACATCCACAAACCGACACCACTGCTTCCAGGCCTCCCCACTCTCAATGGCCCACCGCGCCCGCCGCACGCCCTCTTTCCACCTCTGGCCGCCGGGACCACGCTCAGTCACTACCCGCCCATCATCCCCAGGTCCCATGTCGCTCGAGTCGGCCTCGCAGATGCCCGACACTACTAATAGCGCGGCCGTGTTCATCAGCACGAACTCGAGGATGGGGTCATCGGAGGCCAATTCGCCCTGAAGGATGCGCCGCAGGATCTCCGCGTTCTCGCGCGGCTCCTTGCCTGGCGATACTTCTGATAATGGGTGCGCCGACAGGCCGAAGTCGGCTGGTGTCAGCTCGAAGTGCTGGACCTCGACCGAGCCCGAGGTCGAAGAGGAGTCGGTGGGACTCGGAGTAGCAGGCGCGAGCTGCCAGCACAGAGTCGGCCCCGCGCACGAGACCTCGTCCAACTGCTCCTTGCCGCACACGACAATGGCCTTGCGCGCGCCGGCCATGCGCAGCGCCTCGGCGAACACGAGGCCCATGTCATCGCGAGCGACGCCGATGAGGCGGGCCTCAATGCCATCTCCCACAGCGGCGTCCACGTCTACGGGATTGCTCAGCGGTCCCAGCAGGTTGAAGATGGTGCGCCAGCCGAGCTCGCGGCGCACCTGTGCGACGTGGCGCATGCCCGGGTGGAAGACGGGCGCGAACAGGAAGGCGTAGTTGGAGGCGCCGTAGACGCGGGCGAGCGTGGCGGGCGCGACGCGGGTTAGCTGCGCCGGTCGGGGCTGCGTCGCCATCAGCAGGTCCGCCGACCCGGACTTGGACGTCGAGGCCCGGTTGCCGTGCTTGGCGATCAGGAGCAGCGAGGATGCGAGGATCGAGGAGGTCGTCGAGATGTTGAACGTGTTGTGCGAGTCGCCGCCCGTGCCTACGATGTCGCACTGGTAACAAACAATAGCCCAGGTTAGCCTAATTGGTGCTGGCTGGGTGAAAGGGGGGCTTGAATGCAACTGCAACGTACCAGTCCACCATGATATTGCCCCTCGGGCCTCCCCCGCTCTGCCACCACGGCCCGCAGGCCTGCTACGTCTATCTCAGCGGAGGCGCGGCGCATGGCCGCTGAAGCTTCGGCTAGGACATCCGGACGACGGTCCCATCCGGTGAAGTGCAGGGCCGTCAGCAGCGATCCCGTCTGCACAGGACTCAACCGGTTGGTGAAGATGTGCGCGATGGCTTCGGAGATCTCGCCGGCCGTCACGTTCTCCTTGGCCGGATCGGGCCAAAACCGCTGCAATAGGGGCTTTATGTCCACAAATGCTGCCGTGCCATCGCCGCCAACCTTCCCCTCGCTGGACGGCATGTTCTGTTCGTGAGAAGGGTAGAGTTGATCGCTCGATGGATCGATTGACCGCCACCTGGTCAAGAGGGACGAGTCAAGAGACGGGTTTTGACGTCGGCGGTTTTGCGAAAGACGTCCAATTAGATGATATTCGGGGGGCCTTGGCCCTGTGTCAGCATGAATGTTTTTGTGTTAACTGTGACTCATTTTTAATAAAGCCGCATATGTGGTTGTCAGATCGATCAAGTAAATACTTCGTAGACTCAGTAGGGAGGGATGAAGCTCCAATGCGTTCAAGTGTCGAAATGCCCCGCGAGAGTCATTCGCATTGGAGGGGCAGAGGGGCAGGGGCAGAGGGGCAGACGCTTCAGCAGGCACTGCCAGTTTGCTGCGGCAGGGCAGATCTAGCACCTGTGCTTAAGCAAAGCTACCCGTCTGATTGGCCCCGAAGTTCCGGTCCCAGCAGTAACGAGCTCCACTTGGCGTGTACCTACGTGAGGTGCTAATGTATGTACTACCACATAGCTGACCATGTACTGTATGTACATACATAGGTACCTACCTAGGTACCTACCTAGGTACCTACCTAGGTACCTACTGTAGGGCACGGGCCTCCTGTAGCCCGTAAATTTCACTTTCGCACCATCAAATCAAGCTCAACCTGCTGAAGCTGAAGCTGAAGCTGCCATGCCATAAATCTTGTGCCATAAATCTTGAACGGGATCTCGCCCACAAGAATCCCGTACGACGTCGATCCGCGCATTTTCTGCAGTCAACCAGGGGTTTTATCAAAGGGCGGGTCGCCTCAGCAATACCAAAATGCCACCTCGGATCAATGGCTCGGCTGCGCGGAGCAGCATAAAACGGGCCATAGAGTCCTCAAGACCAGCTGTAGAACGGCAGCTCTTACAAAGTCGACTTCCCGGTACGACGAGGACGGCGGCGGCGACCATAGCTTCATCACGGCACTATGCAACCGTGCCGCAGATACCCCTCGGCTCGCTGAGGTTGCCCGACGACTACATCCCGCCGACTCAACCGCCCAGCGCTCGACGGCCAGACGTGAGGAAATCACAGCTCCTGCGGACGTATACTTCGCTTCTCCGATCGACGCCCCTGATTCTCTTCTTCCAGCACAACAACCTCACCGGCCCGGAGTGGGCCGCCATACGGCGAGAGATAAAGGCGGCATTGGCTCAGGTCAGCGGCAGCGGCGGCGGCGGCGAAAATGTAAAGAATGCAAAGTCGGCAGCCGATCCCATCGCGGCGGGCATCAAGCTGCAGGTCCTCCGGACGCGCATATTCGACGTAGCCTTCAAGATCACCGAGTTCTTCGACCCGAAAGCCGCCGAGAACCAGTCCAACAAGTACACGCACGACCTTTCGACGGCGGCGTGGGAGGCGGTCAAGAAGCCGAACAGGCGGGCCGGGGCCGCAGATGCCTACGCGCAGATCAGCCCGCTGCTCACGGGGCCCGTGGCGGCCGTGACGTTCCCGGTCGTGACGCCGGCCCACCTGGCGGCGGTGCTCAAAGTCCTAGCGCCGTCGGCGGCAGCGGGGTATCCTCCGCCGTCGCGCAAGAAGACGCCCGGCTACTACGAGGCGACGGCCCAGAACGCGCTGCAGAAGCTGCTGCTTTTGGGAGGCCGCGTCGACGGCAGCGTCTTCGACCCGGATGGCGTCCGGTGGGTCGGCGGCATCGAGGGCGGCATCGACGGCCTACGCGCCCAGCTCATCAACATGCTGCAGAGCATCGGCCTCGGCCTGACGACGGCCCTGGAGGGCGGCAGCAAGGGCTTGTGGCTCACGCTCGAGAGCAGGCGGACGCAGCTGGAGGAAGAGGCGAACGGGGGCAAGAAGAAGGAAGGAGAGGGAGAAGGAGAAGACAAGAGCTCATGATCTTGATGAATTTGGCAATCTTGCTGAATAAGTAAACAGGGGATTGTACTTATCTTACATATGCCGCATTATACAAAGAAAGACAGACAGACGGGGAGATACCCACCCGTATCGTAACACGCGATTCAAGATCATCGTCACTTCTGGGTTTTGCTATAATCCTCCTCGGGCCCGTACTGTGCTATAGCTCGACGGAACGCAAGCGAGTGGTGGTGTCTGATGTTTTGCTTGATGCACCAACTACCTACACACCCATACGTAGCATTGACTGGGTTGCAACCTCGTAGGGCAGTTCGCAGTTCAGGGGTACTTGTATGTACACTTATTCCGCGTGTCCATGCATGTGACCGCCAAGCTGGGTTGGTTGGGTCCCTGCATCTCGCTAACTCGCCCTACCAGCATGCCTACAGTACTGGTGTGCAATACCTAATCAGCTATAATGCTCTAGTGTAGCTACAGCATCGGTCGGTACGTAAATTGAGCCCGTAAATCGTGCTGCACCACCTCAACTTTCAACTCGTCCGCCCGCTCCAACATTTACCGCCAACCCGCCAACCCGCCAACCTTGAACCCCGAAGCCCATCCCGAAGTTATACAGGCACGCCAGCCTCACTCGCACTCCTACGTGCTTGCATATGCAAGGCTGCGAGGCACGGGTGCCTGACGCTGACGGGAGTGAAGACTCATAATCTGTACAACACCTCACCCGCATGACGTAACTGGATAAACACGTCCCAAGTAACGGTCGAAAGTGGAAGAAGACTGAGGTTGTCGTCACCAGCGCCTCACTATTGATCCTTCAGCTCGGCTCAACACCAACCCGAGAGCTCACGAGATCGCCCATCCGTCATCCCGTTGTCCATCCCTCCTGGGTACGATACAGCACACCATACCACAACAACACACCACAACAACACACCACAACAACACACCACAACAACACACCACAACAACACACGCCACGATGGACTTCGCGCCCTACCAGTCCTCCCCGCCGGAGAACAACCGGCCTTTCTCGCCGCCTATCGCCGTCTCCAACGCCGCCTCCCCCCGCACCTCGCTCGACCGCCGGCCATACTCACCGTCGCAATACTACCAATACCAACAACAGCAACGGCGCGGTGGCGGCGGTTTTGCCTCACCTCCGCCGCTACAGCACCCGCAGCCTCAACGCTCGTGGCAGCAGTCCGCCCTCCCCAGTGCCTATCCCGCCCCTAGCAGCGTTGCCCCCGCCGCCATCGAGGGTGGATATGCTGGGTACCACCGGGACGGCGTCAGCGAGTTTGACACCAGCCTTGGCATACGGCTGGACTACGAGGCCTGTCTGGCGTACATTCTCTTTCCGCCCCTGGGCGCCATCATCCTGCTCATCTTGGAGCGGAACAGCGATTTTGTGAGGTGAGTTGGCTGCAGACACGCATGCTCCTCCCCCCTCCCAGTTGCCCCCAAGTTTGCTCCGGCCGCACCGCCAAGTGAGGGAGCAACGCAGGTTCGAGGAAGAAAAGTCGCTAACGGCATATATGCGGCGGCTTCTTCGCAGATTCCATGCGTGGCAATCGAGTCTCCTCTTCACTGCGATGTTCATCATCCACCTCATCTTCTCCGGCTCTCGCTTTCTTAGCTGGGTTCTGTTCATTGCCGACTTGTGTCTTATGGCCTGGTTGGCTATGAAGGCCTACAGAGACGCGGATACACTTGATAGGCAAGCAACCCCCTCCTGCCACCACCCCCAAACTGTATGAGGTGCTAACGATGATATATAGGTTCGAAGTCCCAGTGTTCGGCCAGATAGCCAGTCGCTTTCTGGATGACGAGTGATCGGGCCGTGATGAATGAAGATGAATGAGTTAGTGTCGAATCGGGTCTGGAGCTGAAGTGTTTGGCAAGTATTATCTGGCTTTGGCTCTAGGTCCTTGATTTTCGGTGTAAATATATACCCCTTTAGTCCCTGGACGGACTAGATTTGAGTGGATGTTATAACCTCAACGAACATTTGCTATTTCTGGCGTCGCCTACTACGGTTGCAAAGAGCTTTCGATATCAACAACTGACGAGATGACTGGATTTTGTACGGTACTCAAGAAGGTCAGTCAAGCGATGGTCGATGTCTTTTCACACCTCATACAAGACATGTTATGCCAAGGCTTGGTTTTGCAGTATACGTAGTGATCTAACTGTAAGCTTCCAGAATTTGTCACGCTCTTACAAGATGCTTCTCTGGGCATTAGACATGTCCCACTTCTTACTAGAAAGGTCAAGGACAAGGCGGCTTCGCCAAGAGGGCACCCCGATCTTCTGTATTCGTGTTTGAAACAAGACCCGATCAAGGCCCGAAGACGTCTATCAAATCTCAGAGGCAACGCTCAGAATATCAGAACTCCGTCCTATTCATGTCTGTTCGTATATGTTATAGCCTGACAATGAATCTTCCTGGGAGCTGGAAGTGGCCAAATTCGATTCCTAGATAATAACATATAGCAACATGGTAGGTGCCCAGGCTGAGCTGAAAATGCGAACAGAGATCTGCCCCCTTTCTTTCTTCATGAGCCAATCAAAATATACTTGGAGACTACATCTAGTCCAGCTTCGTAACCAGCTACCGTCTGTCTATGTCTGTCTATACACACATTCAGGTTGACGATAGGCTTGCCAAGCTGTAACGTGTAAAGGGCTAATCGAATGCTCAGAGACAAGTGGTCGCATGGCATTACGGGAGGCGTTGTTCTAGCCTGTTTGTTAGTACGTTAGGAACTACGAAAAGGTGTTCGTTCTTTCAAGTCTGAGGGAGTATACTTGACTGGCAATCCCATATAAAGCAGTTATCTCTTACTTCCTCGTTGATGTAATGTGGAATCCACCTGGCCTATGATTGTTGCAAGCACTAACACCTCATAATAGCCTCACACACTTCATACTCTTCGTCATATGTAGCTATGGCCGTATGCCCCGGGTCCCATTCGTGGCCAATCATGGAGCGATGGGTCTCAACAACATTACTGATACGAAATAGTCAGCATGAGCTTGACTGAAGTAGAGAGGGGTCCCGTCTCAGACTGAAGACAGCAATGCCGTCATTACATCTGCTTACTGACAAGGTACCCCGGCCCAGTTGTACTATAGAATTCCGGCATGAGGTCGAAAGTGGCCTTGCAAATTGGTAGGTATTATATCACATAGTAATGTGTCTCCTTAAAAAAGATGGGGTTGAAGATCGTTCTACCATGTGCCATACTTTTGAGACCCTTCAACTTTGCTTTTACAGAACTTTTTCTAATTATAGTATACCACCAAACTCTACATGCTGTATAGGTTTTCACACCTGGCTATCCTGATCAACAAGCCTTTGAACACTTATCATGCTATGTTTCGTCTTCATAGCATTCAACTAGCTCATACTATGTCAAATCAAGAAGCACCGTCCTGTTGAACCTTATTAGACACAACTATAGAACTCCTATTTCACCTTCTTTCAATATCATGTTTCCCCTTGTCGACTCTACCCCTTCACTCGGCCACCATGGACTACACTAAGGCTTTCCCACTTTGTACCACACCCTGTGATCTTAAGCACGACCCCAACGAAAATGGCCCTGCTCAAGTCCACAGTAACCGTAGTAGCTCTTGCATTTGCTATGAGTGCGACGGCTGCCGCTCGTAGCTCGTCATGCCCGTTCAACTACCCCGCCAACCTGAACACCACCGAGAGCGACAACGGCCTCGTCTTTACTATCGCCTCCACCAATGCAGCGACAAACAACCGCGTTGTCCAGCTGCGGCCCGATCCGCTGATCCCGACAGGCTCGATTGCCGTCATCGACCCGTCATCGCCGGTGCTGCTGGGCAACCTGCGCTTGGGCGGGTTCTGGAGCCAAGCCCGCAACAACATCAACCAGCTCTACGACCTTGGCCCCACAGGCCACTTAAACAGCTACGATGAGACCAGTGCCGCCAATGGGACGACGACGCGGTTCTCCTTCGCCTTCTCGGGCCCGGATGAGTGGCCCGGCGGCGTCGACACGGATTGGGCGCTGACGGCGGGCAGCTCTACGGGCACGTACAGCCCCTTCCACGCCGTTGATATCGGTATCGTCAACGGTTTTTTGTTGTGCGAGCAGTCTGGCAATGACACGGACACTGGCGAGGGCTCCTGGTACCGGCTGTTTTACCTGCAGTATACGGGCTCGCCTGCCGACATCCCCGGCTGTGAAAGCGTCGGTGTCAGGACGTCGGTGGCACCCTCGATTTTCAACGGTGCTTGTGATATCGGTGGCTATGTTGCTGAGCAAAGGTGGATCTTTGAAAAGGGGCAAGATTATATGCAATGCATTAGGGTTATCTCTTAACTCTACCAATCTAGCTTATTTGCACCTGCCTGCCAAGTATTTGGCTGTTGAGCCACCGCATGAGCCTCTCCTGAAAGTTGCAATCTTGAGGAATGTCATCTTGAACGTAAATCACGAATCACCTACCTTGAGGTGATTTAGGACTAGGTGATAGGACGCTGTTGTCAAGACAAGCCTAATCATACGTAGGTAGACATGTCCATTTGGTACGAGTCTCAACGATGTGCATCAATATCAATATCGTTTATCTACAATCCTAATATAACATAGAGCTGTGGCTGAATACGACTTATCAGTCATCTCGCTCCTCATCTTCGAGGTCTTGGTCTCCTTCCTCGGCATCGCCTTCTTCATTATCAGCATTGTTTTCTTCTTCCCCTTCTTCTTCCTCTGCTCCTTCTTCTTCCTCTTCCCCTAGCTCCTCCTCTTCCTCCTCCTCTTCTTCTTCGTCATCGTCATGGTCGTCATCCGCATCGCTACCCGAGCCCGCTGCGCCGCCGCCGCCGTTATCGTCCATACTCCTGCGCATCAGGTTCGGGAACATCAGCCGCTGCGCCTCGTCCTCATCTAACAGGTCTTCCGGTGGGACATCGCTGAGGTCGCTCTCGTCGTCGGCTGAATCGTGCACGCTCAGCTCTTCAGCCTCTCCCTCCCCTTCTCCTTCTCCCTCCGCCTCGTCGCCTTCGTCCTTCATATGCACGTCCCCATCATCCTCCTCATCTTCCTCACCACCGCTGCCTGCGTCCGCGTCCTCACGATCCTTGGCATCATCATCGTCAGCGGCTGCTGGAGTCTTGTTACCGCTCGACACGGAGCTGCGGCTGCGCGACTTGGCAGTGGTGGTTGTCGCTGCGGAGGGTTTGGCCGGGCCTTCCTGAGCGCGCAGCACAGCCTGTTCTGCTTTCCGGAGGAGATCGGCCCTCCGGATCCCTGCCCTGCGAGGCCGTTGGGTATCTTTGCCATCTGTTGTGGTGGTGGTTGTGGCGGTCTTATCTGCAGAACCGGTAGCAGCAGCGGCGGCATTGGCGCCCTCGGCGCTCTCGTTCTCGTGCGACGGGGGATTCAAGATGTTGCTGAAGGGGTTCGCACCATTGGCATCGGACGCGTTCTGTTGGCGCTCCTCTTCCTCGTGGCGACGAGCCTTTTCGCGCTCTTCAAGGAGGTCAGACACCGCGGGACCGGGTAGTGACTTGCCGATGTCGAAGTACAGGGCGGTATAGCAGTCGCTGATCAGGTCATCGATAGCACCGGCTTTCATGAGCCCGGCGTTGAGCTTTTTCAGCTCGACCGTTTCCTGTAGAGCACTGAGCGCCGTGTGGGACGATGCTGGATCGGAAGACCAGTCATTGATCCTGCCGGCAATAATCTCGAATTCCTCTGGTGTCGTCGGTTTGAATTCATCCTCAAGAACCGGGCTGATCTGGTACGCCTTGCGGATAAGCCGCAGGTAGGCCAAGCAGCAGAATTGCCACAGGTCGTTGAAGTGATAGAAATCGGCGCCCTTCTTACGCAGACGCCGGAGTAAAAGCTCGAAGTTCGTCCTGTCCTTCAGTACCGTCAACAGTTTCACTACGAACCTGACATACTGTTCTGTGTACACGTGATGTCGGCCTGGCCGCTCAGCGTCGCATTTCCAGACATTCATGACCATCGTTTTCGTGAGCATGGCCTTGTTCAGAATTTGGAAGGCAGCCGTGGCCTGCACATGAGTAGAGTCCTCGGCGTTCTCATCGAACAGGATCCTTGCATGACGCATGATGATGCGATGCTGCCAGTTCGACCTATCTTTCTCTCGTAGGTGGGTGAGAGTCTTGATGACAAATGGCTCCCAGTCCTCGGGCTCGTTGATTTCCTGATGCTCGCCACCTTGGATGGCATATGGCTGACGTTGAAGTATGTCGGCAGCCTCCTGTGGCTCTAGGTCTTCGCTCATGACTAGTTTGTGAACGATCGCCACGATTTTATAATGGGGTTCCAATATCGGATCCTGGCCGTGACGTGGCTTCGGCAGTGCCGATACCACTTTGACTGACTTTTCCAAGGCGGAGATGACATCCTGAACTGTCGGCCTCGTCTGCCGATCACGGTAATCGAGGGCTTCGTCAGGTTTCCGATACATCTTCCAGATACACTTTGCCAACATGAAAGGGTTCCTAGTGTTCGGTTAGTGGCCGTCCCTCGTAGTCGTCTGTTGCATTCAATAACGGAGTAACTTACTTCCAGACCTTAGGCTTTATCGCCATAGCTTTCCTGAAAAGCCCGGCGGCATATTTCCACACCTTGTAATCCCCCATCTGGGAGGTGAGCACCTTTGCATCAGCACCCATCTCGTGAATGACCCATTTCTTGTCGGCGTTGTGGAAGGGCTCCATCGCAAACGGCTCCCGACTCGAGGCGTACATCCGCATACCAAACTCGTGATAAAGCTCGTGTAAGGTATCGGCGCTCTCGCCGGTCGCATCTAATGCCATACCCCGGGAATAAGATAAGGCCAGCGTGTAGCAATGGATCGCGCTGCGTTGGTACTTGACCAACTCAGACCGCTCCTTGTTCATCTTGTCGGCGGTCCAGAGAACGGACTCGTCGAGTTCGTAGTCAAAGCATTCAGCAAGCCTGAACCAGGCATCCCACTGGTCAGGCGTAAACTGCAATTGCTGGCGTAAAAATGTAGCACCGATGCGCAGGTCGTCCGTGGCGCCTGGCGTCTGTCTCCTATTCAGATCGACCCCCTTAAATTTGCTGAAAGCAATCATGCCCAGTAAGAAGAACCATTGATGTTTAGCTAATATACTGTCTTGTGTGTTGACGGTAACGGCATCTGCCGTGACATTACCCCTGAGAGCCTGATAGAGGCGCAGTGGTTGGATCGGTTGATGCAGCATCGAAGTGAAGTTGCGCAGGTTGTGGATGAGTTGCTGATTGGACTTGGTCTGGCCGATGGCTTGTTGCATATGCTCGATCGTGGCTTTCAGGTCCGACTTGAGGAGGTCCTTCATCGGTATACGGTTCGCCAGGATAGCCACCTTCTCAACTAAGGGCGTTGTATTCCGTCTTTCCAGCTTTTCCGGGGGGCAGCCGTGCTCCTGGAGTTCCCACGAGCCGACACCAAGCTTTAGACCGTAGAGATCGTAGAGAACTTGTCCCATGTGGTCTTCCCAGTCGTCAATCTGGTTCTGCTTCCGGAGTTCGACCAACATCATCTTCAGGAAAATCCGATTCGAGGATTTGCAGTATTTTCGGAGACCCAGAACCTGATGGACCGCTGCCAGGTAATCGGTCAGGTCATTCTCTGGTGTAGTGAATCCAGGCCCATTCTGCGAGATGCCCGCCTTGAGCATCGCATACATCAAGGACCAGTTTCTCACCTGCATCTCTCGGAGTTTCGTGAGGTACGATTGAAACCCTATAGTATTCGTAGACTGCCGTCTTAATCCTACGCGGACTTCATCCTCATACATGCAAGATACGTGGAGAATGCCGCTGAGCTTGATTAGAGCTGAGAGGCTCGACTTCAGATGGTCATCATCAATAATATCGAAAGTGGTGGGGTTGTTTAATGCCATCGTAAGTGCGTCGATCAGCAAGTCATCTATGAACCTTAGCATTTTCATAAACAGCGGGCGACGTTTCTCGACTGCAATGCTTAGGAAAGGGTCTCTCTCAAAATCGCCTACAACCATCTCAATGCTCCTGAGGAAACAAGAGAATTGTTTGGTTTTATAGTCGATGGCCTGGTATGCGTCGCCAAGACGCGTCCAGAGGAAGAGCCGCAGTTCAGTACTCGCCCCCAACAAGAACTTCCAGAGATCACGTAGGCCTTGAGTTGCCGTCTCTGTGATCGGCAGCTTATCCTCATCCATAGCCTCTGAGTCTGACATGGCATTTTGGCTAGTGTCTGCTGGAGTGTCTTCGTGGTCACTCGCGTGATTCGCGTGGTGTGCGTGGTTCGCGGCCGTATACACGGCGGATGCATTCAAAACGGGTTCCAGACTCTCGATAACTGACACCGGGTCCCTCAGGTCATCTTGGAAGATGCCCAGGAAGAAATCCATCGTCGTGAGTTTGGATATCTCTCTTTCCGCTGCATGAGCGGAGACTTCGGGCATGATGGCATTGTTTGGGAGCTGTATATTTACAGTCTCCCGGTTCTCGACGAGGGCATCACGCAAACTCTTCCAGCATTGTAATGTGTGGTCTCTAGATACGCCTTCGGTGAGAGTCACGGCGAATACGGCCGACCATAGGAACCGGTCGGACAATGCGCTATCCGAACCTGCCGGTCGGTCCCTGCTCATCTGCGCAGCAAAAGCGAACCACCGCCCAAGCCTACCCTTCGTTTCTATACGGACGGCGAGATCTACCGCGCTGTTAGGATTGGTGATCCGCTCATACACATCCATATGCAGCTCGAAGAGCATCTGGACCATTTGGTCGATAGTAGAAAGCCTATCCGCGAAGGACTTGCTGGGTGATTTGCAAAGCTCGAGCTCGTAGTGCAGCCGATTGAAGATTTCTTCGTCAAGGTGGCTGACGACTTGCACCACCGCTGTCTTCATCAAGTCGGACCACTTGCTGGATAAGTAGCTCGGCCCAACGCACTTCACCCACTCGAAAGCAACATCCTGGATACTAAGCCAGCCGTCGTTGATCGACTGGACAAAAGCTTTCAGTCCTCTCGTCTCGTTGAACGGTGGCGTCTCCGATTTATTCTGGGAGCCTGGCTTAGAGTCTTCCAGGAAGGATGAAAAGCCGACGGACGGAGCTTCCTTCTTGTTCAATAGCAGCTTGGTACTCTCCTCGTCATAATTTAGGAGGGACTCGCGCACGTCCGTCATAGGCGGTCTCGTCACCTTGGTAACACGGTTCTCGGCCGCACAGGAGTCGAGCACTTCGGCTAGACGATCGAGGGTGTCACGATCGGTGACTCCCAAGTTCTCCACCATATTGCGGGTCATCTGGAAAAGGTTCTGATCCGCAGCCTGGAACGGTTGTAGTTGCGCGGCCAGGAGGGCATTGCTATCGAGTGTTCCTTCGGCGGCCGTTTCGCGTCGGCGCGTCCTCTTGCTCCTCTTCTGGTCTACAGCTTCCTCTTCCCCTGCGTCAGGCAGTCCCGCAGTAGACTGTGATCGTTTTCTCGAGAGGACGGAAGTACTGCGTTCGGCCCGGGAACGATCAGATGTAGTGGCGGCGTCGGCTTGCGTAGGCGTTTCCTTAGGGGACCCCTTCTGGTCGTCCTTATTGGGTTTTGGGGTGGCCTCCGCCTCCGTCTCCGTTCCTGATGCTGGCTTTGCCTGTGAATCCTCCGTCTCCCGCGGCTTTGGTCGCTCCGCTAGCATCTGGACATCTTCTTGAGACTCGAGTGTAGGCTCAGAATCCAGGAGATGTGCCGTTTCTGGTATGTCTGGCAGCTCGATCGTGATAGCATCTCCTGAAAGGCCCTTGGCCGCGACAAAATGCACGATAGACATGCCTAGCTCGGCCCACGACGCAGTAGGAACCGGGAGGACCGACCTCCGCTCGAGTTGCTCGGCAGAAGTAGACGGCGCGGGTCTCGGGCTCGCGAGCGATGACGTCGGATCCGGGAGAAATGGAAAAGGATCCAGATATTTCTTCTTCAGGAGCTCAGACATGGAGCGTTTGACGAAAGGGGCCATGATGGGGTGAGACAAGGAAAGACTATCGGCGAGGACGTCGAGCTGGGCCTTTAGCTGCTCGCCAGCAAATCCTTCAGCGAGCGACGGAGGGTCGACCTCATCGATAGCCGGATCATCATCAAGCTCGATAGCGGCCTCTAGACAATAACGACTGGTCCTTGCACTCTTCAGAAAGGCGGCGACACGAGCAGCCCTCCTCCAGAGTTCAGAATCCGCAGGGTCGTGGTCGAGGGCGACGCTGAACTCCTCCAGAGCCTTCCGGGCTTGTTTGAGTACATCGCTGTCCTGAAACAGCTCGAGGGCGCCATCGCCGTCGCCATGACTAAGATTTTCGCGTTGCCTTTTCGCTTGATGCCGGATGCGATCCAAGACGAACTGGGCATGGTTCTTGTATGCTAGATACAAAGTCTGAGGTAAGCTGCTACCACTTCCATCGATATCGGCCTGGGTGCCGTCGAGGGACTGGGCGAAGGAGAGATCTACGGGAAGGTGAGGTTGGGGTTCCGACTGGCGCTCGGTGCGCTCGAAGTCGGTTGTGCTTTCGGGGTAGTGAAAGATATCGGATTGGAAGAGAGCTTCGTATGCCTCGGTGGCTTCGGCATAATGGGAGGGGCCCTGTGCATGGAATTTGAGGGCTGTTTGGAAGAGCTTCAAGGCTTCCTCGATCTGAAGAGAATCATGGGAGTTAGACTGCGGTAGTTCTGCTAGGCTATCAGATGCGACAGTTAGACATACATGAAGTTCTCGAGTGGTATCGATCTCCTCGTCGATACTCTCCTCGGGTTCGAGGTTGATGGCAGAAAAGGCTGGCTATCGCAATGGCACAGTAGTAGGTCAGCAAGCGTTCGTCATACAGGAGGCTTTCTTAGCCCGATCGAGCGATATTGTAAGCATACCATTGTGAGGGATGCTATTCACATCAACACCAACACCAACATCAACAACGCTGTCGCCTTCCACACCCTAAACCTGGGCTGCCTGGCAAACATGTAGGGACCAAGTGCATACCTAGTAGGAACTAGATGAGTAGGCGCAAGATTGGTACAGGGTAATGCCAACCTGGATTACGTGAGCGTGCAGGCGAATCCAATGCTTGATACCTACAGCGTATGCGTGTTCATATGTTCATACCTACCTGGGTATGAAGTGTGTTGGTAGTTTTCATGTGTACGAAGTAGCGTCGCCTGCTTGGATTCTTTGGAGTAGATGCAGCCGAGCCTTGCCTTGCAGTCGCGACGTGCCCAGGTCAATTAACGCGACTTTCGTTAAGGAAATGCGCCGGCGCTAACTACAGGTAGTACCTACCTACTAGGCATGTACAGTACCTAGGTACCTAGGTAGGCTGCTAGGTAGGCTGCTAGGTAGGCTGCTAGGTACCTAAGCTTCTACTAAAAGTTCTCAAGTGCAATCCATTAGGTACCTGTATGCAGGTGTATGTTGTAAGTCGATGAAAAGTCGATGAACGTTTGGGAGATCGTCACGGTTTACGGTTTTACTACACCGTAAAATATCTTTGCCCAGCGGCCGTCAGCAGGCCAGTACATTATGGGGCTGTTACCGTACTGCCCAGAGATAGGTAGCCGTTACTAGACACGCGACGAAAGCCAAGAGGGTGCAGTTCCGGCCATGATTCCAACAGCTGAAGGTTATTTGTATTGTTTGTAAAGACAAGAAGCTTCCTATCGTCCCCTGTAATCCGTTGTAACTGCCTACTATGTACCTAGGTATAGTTACTACTATCCCTAAGCGCCGCGCGCCACCTATACGCTAGCCTGAGGAGTGAGCCACCCCCTTACGCCACCGGTGGCTGCCAACAAGAACCAGGGCAAGTAAAGGTCGCACTCTGCTGCATATGTGCGTCTTCTGTATTACTCGTCAGGGCTAGAAACGCCTTTGACCCGTATTTTTAGTGCTTCGCACATACGGTCAGGGAGTATCAAAGGGTATTCTAAATCGAAAGGGTAAACTAAGTTTGTACTTAATTTTTGGTGTACTCTGCACCCAAAATTAAGTAGCATGGTATATCGCAATAGTTCCCATCAATGCATATCGTCTTTTGCAGCGCATCGCTTTCTGTAATTGTAATTCCTGTAACTGTAATTCCTGCAACTATAATTTCTATAACTATAATTCCTATAACTGTAATTCCTATAACTGCAATTCCTATAATACCTATAATAATGAAGCTATAGCGCTGTTATAACGCAATTATAGCGCGTTATTTGCTGGAGTTATAACGCCTTTAGGGGTGATATAGGTGTTAAAGAAAAACAATGCTTTATTCCATAAATTCAAATGTTTTACTTATATGCGGTTAAGGTTAATATGGTTGGCGCCATTATTCTTTAAACCTGGAAAACATTAGGTTGCACCTAATTTGTATGGGAAATTATGTAGTTTAGTTTACCCTTTCGATTTAAAATACCCTTTAATACTCCTTAACCGTATGTGCAAAGCATTAAAAATACGGATCAAAGGCGTTTTTAGCCCTGACGAGTAGTGGATCTGTATAGGTATTTGGTAAAAGACATTACCCCGTACGATTGTAATCGCGATGATAAGAAACATAAGGCTAAAGATAAATGTGAGGATAAGCTTTTTCCGCATGCTGATACGGCTTTTCCACAGAATTGCTACCGGAAAGCCGATACCTTTACGGCTCAAGTTAGCCAAGCAATAAGACAACTTCCCCCTTTACGTATTACTCCCCTTACGAACCGTACTTGCTAAACCTATGCGTGTAATACCTACCGTTTTTTACGATACATTTATTTACTTTTAAACGCGTTTTTTCGCAAAACGAAACCTATTATTTTATTCCTTATTTTTTAACGATTTTAATAATATAAATCTTATAATTAAATATCGAATAATTAAGGCGATTCGTAACATAAAAAATGAAGGGTTTTTACGAAAGGCCTCTAAAAAACATAACGTTAATCGCATTTATTTTCGGCGCAAAATTAAAGGTATATTAATTCGAAAAGCCTATAACGAAACCCTTTAAAAGCTTTTTAAATATTAAGAATTTTATTTAATTAAATGGATTATCGTTTAAGGCAAGCTGAAATATGCGTCGCTATATTTCCGTTTCCGGGCTTTCGTTTAATGCCTTTTAATTAATTCCGAAAGCAAAAAAGTTTTCGGAATTAAATGAATTAAACGTTATTTGGTTCGCAATTCCGAAATTCGAATTATTAAAAGTATTGCAATGGATTATTAACGCCTTAACGGTATAACGCCGGTATTTACTAAAGCGTTACATTGCTTATTAATTTAGCCGGAAATTAAGAAAATATTCGCCCGGAATCGATATAACGTCGACGAGGTTGGGATAATGAAAGGCATAAGGGAAAATGACCTTATATTAAATAAAGCCATTCGTAAATCCATACTTTTAAAAGCCGGAAATAAGCGCAATTGGATTTTTATTATGGTATATATTAGCGTTAACGAACGAACGTTTTTGCCGTTAATTATTTTTAACGGCAAAAGCTTTTAATAATAATAATTTAATTAAATCCGCAATAGGTTTAAGGATTGGTATTTCGTTATATTTTCGAATGGCTAAATTAATTATAAAATGGACTTAAAGTGGCTTTAAAAAATCTTTATATTTCATATTAAGCTTATTCGAATTACCGAATGGCGCTTTTTTATTATAAATGGGCATAACAGTTATATTAACGAAAATTTTATAATAACCTATTTGCTTAATTAAATTTATATTATTTATTTTTTTGCGTATAATTTATAAGCCTTTTAGTCGTTTAATATGGAAGTTTTCGGCTTTTTTAAGCGGCGTTTCCGGCATTACTTTTGCGAGCGTTATTTTGGGCGGGCTTTAAAAGCTAGCGATAAAACGGACTTTTTTTGGGCGTTAAAAATATAATAAAACGTACGAAATGGATTCTTTCGGGCTTTAAAATTTCGGGAATATGGCCCGTTAATTTAAAAAAGATAATAAGTAATAAGTTCGTAAAGGCATTTCCGTAAGCATAAGTCCAGCCAGTACCGGTTAAGCCCGAAACGAAACAGGATAAACCTGCTCCTTAAGTGCCCGATTTCTTTAAGGAAATAACCGGTTTGCCTATTAAAACGCTTAAATTTTCGAGGGAAATAATGGACCTGTAAAAAAACCTTGTTTAAATTGATTTTATTTTCGGAAATGCCATTATTCGGCTAATGTTTTGGAAAATAAGCAAAACTTTCGATATTTCGAATTATAATTATAGCCTAAAGAAATAATAAATTAAATAATTATTTGCCGCTTTCGAAAAAGCGAAGCCTTAAAAGCGTAAAAAGGTGGTTCTCGCTTTTAATAAAATGTTTATAAGATTAAAGAATATCGAGCGAACGAAAAAAGGAATGATAAAGCTTATGTTGAAATTTATATGCGTTATTCGCTTAATGTAAATACAAATCGAAAAAATTAAAGAAAGTAATAATGATAGTAATGAAAAGTATTATATAATAAACGTTCCGACGAAAGTCTAATATATATAGCTTTATTCCTTATAGAGTAATTAAATTTTAAACTTCGAAGAGTATGTGGTAATGGCTTCTTTTGAAGTACGGTTCGTAAGGGGGGTGGTACGTAAGGGGGGGAATTGTTTTATCCACAACTTACGCGCCTAAGGATACATATGATTTGGCAATGTTCTTCGATGGTAGGAGTATGCAGGTCAATTAGCATCAAGCGTCACTTCCTGAGGAAATCGGACATCGCATCAACGACAGCGGAAAAGTTAGAGTTGAAGAATGTCCTCCCTAAAGCCTCAGCTCAGGGCTAGTACAATGATGGCTGAAGATGTAGCTGATGTCCCCGAAGAAGCACTGGAAGTCTTGCATCCCAATCTGTGCTGTAGCGGAAGCCACAGTGAAAACCAGCACTTCCCACCATATAATTATGAACTTGTGTATAATTGTACCAAGACGACGGGAAAATAGCAGGAAGTTGAGCTTAACAAGCAGCACGCCGACCATGGTGATATTAATGCAAACCCCATTGCCAACGAACCTTTTTTTAGAAGATTGGATAGAAAATCTGGGCCGAGGACAGAGGTGTCGTCACCCCCTTGCATTGCCTCCATGTCATAGGCATATCCAACGTAGAGTTGTATCAGAACCGCCTCTGCGTTTTGCATAGCTAATTTTACAAGCCTGATGTAATCCTCGACCGAGAGACGGCGGAAACAGACATAGCGGATGTAAGCTCTGATGGCAAATGCCACGGTGCAAAGTCCAAAGAAGAGCCATGTCAAAACCTTTACCAAGGCAGAAAAGTTAGCGATGCACGCAATAAGAACAGGCCTTCATGTTGAACAACACATCCCCTAAGCTTACATAGAATGCCGGCGCTGATATGGCATTGTTCCCCGTGGGAGAGATGACTAGGCCCGTAGTATTGGCTTCCATAGCGAGGTATTTCACTGCTCGTACTTGACTTGAGCTTTGATATAAACTGAATTGCTAGCAGCGTAGTGAAAGGCATTGGATTGATATTCAGATCATCTTTTTCATATTGGCTGGGAAACCACAATCACAGGAATACCCTTTGTTTCAATATCATGGAGTCCAGCCGAAGGTATCACCCCAACTTCCCATAAGGCGGGCGCTTGTTCGAATCTGTAATTGTAAGCCTACCCATTTCTCACTATCAAACTCCCAACTTGACGTAGGAGCCCATCTAACCCGCCCAAACGGTGCTCAATTATTAGCTGCAGTGGCTAGATAGAAGTAAGAGGAAGTGGCCGGAGCCGAAGCCTTTTTACTCGAGGCTCTGTGCCACAAGTCGCAGCCGATTTTTGGGTGAAGGGGGGTGGGGGGAAAGGGGCTGCAACCTTAGTAGAACGTGATTCAGAAGCTACTCTACTTTATGACTTGGTGATGGTTACATGTCACATCAAAAGCTGATTGTCTATTGAAGAGAAATGTCGGTAGGGGCGGAATTCCTAAAAACCCTACTAAATACAATGGCTAAGTGGGCCTATAAGCCCGACCTAACATAATCCTTCAATGCCATACATGTGCCACAATGCGACATGCATCCTGGTTCGAGTGTAACCTTGCCGGAGTAAGGGCGGATGATTAATTGGATTTGTTGGTAGATTCAACCGCTTTACTTACAACACGGCTTGGCATCCAGATGCTCATTACCCTAATCCTGCGAGTACAACATGAAGCTGCAGACACGCCCGATGAGCCCTGACATTCCGATGATAAGTTCTTAGGAATATGCCTTACCGTAGAGGAGCCCGAAGAAACCTGCCTTCCTTATTCTCATTCCATCCCATCCACTGCTCTCTCCAAAGTTCATTCTTCGAAGTTTTGCCTTGCTCTCTTGGACACTTACTCAGCAGCCATGGCATCTACAGTCACGATCGCATCTGGAAGCCTTGTAGCCTTTTATTTCTTCCTTCGATTTCTTCTTTTCATGACACAGGATGCGAGGGAACCACCAGCCATTGTGACAGGAATTCCCTTTTTCGGGCCCTTGGTCGGCATGATCAGGGAGAAGTCCCGCCTGTACCCTCGACTGAGGTTTGTTAGTTCTTCTAAACCATGATGCTGCCCCATTTCCTCTCTGTTTGAATTGCCTAACACGACCCTCGAACAGAGATGAATATGGGCTGCCTATCTATACCCTTCGCCTACCCTTCACTCGGATGTATATTGTCAACGCGACAGAACTCATCCCCGCCCTACAGAAACATTGGCGCACTGTCAGCTTTGCTGCCATCGCAGCGGATGCAGGCAGCGTTGTTGGAATGAGCAAAGAGGCCGTCAAGATAATGCACCAGGACCTAACGAGTGAACATGGCTTCAGTACGAGCTGGCCCCGCTACATCACACCTGTAATGGGGCCGGGAAAAGATCTTGATCTGCTCAATAGAAGGTCTATCGAAGTTTTTTCTGCAGACATGGAAATCCTAAGGGCTGAGGGTGTAGTCAGAGTTGGCCTCTGGCAATGGTCGCGTCGCACGATGGTCACATCTACGACGGAAGCTGTCTGGGGGCCTATGAACCCGTATAGAGATCCCAAGGTTGCTGAGGCATGGAGGTGAGTGCGATTGATTTACTATTGCTCCTTACCCCCAACCCCAACCTTTACCTCACTCCATTCTCAGACCCTTTTGAGGCCAAACCAACTCCAAGAACTTGCTAGTAATTGTACTAATTATCGATATAGAACATTCGAATCTGGGTTCTTGACCCTCTCTATGTTTCCTTTTCCGGCCCTCTTTCTGCCCAAACTTTTCCGGGCCCGTGAAGTGGCGGCTGCTGCTATGATCGACTATATGCGCAAAGGTGGCTACGAAACAGCATCTGGGCTTGTGCGCAAACGTTATGAACACCATCGCACCCTTTTTGGACTCAGCCTTGAAGACATAGCACGCGGTGAGCTTGGAAATACGTTTGCCGTTCTAGGCAACTCGACACCTTGTGCACTATGGGTCCTCTATCACATATTTTCGGACGATCAGGTGCTGGCTGACGTTCGCCGCGAGGTCACAGCCCTAGTCCAAGAGGACAGCACGACACAAGTCAACTCCATTGATCTGGGCGGGATTCGTACATCCTGCCCAATACTTTTAAGCACTTTTCAAGAGACATTGCGCTACCGGGCTGTAAATCCCGGACCACGCGTACTTCTCGAGGATGTTCTTCTGCAAGGACGCATCCTTCTTAAGAAAGGTAGTATGCTCATGATCCCGGCTCCCGTGCAGCATACTAGTGTCACGGCTTGGGGTGAAGATGCAGGAAACTTCGATCATATGCGATTCACCCGTCAACTAGGAGCAGGAGAAAAAAGGCCAAACAGGGTGGCATTCCGTGCATTTGGTGGAGGACACGTTCTTTGTCCTGGCCGACATTTTGCCAGTACAGAAATCATGGCACTTGCGGCATTGCTAGTGCTTCAGTTTGACGTTGTCCCGGTGGTGGGCAAGTGGATTGAGCCGACATGGGCCAACTCACCAGTCCAGGCAGGCTTTCCCGTTCCGGATGAGGATATTGATGTTGAGCTTCGACCCAGGGACCCCAAAAAGAAATGGCGTGTGGCCTTTTCTGGATCGGATGAGGCTATGGGTATTGTATCGGAAGATATGAAGAGTGATAACTAATCCAAGACTGGTTGTTAACTAGCTAAGCTCCCAACCTAAGATATTTACTTATTACTTACATCTAGGCAGCGTTGCCTGGTACTTGATTTCTTGCTTTAAACCCTAACAGATTATTATGCTCTCTGTCTATCTTATTAGGCATTTCGTGGTTATGATAGAAATATTCATTAATTATAAAGTCCTAGCAGTGCACCATAGCCTATCGGAGCTTGGTGCTTTCAGTGTGAAGTTAATTATGTAGAAGTTATTTCACACTCACTGTACCTAAATATCTAAATATCGGTAGGTTACTCTTGGCTCCTATTGCTCCTAATTTGAGCACGGTGCTTACATCCCCTCCGTATAACACCAAGATGTAACTGTTTGAATACCGTAACATGGGTCACAACTAACCAACGCATCTGCACATTAGGGACTACTATTATGTAGTAGTTGTAACGAAGGCTTTTATCATTAATAATATCATCCTTGACATATCCCCTCAGTGGCTCGGCCCTAACCTTCTTGAAATTACCCTATGCTGTACATATAATCTATTGGTTACACACCTACCAAACTGCCACAACAGGCTGGCCATCGATATAGCCTCAGTCTGTAGCAAAAAGTTAAGCTGCCCGTGCCTGTTGTTTGACATGGGTAGTTATTCTCTCTCAACTAATGGGAAATACCACCAATGTAATTCATTGTGAGTGGTTCCAAGTGCTTAAGCCAATAAGAATATTTCTTTACTTGAACCTTCCACCAGCAGTTGCTTAATCTTTTCGATACAAGTCTACCTTATTTTCCCAGAGTCGAACCCCAACAGAAAGCTCAATACTGACATTTCATCTTGCTGTTACAGACAAGCACCTCTGATCGGTCCAACGTTTTCATCAAGAGCCTTTTGCTTTAACTATGGCCTATCTAGTTCTTTACGTGCCTGCTCTAGCAGCATTGTTGGTATTTCTCATTTCACTACACTTGCTCAGGCGAGCTCACGAGTCCATTGAGCCACCACTTGTTGCACCAAAGATACCCTTCCTTGGCCACGTCTTTGGCCTGTTAAGTAATGTGTTGCAGGTCAGGGGCTCCATTCAGAGATAGGTGCTAGGAACGCTCCACCTGGGCGGTATAACTTCAATCTGAAGCTTTCCACCGTTGCACTCTGTATATAAACACTCCTCCGGCTCTAGCCAAGGAAGCTCGTATCTAGCCAGACGATTATCACTTTCCGCTATATGCCCATACTTCATTCGATCCTCTAGAGCGTTATATAATGATACTGATTACTATGCCAAAGTTGCGTCAGTCACACTATGAACCCCCGCCATTTTAAACTTATTGCTAACTACATAGAAAGAAAGGCCCTATGAGCCTCCGTCCCAAAACCATGAGAGCAATGCACCAAGCCTTGATGCCGGGAGAGCATCTCAAGGAAATCACGCAAGAAATGCTGAGGAATGCTTCAAGCCTGCTCGCGTCAGGGCTGGATGGTGTATACAGTACTACGGTTCCGTTATTCAAATGGATGCGTGGGCTTATTACAATGATCAGCACCAACGCAGTTTACGGGTCCGATACGATTCCAATGCATGACTCTGGCGTATTTGACGGCTTTTGATATGTCACCCTTGGTTGCGGGAAGAAGCATACCGTGTTCTAGGTATATTTTCAGGGCGGTAGATGAAGACTTCGCCCTTCTTGGGCTCATGATGTGCCCTGATATCAGGGCACCTAACGTTAGTGACGGAAGAAAGCGTTTTTTCAATGCTCTTCGTAAGTACTACGCAAGAGGAGGGCTTGAGACAGCCTCGCGGGTTATCAAGGCGCGTCATGAAGTTAACAGTAAGCATGGCGTCTCGGATGAGGATATTGCAGGCTTCGATTTGGGTGTCTGCACAGTCCTACTTGTTAATACCGCACCAGCTATGTGCTGGACGCTGTATTACGTCTTCTCTAACCCAATGCTTTTCACTGAGCTACAGCAAGGGATCGAGACTGTGGTCTTTCAGGAAGGAAAGCCTGAAGCTCAGACCACTGTTAACATTGCTCAGGTGATCGAGTCCTTCCCACTCCTCGAATCACTTGTTAAAGAAGTTCTCCGCCTACAAAGTCACAGTGCATCGGCACGCTTTCTTCTGAAGGACACTTTAATTTATGGTAACAATGAGGCCACTTACATGCTCAAGAAAGACTCGTTCCTGGCCATGCCATCGGCACAAGCACATAAGAGCGAGGCATGCTGGGGGCTCACTGCGCAACAGTTTAATCCAGCACGCTTTCTCAAAAAGCAAGGCCACAAAGTGCACCCGTCTGCATACCGTGCCTTTGGTGGGGGCAATGCTATATGTCCGGGACGACACTTTGCGATAAATGAGATCCTGAGCATCATGATCATCATAGTGCTGAGATACAGGATCAAACCTGCAGAAGGAGAATGGAATCTCTCTGAAACGAAGCATCACATCTCGACCGCAATTCCAACACCGATCGAAGATTTCTGGGTGGAAATACAGCCAAGGGAAGAAGTGCAAGATATTGAGTGGAAGTTTATTTGGGAGTCCAAGTGTCACAGCAATGGCTCTTAATTGGTAGCAATCTTTCGTGAAAGGATAAAACTTGGCTGGTCCAAAGCATAAGTTATCACATCTTATAGGGTAGTCACGTAAGCTTAGGACATAGCCGGGGTTAGCTGGATGGGGCAGATAGATACATACTTACTTACCTATGATACAAGCTCAAATTCAATCGCCGCCTATGCTCCCGCATAGAGCTGGACGAGAACAGCCTGAAGCAGGTACCCTCATGGGAGGTACCTTTCAGCCCTAGAGGTGGAAGGACAGGGATGGTGCAGGGCGTTAAAGCCACATTCATGATTCTTGAGTAATGGTGTACATACATACCATGCCTACACAGTGTAAGGCCCGTTGCCAAGCCACCTAGTCTTCTCGTCCAGGCACGACATGGTGCTAGCTAACTACATAGCACGCAAGCCTGTGTTTACCTTGTTGCCTCGTGGCTTTAGAAGATAAACTTTAGGTAGTTGCTAAGTCCCCACCAGGCAAGCCGGGTACCTAGGTAGGTTACTGCATGTCAGTCGGGGCTGTATTGTCTATGTTTTGTATACATACACGTACGTACCCACCCACCTGGACAATTACACGGTGCATTAAGTGCCTTCAAGGGTTAGCCAACTACTAGTTACTGGTTACTGTGGGCGGCCACTGGCCAGGTAGCCTCGTCACAGCTTATTGGCCTAGGAGTAGGAGGTTCTGGTCGTCGCAACACAAACCGGTCCTGAGTCCCAAGACAACATCATCAATCACCACCTACCACCTGCCACCTGCCACCCACCTTCACAACCACGATAGTAGTTATTGATGATTTACTGTGGATTGTCGCCTTTACCTACAACACTGCAATTGTTGCAATTCCCGTGACTTTCATTGATGGGAAAAACCAGCTTTTCTTCCAAATGTTGAATTAAGTCAATCAAGACAACCTAATTGCGAAAGCTTCAGCTTCCTTCCCGGCCCGTTCCCGAATGCTTGCAGTTATCAGTCGTCATTGAGATGCTGGCAGTACGTCGTGCTTGAGCATTCCACCACGACTCATCAGTCTACTTCTCCCTCCTACCGCGACCATAGGTAGAGGTTATCATCATTTTCATACTTGATATTGTAACCCCAAGGCTTTCCCGCCTTCGCTGTCAAAATGCCAGCGCCTGCCGTTCCAGAGTAAGTCCCAACCAGCTGCCTTTAACAGAAGGGGCATCGCCGTCAACATCAATGGATCCTAATGAGTTGCCGTTGCAGAATCAGTGAGGAGGTCCTCCATGACTCGATTGAAGCTCGAACCGAATCCTTGATATCATTGCGCGAACTGGGTCCTCCTGATCTGGTCCATCTCCTGAAGCAGAACCTCCGGAACACCGGCAAGCAATTGGGAGTATATCACCATGTGACAGGTGTAGATGCCTCTTCGTCCGCCAGCTTGGCTGCCTACATCAACACCCTCACCTACAAGGAGCACGGCCAGACGGCAACCCACAAGATCGTCGAGGGGCTTTACTGTTGTTACAACGCATTTTCTAGGCTTGATATGCGTGTTCATGTCACTATCCCCGGAACCGTCGAGAGTTACTGCATAGATGAGAGGGGAGACAAGCGCAAGGCCACCGATGACTTGTGGCTTGAAACCTATCTATGCAGCGTCCTGCGCGCCTACTCGTACGCCGACGATGGCAGTGGCGATACCATACGGAAGATCATGGGCGTGAGGCGTTTCAATCCTGTCACTAACACTGAGACGGAACACCGATTCTTGAGCGCCGCCGAGCAGTTGTTCTTCAGAGGTTCGTACAGTCAGGAGAGAACTGAGAAGAAACCCCTGCCCCCCCCCCCCTCTCATTCCATATCGATCTTGAGCCTGATGTCTTATTCTGACATGGTAATCGACAGGATGGCAATTGGGTTCCGATTCCGTCGTTCAGGTCCCCAACAACGTCTCGAACCACTTGACAGCAGGGCTGCTCAAGTACTTCCACACCACTGGCCGCTTCGTTTCCGCCGTCAATCTCTTCGAAAAGCTACGGACTCAAAATGTCGAGGTATCTTCGTTATTAGCCAAGGTCTTGTTTATGGGGCAGGAGGAAGTCCAGGGCGTTCGCGTCTTGTATCAGGCCCTGAAGGATTCGCCCATGGATTATGTCATGCTCGATGCCCAGGCCGAGTTCCTCTTGAAGAAGGCACAAGCAACCCAGGCTCCTGAGCAAAAGGAGGAGAGACTAAAGATGGCCTTAGGGTGTGCCGATCGTAGCACTGTCGCCGCTCCCAGCGAGTTCGGAACCTGGGCTCGATTAGCTCAGATTTATGTTGCTATGGAGGACTGGGAGAACGCGCTGACGATCCTCAACTCGTGTCCCATGTTCACATACCAGGACAAAGATGCACCCATCATGCCCGAACCCAAGGATGTCCACCTCCCGACTCTGCCCGAAACCCGCCTGGATGAGATCGACAGCGAACCTGAAGCGAGATACTCAGAGCAGGTCGACCCGAGCTTGTTGAATCTCCGAGCGGCATCCTACCGCGGTACCTTCAAGCAGGCCTATAACATCCTGACGGAGATGACGGCTAAAATTGGTTGGGATCAGTTGCTCAAGATCCGAAGCACCGTGTTCGTTATGGAGGACGAGTACCGAAGTGAGCGGCTTGATACAGCGCAGCAGGCTCATGCAAGGAATGCTAGCACCGACGGACTCCGGGGAACACCAGATGCTACATTGAATGGCGACCATACAGACGAGGAGGATGAAGAGAAGTCGGAAGCGAAGACTGGCGACGCTAACTCGTCTACGCCTACCATTACGAATGAAAATGGCACTACGAGTGACAAAAGCAGTACAAACGGAAAGGGCGAAGAGCCGTCTGTTGAGAAACCTACGCACACTATCGACCCAGGCGAAGTAAAAGCAGATGGCGACACGGTTTGTACTCTGCCGGCCTCTGACGGTGGGCATGATGAAGAGAGGAGCAATGCTGACACTACGCAGAGCGCAACAACCGACGAACACCTCTCCAGGCTGAACAACAAGCGTCTATGTGAAAGGTGGCTCGATAGCCTTTTCATGGTTCTCTACGAAGATCTTCGCGTATACACTATTTGGCGGACACAGATGGCGCAGTATAGAGCACAGTCGATGCAGTACAAGAAATCGGCCGAAGAGTGGGAGATCCTAGGATCGTTGGCGGAGCGTCTGCAGCACCACGAGGAAGCGGTCGAAGCGTACCGCGCCTGCCTCGCCGCGCGGTTCAGCCCGAAGGCTCTCTCGGGGATCCTGCGGGTGTACGAGAAGCAGAAGAACACGCGGGACACGATAGCGTCCGTGATCCGCCTGGTCACTTGGCAGTACCGCTGGTACTCGGAGTTCTCTCCCGAGCTGCTCCACACGATACGCACCCTGATAGAAGAAGAGGGCGCCGTCAAGGTGCGCTCGATCATCCAGGCCACAAGCATGCCGCAGAGCGTGCTCGATCTAACGCATCATTACGCCGCGTTATGTGCGACGTTTCGAAGCAGCGGGACAGACGGTTAAAGTTGGTGGCTGGCAGCGGTAGCGGGTAGCGGGTAGCGGGTATTTGGTGACTCGTGGCTTCTGGCTAGGAGGTTCGGAGGTCAGGTGGTCGAGAGGTTAGGAGGTTAGGAGCTCGATAGATGGCAATGATCGAGGGACGGAAGGGGGAAAGGGAGCTGGCTGGCTGTTTGCACGCTATGATATCCCGATGTGTTCATTTATTGTGCTGCGTGGAAGGAACTGTACCTTGCGAGTTTACAGTCATGGGATGATGTTAACTTGTTCCATCGAGCTTGGAGCTGATAATAAAATCTAATCCATCACAGAAACAACCCGTTATTCACCACAAACATTCGCCAGGACTACAGCATTGTCTACTAAGTGTGCACCGGTTGATTCGAAGTAGGTCGAGGCGATGATAATTTTTCCATGATATTGGTTCGTGGAGGAACTCGCATCAAAGGCCGAATCGATGAGAAATGAGACGACGATTATTCACCTCCGGCGATTCTTCAATGAGAGACGGGGGGCAATGCTGACATACATGGATAGCTGCAGTATAGACAAGCGGTGCCGCAATCTTCTACTTGGCAATTTGCCCCTGTCTGCCCCTGTTCGCTAGATAGTACGTGCCCGTACCTGATGATCCACTGGATGGAAGTAATAGTTGAGTATTGCGACTTACCATGTTCGGCAGTAGAACGTGGTGTTGATGTCATTCCGTCCAGTTATCGATTAGTGGGCAAATGCGAGTTAATCTTATCAATCTCATCAATCAATAGCTCTCGCCCTCTCCCTCACACCCGGACCCATGTCGCAATAGCATCGTACAGGAGTACAGATTCACTTTAACGCCTTTTGAATAATGCCGCCTTGACAGCTCGAATTGCATCAAGTGGGTGATTGTAAACCTTGTGAAATTTGACAAAATCGCCAGTTTAGTCAAGGTCTGGTCTGCAATATCAGGGGAGCAAGTTGGTAAAGATGAGCGGGAGCTCTCATGTCGACGTCATGTTGGTGAGTATGCGCATACAACTAGCCAGTTCTACAGGGACCAGTCCTTCCTCCACACCTAGGCGTCGTCATCGCCATCCCTATCGCCATCGACTGGCTGACTGACTCAGCTTGGCCGGCAGCTAACACGTGGGCGCAGGCAGGCGCGGCGGCAGCATTCACGGTCGACTTGATGGTGTATCCCCTCGACACGCTGAAGACGCGACAGCAGAGTCGGGACTTTCTCCAGACGTTTGCCGACCCCTCTGCCAAGACCAAGATCCCGTCACGCGACCTGTTCAGGGGTTTGTACCAAGGTATCGGGATAGTCGTCGTTGCCACGCTGCCGGCCGCCGGCACGTTCTTCACGACGTACGAGGCTGCCAAGTCGTTCATCGGCAAGCACGGCTCGGCCATCTCTCTCCCGCAGGCTGCCGTGCACTCGGCCGCGTCCGCCGTCGCCGAGTGCGCCTCGTGCCTGGTGCTCACGCCCGCCGAGGTCATCAAGCAGAACGCGCAGATGATCCAGCGTAGCCGCGGCGTCGGCTCCTCTTCTGCTGCCGCATCCTCCTCTCCAAGACCCCGCCACCAGGGATCCACCTCGCTTGCGGCCCTGAGACAGCTAGGCAGCGGTGCCGGCGCCGGCCGCAAGCTCCTCTCGGGGTACACGGCCCTCGTAGCACGGAATCTGCCGTTCACAGCCCTCCAATTCCCCATCTTCGAGTTCATGCGCCAACGAATATGGGAGAGCCGGCATCGGAACAAAATGGAAAGGAACACGTCAGGCTCCCCGCCGCCACACGGTGACGAGAGGAAGAGGGAGAAGGAGAGGGGGGAAGAGGGCAGCAGCAGCAGCAGCAGCCTATTGGAGACGGGCGTTATTACGGGAACCAGCGCCGGCCTGGCCGGGAGCTTCGCGGCCATCGTCACAACGCCAATGGATGTGGTGAAGACCAGAATGATGCTTTCGGGGAGTGGAAGCGATGACTCCCAGCAGGGATTCCATAACCGGGGGGCTATCGCCAGGCAGCAGACACACAACCCGAAGAGCGGGCTCACTGTGGCCCGCGAAGTTCTCTCGGAGAAGGGTATTCCGGGGCTTTTCCGCGGCGCTGTCCTCAGAGCCGTGTGGACAGCGGTGGGTAGTGGTCTGTACTTGGGCATGTATGAGGTCTCCAAAGTATGGTTGGGCAGGAGAAAAGAAACAGATGGAGACGGCTTTGGTTGATGTTGCATAGATCATAGACAATAGATCATAGAGGAATGGCTATTGATATCCTAACGGCGAATGGCTGCTAGCCAAACCCTGTATATTCCAGGCCACATCGAAATACATGTAAACCACCCCATTACATGTATTTCTTGGTATACCATGATGTCTAAGTCTTCCTTAGACTAGGTTATATTCCTCACAGTATGTCAGGAAAGCCCGTGAGGTTATCGTACCTTTTAGTAAAGACCACTTTATAAAAGTATGCATGCACCCACGTATCCGTTCAACCAGCCGGCCTAGAAACACAAACTTCAACACTGAATTCACTGCCAAACTGTAAAATTTCCTGCTTAATGGCTCGGCAGGCGTACCCTCGCCCAGAGACATATAGCACACTTCGATAACAAGATAAATAGTCAAGCAGCGACGGAGTATTTTAGTTCAGGTCTTCAGCCTGATATGCTTCCACAGGATTGTTCACCACATTTTGCGGCTCGCTGCCCTGGTCAACACGTATATCTTAACAACGGGTTTCATGTCTCCTACGTACCGTACGGAGGCCTTAACAAATTCACGGTGTTACTCGAGTCCATAAAGTAGACCTCGCCTTCATTGTGTATTGAATATATAGTACCATTCGTGTTACCACCAGCATACCAGGTGTGGTCTTGCTTGTTTATATGAGGTGGGCTATGTTGGTCATTACTATATAATAATACTGGTCCTGAAAAGGGGTTTACCTTGTTTTGCCTTCTTGTTCCAAGGCAGGATGACCACTGACCATCGAGTTCGCTACTTCCAACACCCTCCCGGTTTCCATGGCAGCATGGGTAATCTGATGTAGAATACTCTGACACATATCTGGATAGGTAGGGAGATGGTTAAAAGCTATATTATGGCTATAACTAGGACTAGGACTGTATAAGGTTATCAATCGTAGGTTATTGCATTACCTGGAAGCCACGCCAACTAATGTCGACATTCGAGCCAGTTCATATACCACGGAATCCATCCCATGGTGAGAGTATAACCATGGTGAGAGTATAAAACAACGATAAGCGATGCTGCAGGTTATTATAGTAACCCCCTGTTTAGTCGCACCCATGCACCAATGGAAAGCAGTTGTTTGATTGCTTACTGTGCTCAACCGTCTTGTTCATAACAGACATATAGATATACTGGGACAGGATCAATAATATATTTAGCCTAGACCATCTTCTACTTGAATCCGGCATACCCCCAGTTGGTGTCATGTCGGACATGTCCTCGACAGTCCTCCTACCAGCGACAAGATCATCCGTATTTGATCTCCGATATCGCTGTGTCGTTACATGTCCGCGTCCACACGTTGGGAATACTCTGGGGAGCAGCAGTATGCGAACTTTGGGACCTGGGTGACAATAGACTCCCATACTCCCATGAGGGGCGTGTTGATTGGTAGGTGGTGTAGCAGTTTGCACCGGCTGACATCAATACTTTGCGAGGCTGACATCTTTTATACCATCCGTACGTATCGTATTCCGCACAACTATCAGGTCGTTAGTCGGAGCACGCCTTCCAACGTCGATATGAGAAGCCCTTCGATCGCTGCATTGCGAACTCTTGGTAGTTGGTACCAGGTATCACCGCGGGTAAGGTACAGTACCTACATACATCATACCATACTGGCCGTACATTCCCTACTTTTGGCACCCGTGCCTGGGCCTGGGCACATGAGATCTACACTCAGATCTGGTCGTGTCGCAACCGGCTATAGGAAGACGCCTCCGATGCGGTCCGGCATCATGGATGGGACACGCCGTCGGGCTTAGCTGTATGTACGTATTGTATGTATGTATTGTATGTGTGTATTGTATGTATGTATGTATGTATGTATGTAGATATGTGTGTATTGTATATACCTAGGTAGTTATGTCTAGGTTGTCGATTGCTATATGCGGCCTAGTGGCACGACTGACAATTTGCACGGGATCCCCCCTAACCTCCCTTAACCTCCCCTAACCCTCGCCAAAACCGAAGGAGTCAAGGACACAAGAAGTAGGACGGGAGTGGCCAAAGGAGACTGAGGAGTAGCAAGAGTAGGGAAGTGGGCCACAGATCTGCCATGAACCTGTCAGGCTGTCAGACAGCCGGGCTGTCACCCGTTGAGGATTCGGCTTAAATCCCAAGCTACCTCCTTAGCTTCTGCATACCCCGGGTTCCGTGCATTTCTAGCGATGAACTGTCCCGGATTCTCCAGACTAGGTGAAGATCGCAATGGGCTCCTCCGCGATTCTGTTTGGTTAGAAACTTTCGGTCTCGCTTGAGTCAGCGTGTAGCACGATGTAGTCAGTCGCAATACTCTGTACCTAGTCAGCACCGATACAGTAACTGCTTTGATATTATAGGACATACGATGTTGGAACCCGCTCTGGAGATGGACCTCAACCTTGACTCGCAGTCTTTGAAGTAACTATACACCGTAACTAATACACCTCTGACACCTATACTAAGCACCAAGTACGCGTATGCGCCGTTCCAGCCCTAATGACGCGAGGGCTCTTTCGCAATGGCGACTTACAAATGTCGTCTTCAGTCTTTATTTGGCTTCCAACGTGAGCATATCGATGGTGCTAATGGGTTTGTGTGTGCGATGGTCTCAGTTTTTTGCCCGATGGCGCAATAGTCGCATCTGGTAAGAACAATCGATACCCATAATACATGATGCTGTTCATACCTACACGCGGCAAAAACCAAAGAAAGGGTCTACATATGCCCGACCTGCCGGCCTACTTACCTCCTACCGGCTACCTACCTTTTAGGTGGAATGGGCACAATGGACAGAATGGCAGAATGGCAGAATGGCAGAAAAGGACGGTTGCCCCTGCATACCGAGTCCCGCTCGCCATATTGAAGGTTGATCTCAACATGCAGACGGTGAGGATGCCTACGTAGCCTACATGCCAGCCATACCAGCTATACTCAGCAGCCCTACGTAGGTTAAGTATGCACTCCATCGTACGCACTCCGTCGTACGCACTCACTCGTATGCACTCTTACGCACTCGCATTCACCCTATCTAGGTAGCTTTCTGGCACTCTGTCATTGCGGAATCTCCTGGTTGATATTGCATGCTGGCTATCGGTACCTTCCTCTCTTACTACCTACATAGGTACTATTCCATCTCATTCCAACCTCGCAGTCGGTGTCACCGTCACTATCCTGTCACAGCCATAAGGTAGCCGCAATCATAAGTCATTCCTGTCTGTTAAAACCACATGCAGGCAAACTCACCTCATACCTACCTGGGTACTCAACTCATACCTACCCACCCACATACGTCCGAAACGTGTGGCATATAAGGCTGGTCATCTGGCCATTAGTACCTTCTTGCTCTTGCTTTTCAACCCAGTTTTCCCAGTCTGCCAAAGTCACTATCCTTTACTTACCTCGCTCGACCTCTACCTCTACCGCCCCCCACACCGCTCTTACTATCATATAACCACTTGTATGCCCGTCTATCAACCGCCAGGCCATCACTAGGTCACCACTGCACTCTCACATCTTCAATTTCCTTCTCCACTTCCCTAGACACGCTGGTCCTTCATCGCAGCATACAGACACATAGAACCATGGCTTCAGTGCAGCAAGTACCTCATCAGGGCTCGGGAGACCCCAAGGGGACCTTCGAGAAGGATTCGATTGAGGTCTCGACATTAGAAGTTGCTGTGTCTGGCGACGAAGGCAGTACCACGCCGGCCATTGTGAATAAGTCGAGGTTCATTGTCGCATCGCCATACACGGAGCAAGAGCACCTCCTCGACCTGGATACTGTGGACGTGGAGAACGGCCTGTTCGCCCAAGCTCTTGCGCTCATGAAGAACACCCGGCCAGACTATGCCACGGCTTCCTACATCGAGTCATTCAACTGGGGGGATGTCATGGGGGAACTCACCCAGTTGGTGCGACAGCGGGATCACCGGTGGAGGGAGACTTCCTTTTTCGTTGTCGTCTTCCGGTCCCAGATACCGCCGACGACAGTGTACGGGGACCTTGGCACCCTAGATAAGGCAGCTCACGCGGAAGCAACAGCCAGCGGAGGTTTTCTCAAGTAAGTCATAACGAGTGGTTCCGCCTCTCTCCACACTCCTATGCCTATGCCTATGCCTATGCCCATGCCCATGCCCATGCCCATGTCATGCAGCTCGGAGTGAAGTGGCGTGTTGACGCAGGACAGGTATTGGTTTGGCAGCCCTGACGGGGAGGGGAGAAACCTCGCAACCTGCCTATGGAGGTCGATTCAGGATGCGAAGGTAGGAAGCCTCGGGCCGGCGCATCGTCGAGCAGCGGGCGCGGCTCGACACCTGTATACCGACTGGAAGATTGACCGACTCAGGTTCATCATTCGGGATGATCTGCAGAGTTGGGAGATAGTCGACTGGGTCGACTGAACAGGCGGCATAGGCGGCATGGATAGCCCAGGCAGACCAGACGACTAGACCAGGCCTGGCATACGACGAAGGGGACAAGATAAGTAGTGACGCTTGTCTACTTGAGTCACTAGTTTAGCAGGCGACATACCTTGGTATGTGTATACGTGGTGGTGTGTACCTGTGCATATATACGCACATGCATAGCCAGGTGGTTCTCGGTGTGGGTGCGGGTGGGTAGCAGTTCATGTACTGCAAGCTGCTGCAAGGCGGGTTGATATCTGGCTTATGGTTTCTTGACGTTCATCCATCATTAGATAACTAGAGTCGGCGAAGTGTCAGGGTTTCGGGGAGTCGGGGAGTCTGCGTGTATAGACAAAGGGAAACAGAAAAGGTGGTCCGGACGATAACGGTTGGCGAATAGGATTGGTTCCTGAATCCTGGTTTTCTCATGTCTGCCATAGGCTCCCCTTTCCTGGTCTCCCAATGCGCTCGTTCCATCATTACTGCAATAAGGGACGGAGGGTAGTACCGGGGCTTGTAGGGACTTCGAGCCGGGGGGTTAGCTTAAGCTACGGAGTCTCCCTTGTTATTTTGACGACGATACCTCCGAATCCGCTTTTCGCCTAGCATCGTCTTACCGGACCGGAGCATACATAGCAATGAGGTGGCGAGCGTATCCTTAGACTTGGGCGGATTGACCTGCGCTCGGAAAGTGGGCGGTTCCATGCCTCCCTCCGGCATCGCGCTGTGACACCTGTGCTCTGATTCATTCAAACGAAGATGCAAATGATGATGTTGAGATCGGAATGATCTGCCAGGTTGTATATGCCGCGGAGATAGGTAATCATTCCAGGCACTTCCAGTACACGCATGTCTTCATCATAAGCTATAAGCTAGAGATCCGGATAGGGGAGAGGGGAAAGCGGAAGAGGGAAAGGGGAGGAATCAACCGACAGCGAAGAACCGGGAGGCGAGGAACTTATAATGAGAAGGGAGAGGACGTTGGTTTTGAGGCTCCTTCGAGCAGAGCGCGATTTGTGCTATTTGTGGAATGAGAACATGGAAATTGACATATATGCGTGACAGGCCACATAGGGGCGTGGGGGTAAGTTCCAGTGCCGAGTGGGATGGCCGGAATTGACCATGAGCCCGGAGGCATGAGACAGCCGGAGCGTGGACCTGATACCTTAGTGGGATGTGCTTCGCTATAGTGAAACCTTCGATACAAGAGATGGATGGAGGGGTAGGTATGTACATACCTGTAACCTAGCAGCCCTAGGTAGTCGAATCAAGTACAGGAAGAGATAAGATAAGATAGGTAGCAACTTATGTAAAAAGTCGCTTATCATACCTACTTACCAGGTATACCCAGGTACGGTATGTATGTAGGTATTGTATCTGCCCAACCGCTAAAGTACCTACTGCTAACTAGATTATCCCCCACCAAATGCCCGCTGTAGGGCCTGGGAAATCAATAATTCTGCCGATTCACTCCGCCGCACACAGCGAATCCACACAATCCGGAGTCCAGACACCTCAATTTTCGCAATCTACGCCTTCAATACCCACGAACACGGCACCACGTCAAAACGCGCCACTTCCGACGACATACTCACGATTGCGACAGCGTCACTACAAACGACAGTCCACCCGCGCCATCCTCAGCTCGGTCAGATACCCAAGTCACGAAGCGACTCCAGGTGATTGCCAAAATCCAAGGCCCCGAACCGCCAAGACCCTCGCATAATTTCTTCGGCCCCACTACGACAGTCCAGCCTTTCCTAGTACCCGTAGGTATTTTATATTTTCGACGAGACAGCAAGAACACGAACAAGAAGACCAAGAGGAACGAGAGGAAAAGCAACCATGGCTACTGTCGACCCGTCCAAGGATGCGCCGCTCAAGGCAGCGCAAGTCGAGGCCCTAGTCGTCATGAAGATCACCAAGCACTGCTCCTCCAGCTTTCCTACCACCGCCACCGGTTCCCTCGTTGGCATGGATAGCAATGGCCTGCTCGAGATCACCAACACTTTCCCTTTCCCTACCACGGACCTGTCCACCCTCGACAGTGCCCACCAGAACGACGCCTCCGCCCTTGCCGCCGCCGCCCCTCGCGCCAAGGCCAACATCGTCTACCAGAATGAGATGATCCGCCATCTCAAGGAAGTCAACGTCGATGCCAACAATGTCGGCTGGTACACGAGCGCTACCATGGGCAACTTCGTCAACCTGGGCTTCATCGAGAACCAGTACCACTACCAGCGCGAGAACGAAAAGGCCATCGCCCTGGTGCACGACGTCAGCAGAAGCTCTCAGGGGGCCCTGAGCCTGCGCGCCTTCCGCCTAACCCCCACCTTCATGGCTGCCTACAAGGAGGCCAAGTTCACCACCGAGAGCTTGCAGAAGTCCAAATTGACCTTCAAGGACATCCTCGTCGAGTTGCCCATCACCATCCACAACTCCCACCTCCTGACCTCCTTTCTCCACCAACTGCCTGCTCGGCCCACAGAGGGAGACGTCGCACTGCCCACGTCGCTCTCCGATCTTGAGCGCGACCCAGTCAGAGCCCCGCTGTATCCCTCGATCGAGACTCTGGATCTTTCCATCGACCCCTTCCTCGAGAAGACGTGCGATCTCCTGCTCGAGAGCATCGAGTCGCATTACACTGAGCTGAACAACCATCAGTACTACCAGAGACAGCTGGCGCGCGAGCAGACCAAGATCACCGCTTGGCAGACGAAGCGGAAGGCAGAGAACGCCGGCCGCATTGCTGCTAAACAAGCACCACTGCCGGAGGACGAGTGGCAGCGGATATTCAAGCTGCCCCAGGAACCCAACCGGTTGGAAGGCATGCTCAACGCGAAGCAAGTGGAGCAGTACAGCAAGCAAGTCGATGGTTTCACAGCGGGTGTCACCGCCAAGATGTTCGCTGTCAGGGGGAACCTCTTGCCCGAGTAGATGGTGTCGGACGACTAGACGAGTGGACGGTGTGGTCTTGATGTGCATCAGGCTCGGCGTTAGTGGCTGTTTTCAAGGTTGGCAAGGGTTTCAGGCTGCTTCCACTCATATATTTCTCTGGTCGATGCCGAGACGCGGGAGAAGTCGGAGATCTGGGGAGACTGGAGAGACCGACTCGTGCCTTACCTATCGTCTCACGTATCGCTCTACGCATCGCCCTACGCATCGCGGTGACCAGACGACGGTTCATGCCCACTATTGGAATGTATAGAGCCTAGGGATGGGAGGAAAAGCTGAGACACGGTATGGTCTACTGGGGCACCAGTAGTATTGCCATCATTTGGCCCCTCAGGGGTAGGGGCAAAAACGAATATGTGTTTATATCAGAGCCATAAGCAATAAATCAAGTGAAAAGGACTGCTCACAAGCTTGCCCGAACCCATTAAAGAAACCAACCGCACAACCAACCACGAGGTCTTGTCCCAGGACGGATACATGCCCGGAGCAAAGAACATCATGTTCCCTCGTATCAGACTGACCATGGAAACCCAACCTCTAATACACACAGCTCTGTCCTGGAGTTTCAGTTCTGCTTGCTCGACTTGGTCAACGTCTGGCCGTGAAATCTAGTGTTTAGTTAATCTAGCTAGTAAGTACTGTTCCCACTATACGCCCAACATTTCAGTTGGTATCATCCAAAATAGCCCATGGCCTCCCCTTTATAATCATGGATTACGATATGGTCTCTATCGTTATAGCATGAAGATAAGAAGGCGATGAATACCTATCTCATCTGGCAGTAGGGGCATTGGAGGCCTCCTCTTCGAGTATTACCACCAAGTAGACAAGTTTATCGAACACTCTGTGTAGGGTTGTAATATACCGAATCTTATAAGTTCATGGCGGCTAGTGGTGCTCAGCTTTCAATTACTTAGGATCGCTTAGGTGATCTCTCCGTTCATATTGGCTCGCTCTATCGGTATCGTGAAGACACCCCTAACTCTGAGTAGGCCCTATTATACCCCATGTCACACCACACTGTTGCATATTACTAATAAATTATTAAGTAATAATTGACATGAAAGGTATTGTCTTGAGGATAGATTCCGAGGCGTAGACTTCATGTGAGCATCATGAATTTCCCATCAACCGCCCACCCTTTGCTGTGATATGATCACCATTGCATTAGGTTTTGTCTTTCTATCTTTGGGTTTTCCTCTCAAGGGCTGGCCATAATTCTCCTTCACTCCCATCCCCCATTCCCATTCCCGTCGATGTCCAATGATGTTTTTGAAGCGTTTTCGTCAGCTCGCTGACGCACCTATAGCAAAACCCCTACCATACTTCTTATCTCGCAACAGCCCCCATTTGCAAGTGGTTTCCATACTCGCTGGTTGTAACAGTCAACCCTCCTTTAAAGACGTTCCCCTCTCTTTATTAGCCGCCATGTAATAAATTAATCTGGGCTTGCATTTCGCTAACCCACCATCATACTTCTATATGGATACCACCACTCTATCCGTTCAAGCCTGCATGATTGAGTAGCTTTATATTACCGAGCTTCTCCGGTAGGAAGATAGGTTCACCCGGTAGAAGTAAGTATGCATGTAAAACTACTATTTAGGGGCTTGCTATAACAACCTGATCTCTGATTGTAAAGGAGAAATATACGCCAGGTTAACCAGTGTCATAATGAGCTTCTATAAAGACAAACTAGGATATTATATACGGGCCGCAAGAATACCCTTCTGGTTATGTTTAGCGGTATATGAAATAATGAACTATTATGAGTTTGACTTGTATTCGCTTTTGTCACAAACTCGAAGCACATGCATCGGCAACTGAGGATTGACCGAGAAGGGAAGTCAAAGTCGCATACACATAAGCATTATGCATGTTAGGCACACCGAGTTGGAATGTAAAGAGAAATCCCAATACGTTGCAGGAATAGAGGTGGACATGTACAGCAAAGCAATGAGCTTAAGACGTTACTATAGATCCTCATGAAAGAACGAACCCCCCGTGCCCCCCCTCCCCCCCTGTTCTTCCTAAATCATCCAAACAGTTTAGTATTGCTGTTGAACTATTCTTAGCTGAGGAAGTCGAGAACTATGGGGGGTATACCGACCAGGAACATCATAATATATTCTAGTGCTCGGGATAAAGTAATACACAAAGGAAACACTACAGTGAAGGATGAGGCAAGGTAAACAAAACAAGATCGTGGCCAAGTATGCGAGGACAGCAAAGACTCGATGGTAAAAAAATGCCCAAGAGCGGAATAGAAGACCCAGATATATCTCGCTAGAACCTGATGATACCCAATAAGTACGATGATTTATGGATACGTTATGACAAGATAGTGGTAACCAATAACCCTGATGTTGTATACTTTAAAATTCACTACCTTCATGGTACAACCTGAGCATAAACATGGTCGCCTTCATCAATAACGATGATCATCGTTGAGCAAATGGAGATAAGCAACTCTATATACATACCAACAGATCTACACATGTTCCCATAGCCTTAGGTATGTATCGCATGATTCCGTTGACGTCTGGTGTAGCTCGACTCGAGAGCCACTTTTTCCACGTCCGTGAAGATCTCATGCCGCTACCCTATCCTCGTCGGCCATTTTACATAAACGATGATCCTCGTGCACTCTATGTGATAATGTCCACCGTTAGATTACCGGAACCATATCATGGGAGGCTCTTCGACTTATTATCAAGGAGCGATATGAAAAAAGAAACTTGCACAGGGAGACGTCACAGCAGTCCATGACCCTCTAATATCTCATGCATGATGCGTATTTTGATTAGCAACTAGACAGAACGAATTCCTGAGCTGAGAGCTTCTTTGAGACCGGCCACTGGAACTCCCTACTGCTCGGGTTTTCGGCCCGGTTCTCCGCGAACGTCAGGCAATGTCAGGCCCCTCAGTTGATAGGAGACATATCGAACTATGTAGCCGCATGGGATGGGATTTCGCCGTGACCGGCCACCTACCTAGACTTCGGCGATAACACTATGTGAATCGCAACTAATAGGAAGGGCCTCCTATATCGTATAATGAGTTGATCAGACTCTTAGCCGGAATTCCAAACCCGGGTCCATACACATAACCAACAGGCCGGGCACGAGGCCGGACGGTCGCATAGACTTTAGGGTCTGCCATAACCACCCACCTATTTGTTTTTTTCAAACCGTGGATAATCATTATGGGTTAGTGGGTAACCATTGGGGCGCAATTTCCCATTATTGGTTAGTGCTATAAACCAGTGGTTATTTATTGGTTTATAATATTAATTAATGGATATTTATTATTAGTAATTATTTATTAGTTATTGTTATAAATTAATAAATAATTATTTACGAATAATTAATTATTTATAAATGGTTATTTATATATATTGCATAATTATAACGTATATGAAATTAAATAAAATTAATTATATTAGCTTATGTTATAATAATGCGTATTAATTTACGTATTAATTACGATGCATTTCGTTATATAACTGTTATAATTAATTAAACTTAATAGCTAAATAATTAAAACCTTATAGTTATGTTTGTTTTCGTTTAAATCCATAAAAAACATGATATTTTAATTGATATTATCGTTTTTTTCGATATTTTTAATTAGGTTTAATTTAGGTAATAATGTATTTAGCTGTAAATCCGGGTTTATATAGGGGCTAAGTATTACGGTTAATTTTGGCATTGCAAGCAGTATAATGGCTATGTTTATGCTTTTTTGGCAAAAACGGCCTTTATTATCGATAATTTAATTAATTATGGTATTCGATTAATTTTTAGTATAGCCAGGGAATAAGATTTTGTCCTATTTGTTGAATTTTTTATTTCGAGCCATATAGTTCCAATCGATTATTTTTTTGATTATTTCGGTAATGGTTAAAAGGTAAATAGCATTACGAATAGGTAGGTATGGATGGCGTAATAAGTATCGGTTTTGGTGCCGGCATTAATAATGCGTTAATTTATTACAAATATGGAGCCAAAAATTAATACGGAAATTAATACGACGATTAATACGGGGATTAATACGTAATATATCGGATTTTGGGGGTTCGTTTTTTTAAAGCAGCATTAAGTTTGGGAAATTTTTTTTTATTCGTAAAGCTTTAAAAGGTTTATTTGTAATAAGAAATGTAAAAAATTAATTTTATTAAGCGTTAATTATGGCAATATATTCGGATATCGTAAGGTTGATTTGTTTTTAATTGATATTGCGTTTTATTTTTTATTATTGCAGTATTTAGTTATTGCTTTTTAAAGGAATTGCAAAAAAGCGTAAGATCGATGTTTAAAGGATTGCAACTTAAAAAAAAATCCTTAGATAAAAAGTTGTAATATTTTGATTTAAAACCGATAACGGCTTAACGATATAGCTTATATAAGATTAATATACGTATTAATCGGCGTATTAATTATTTATATATTTTGTATTATTGGATTATGCATTTTTTATTTAGCTTTTTGGAATTAAGGTATTTTCGGAAACGAATTTATTAATATATAGCCTTAATAATTTGCCGTATAAGCTAATTATAAAACTGGATAAAGGTATTATTCGAATTCGCATTTATTGGGATATATTCGAATCGTAAAGTCTAAATATTTAATTAATTTATTTAATAAAAAAGCAATAAAATATATAATCGAATAAATATTTTTATAACGTTTTTACGTAATATGGCAAATTTTGCATTTTTTAGCTTTAAAAGTTAATTTGCTTTCAGTTTTTTTAAAAATAGCCCAATAACGTTATTTATAAATAGGATAATTTAATTAGGAATTATTATAATAACTTGTCGTTTGCGAATAATATTTTGATAAAAATGATAGTTTTTTTTTCTTTTATTTTATTCGACGGATTTTTAGTTTTCTTGATTCGTAAATCGAATCGTAAGTGCGATTTTATATTTTTGGGTTACTTATAATGGATGTTCGTTTTTTGCCTTTTTATAAGGAATTAATATACCGATTAATACGTTAATAAATAATATTTATAAATCGTTTTTAATTTGTTAGTTAATGATTATTATTTGGCGCTGTATTTTATCGTTATTTGCATTTGGATTGTTTTTTATTTACTTTTTTTAAATACGTCGTTGTTTGGTTTTTATAACAGCTTTATGCTTTTCGATTATTTTTTATTTTTCGCTTAATTTGGCCGTATGCTTATGCGCCTTTATAATATTGGGATTACTTAATAGCTCGCTATTAAGCTTGTATTGCTTGGATTAATTAACCGATAAAGGATCGGAATTGTTTCGCTTTTACGAAGGCGCTATATTATTGCAAAATAAATTAATACGCGGATTAATATGTAATAATTCGCTAAAAATATGAATACGAAAATATTTCCAGAATGCATTAAGTAAAGTAATAAATTTAATTAAGGCAATTAATGCAACCGTAAAAACCATAATATTAAGTAAAACTTATAAGGAAATAAGGTTTTTGAAAAAAACTAAAAACTTTGTTTTTATGTCCGAAAAAAAGGAAATTCCTATTAAAATAAATATTAATAAGATATTTATGAATTGTTTTAATGTTATAAATTAAAGATTAACGTATTATTGGCGGTATAGGAATTTCCGAAAATTTTTATTATTAAAAAAATAAGTTACGATTATTACGAAATGAAACGCATTAATATAAAATTAAAGTGGGTCCACCGGCTAAATTTCGGGTATCCATTTATTTCATAAATACGTTTTAATATTTAAGGAATTAATTAATAACAAATAAAAATTAATAATTAATTATAAAAAGTAATTTATATTTATTACCTTAAATAAACTCTTAATAAAATGGAAATTCTTAGATATAATCGTAATCCTTTTTGCATATATAATATATAATTAATTACATATAAATATTAAAATTAATTTTTCTTTTATCGCTTTTTATAAAGCAACTAATGCTAATGCTTAAATATAAAATTAAATCTTTTTTGTATTTATTATTATTTTTTTTATTAATTTTTAAAAGGGCAGCCTTAAAATATAAAAATTAATTATACGTTAAAGCTTTTTAATTTTGCGAAAGGTAATAACTGGTATTTATTAAATCGTATTAATTAGCGTATTAATTATTTAAAATTTATTATTTAATTTAAAACGACGTCGACGTTATTAATTATTAGGTTTGGCATAAGCCTTGCGTTTAATAATTAAACCTTTTTTTGGCTTCGCCTTAATACGCGCTTTGCTGGATTTACGTTCGTTTATTTTATTGGATAATTCTCGATGTCGCTGGGTGAAATATAAAATATGGGTTTTAATAGCGAATTTAATAGCTTTTATTATAAATGGATTATTTTTTTTATAGGTTTAAATATTGGCGTAAATGTTTTGAAATTTTTGATTATATATATATCGCCGAAATAGAATAATTGCTAATTGAAATTCGGATATTTTTTCGATTATTCTTTCGTTTGTTTGCGGTGATATTTTTGGTTTAATAGCGGGCGGCATTTTAAAATAAAGTATATAAAAAAAGGTTTAATATGTTAAAAACAAAAAGTAACGTTTTAAATATATTGCATTAAACGGAATTAATATATTAATTTTATTCCGAATTAATGATATACGATTATATATGGATAAATAAGCTTTATTCTTATAAATAATATTTCCGTAAGCATTTCCTTTTTATTTGCTTTATCGGTATAAAGAATGGAAAAAAAAAGAAAATGTTTAATTAAATAATTTTTTATATTTTTCTTTATTTTCGAAATTATTTTCGAAGTTATTTTCGAAGTTATTTAAAAAAAGCCTTATTAATAAGTTTATATTATAACATTATATCGGCAAATCTTAATAATAAATGCCTTTTTTAAGATATCGACGATTTATTTTTCGAATAAGGAAATGAAATAAATTAAAAACGGAGCTTTTTAAACGAATTTGAATTAAGCCTTTTTAAAAGAAATATAAACTTGTTATTCGGTTCCGAAATAAAATATATAATATTAAAACGTATTAATATTTTCGATTTTATCGCTAATATTTTCCGTAAATCCAATATTTCGGACGAAAAAAATGCACCTTATAACGCCGAAAAAGAAAATAAATTTCGTATGGCTGCTATAAGTAATTTATTTTTACCGAATAATTCGAAACGAACCGGCTTTATATTAAACGTAATGGAAAACTTAATATGTTATTAATATATTGAAATTATAAAGAATGAATTTTAAAAGTAATAAGTAACGATATTTAAATATAAGGCAGCAAAGGCAAAAAAAAACGAATGCGTAAAAAAAGCAAAAAAAGCAGTTAAAATTAATCGAAAAAAAGGCCGAATTAAAAATACCGAATGGATATATCCGATGAATCGTATTTTTAAAATTAAGCAGCGAATTAATATATGGAAAGAATTTAATAAAAAAATAATAATTAAAAAAAGGCGGCTTATGGTTATATATAAATAATACCGTATTATTTTGAACTATTTTAAAAATGCTGCGACAATTTTAAGTAACGACATATTTTCTTTACGAAATTATTAAGTATTAACGAAATATAAAAAAGCCGTAAAAGCCGCCAAACGAATAGCGATAAGCGGTATATTAATATGTTTATTGCTAATAAATTCCGTATTAATCCGCGTATTAATTATTATATATTAAAAATAAAATAATTTACGATTCGATAAAATATTATTAACCGAAAACCGTTTAATTTTAAATATATAAATTTTTATGTGCCTATTATTTAATCGTATTATTAATTTTTATTTTAAGGCTTTTGTTAATTATTTGCATTTTGGTTTTCCGTTATTTTCGTTACGTATATTATAAAAGCGTTATAATTAATATACCGAAGCGATCGTTAAAAAAGAATTTAAAGACATTATTAAAGATTTTCATATTAGCGTAACGTATGATATATGAATTAATTCCGGGCTTATATGGAATTTTTAAGGTATATACGTATATTTCGTTAATAAGAAATGGAATTTTAGGCACGTCCTTATCGATATATATCCATGCGATAATAAAAAAACAAAACCAAGTATTAAAAAGATTTATAAAATATTAAATAAATACGATTTTGCCGTACGGTTCTAAGTAATTACGGCAAACGGCGGGCCTAACTTTTCGATTAAATATATACGAAGGTTCTTAATTAAAAACCGTAAGCGATTAAGTATAAATTCCAAATGGATCGAAAACGTAAGCCATTTTTATTGCTTTTTTTATATATTATAAATAATTAATGAAAACATTTATAAAGGGCTTGGCGTTAAATAGGCCAAAAGGTCCGTAAAAAATATAAGGGAAAAAATGAAAAAAAATGAAAACGATAAGGTTAAAATATTTAAGATTATTCTTAATAACGTGGCTAATATTTTAAAAGAAATACGTATTTAATTTTATTTTGCGTATTAATTTATATATTAATTTGCGTATTAATTTAAATTTTAAATATAATAAATAATAATATATATTAATTTTAATATTAAGCGTTAAAAAAAATTTACGGCCATTAAATAAAGGCTTATAAATAGCAAGTTCTTATAGCTAAATCGTTATTTAAAGCTTATTCGTAACGTTTATATAAAATGGAATTCCATTATATTAATATTAATTTGGATATACGTTTTATGGATAATAATTGAAAAATACATATTGGAAAAACATTTAAAAAAGAAAATCAAAATTACGGAAGCGACATTATAAATCCTTAGTTATATTATTAATATTATTAAAATTTTTATTTATTTAATAAACCTATTCGGTTTTAGCAAAAAATGTAATATTAATTACGTATTTAAAGGTTATAAGTTGGTAATTTATTATTTAACCGTTTATAAGAACTATATTACGGAAAAACTTAAAGCCGAAAGCTATTTAACGTAGCTGAAAGAAATTAATTATGCTTTCGATTTTGCTTTTTTTAAGTTAAAGGATTATCGGTAAAAAGTTTTTATTAATAATAAGAAATATTTTGTTATTGTTATGTTTTTATATTTATTTAGCCGTAAAGCAAATTTTAAGCATTTTAATGGATAATAAAAATATTTCGAAAAAAAATTAAATGATAAATATATTAAAGCCGAAATTATTCGTTATTTTAAGAAATATTACGAGCCGTATTATACCAAATACGGTAACGAATTGGCCACTTTTAATCGTGTTTAGTATGTCCGATAACGAGGTTAACCGGACGTAACGGAAATAATAACCGATTATTAATCGATAAATCCTTAAAAGGTACTTTTATAATTGTAATATTAATTTGAAGCTTATTAATATTATATAGCCATTTATTTTTTTTTTTTTACGTATTAAACGGAATGTTATTTTTAAAGCCGTCGGATTTTATTATCGATAAATATTTAAAAATGGATTAATTAATTTAAGGCCATTTTGAAATTAATACATTAATTAATACGATTAAATCTAGAGCTTAATTAAATTATTTTTTAATTTTAGGCAAAATTAGAACGTTTATTATTTGGTTTTATTGCATTTATCCGTAATATTTTTAATATTTAATTCGCTGCTGTAATAATGGAACGGATATAAAGCTGGGCTCGATTAATATATTATTTTAATCGATTTTTAATTAATCCGAATACGTTTAGAATTTTTTTTTTAATTATTTCCTTTTTTTATTGCGAAATACTTACGTTTTTCGAAAATGTATTTTATAACGAAAGAAATAACGATGGTAACGAAACTGGCATATTTCGGAAAGAACAGGAACTTAAAAACGCGTTTAAATTCTTATTTTTCGATATAGCAGCGCTTTTGCTATTAATTCGAAACGGACCTGGTTTTTATATATCCGAATTTAGGCATGATTTTGGTTTTGAATAAGCCTTTTTTGGATTCGTTTTAGTTAAATAGGTTTATGATATAATCGAAATGCAAAAATTAAGAATCGTTATTATTAATAAGATTCGATTTATTATATTTTCCGTTCGAAATGAAAATAAGCGAAAGAAAGTAGCAATAATAATAACCCAAAATTAACCGGAACTTAAAAAGAATGTTATAATAAGAATTAAACGGATGGCAACTTAGTTAATTCTTTAAAATTAATATATTTTCTATAGTAATAATGATATTTTTTACGTATTTATTATTTTTTTTTTATTATATTAATTAATTTAAATATAAAATAAGTATTATAAATTAAATATTTAATAAATATTTAAGTTAAGTTTTAATAATAAAGATTTTAAATAAAGAGTTTATTATATAATTAAAATATAAAAAATATAATATATATTATTTTAATTATATTTTAATTATATAAAAATTTATTTATTTTATTTATTTATAAAATATAAAGAAATATAATATTAAAATTAAAATAAGTATTATAAAAAGTATTTATTATTATATAATTTAAAAAGTATTTTAAAATAAAAATATTTTAAAATAATTTAAATATTAAAAAATATTATAAATTTTAAACTTTTATTATTTTTTAAAGTTAATATTATAAATATAATATATATATATATATATATATTTCGATATAGGATTTTATAACTAATTTATTATAGCTATTGCTAGTCGTTAATAGCCGCGTTTTATATTTTATAGCTGGCGGATCCATTAAAATGTATATTAACGTGGTTTTGGCTGTACGTATCGTAATTATTTTTTCCTTTAACCTTTAATTCCGCCAAGATTTTCCTTTCGTCGCGTTTTCGTAAAACCTCCGATTTAGGTTAAAATTAATTAATATTTTCCGTTTTGGTCGCTTATTTGGCCGATTTCCGGGTTTTGCGGCCATTATGGCGCGTACGAAATAAACCGGTATATTATCGCTTTTTTTACGTATTAATTAACGTATTAATCGATGTATTAATCGCTTAATAATTAAGCTAAACGCGGCTAAAGGCAAAAGCAAAGGTAAAGGCATAAGTAAAAATAAAAATAAAGGCAAAACCAAAAATAAAGCAATATTTAAAAAGCCAAATATAAAACGCCGCCGTTTTAAGCCTAATAATAAGTATTAAATTATTTTCGTATTTTATTTATTAAAAAAACGTTAATTTAATATAGCCGTTGCATTTCGAAAGATCCGTTTTAAGCAAAAAAGAGCTTATGAAAAGCCGGCGATTTTAAAAACGCCTTTTTAACGATTAATTCGAAAGATTGCCCAAAACTTGCATTTAAATATTCGAATGTAAGTTATTGCCTTAAAAGCGTTATAAAAAGCTGTAAAAGAAATTATTATTATTTTTATAACTAATAAATTATATATTAATCCGCGTATTAATCCGTATATTAATCTGCATATTAATTGCTTATAGCTATTAATTTATGCATTATTTACGATAAGCGTATTATTATTTAAGCGAAAAATATATAATTAACTTGCTAAATTCGCCGAATTATGGATCATATTAATTTAAATTATTTCGGCCTTATAGCAAAATTTACGAGCTTTTTCGTAGCTATAAATAAACGAAACAAACAAAATGCTAAAACTAAAAATGCTATACGTATTCGGATAATTAAGAAGCTACATAATAAGGAAAACCAACAGTTTTTCGAATATCGAACGAAAAAAATACCCGCAAGTCAAAACGCCAAGCTTAAAAAGTTTATAATGGCTTTAAAAAATGAAAAGTTTAAAAAAAATAAAAAACGTTATATTTAAAAGAAACTATGTATTTTCGATAAAGCTTTCGGTAAAGCTTAATACGTAAATTAATATGCAAATTAATACGTATATTTAATATTGCATTTAGATTTTAGCTTAATTGCGATGTTTTAATTTTATTTTATAATAACGTTTTATTATATAAATAAAATAAATTCGTATATATAAATTATTTAAATAAATAATTACTGGTTATTTATTTATTAAATTGCTAATTAATAAATAACCAGTAATTATTATTTTAATTAATGGGTAATTAATGGTTAATTATTTTAACTAATGGATAATCGGCTAATAGCTTATACCACTAGTGGTTATCTACCAGTAGGGATAACCACAACGGTTTTTCAGTGGTTACCCATTGGTTACCCACGGCAAGGCGTAGGCCATAGACGATGCCATGGGCTCCAAACGTGCAATCGGAAGTTAGGCAAGATCAACATTCCGATACATGGATAGATCTATCAATGCGCACGGAATGAACCGTTGAACAGAATAGACGTGCGGGATGCGGGATGCGGGATGTGCGTGCGAGGGGCAAGGGGCAAGGGGCGAGGGGCAAGGGGCAAGGGGCGAGGGGCGGGGGGGGGGGGGCGAGGTACGAAGTATGCACGCATCTACGAAGTAGCAAGTATGAGATCTCTCGATCCCTCCCCAGCCCCCCATCTTGTAGCTGCGGAGATAGGCGAGACGGAAGCGAAGCAAGCTAGTCTATGTAAACAGTGCTTTAGCCAGTCGGAATGGCAGCCCGCGGGTGCTTCCACGCTTTCTCAGCAGCAGCAGACGGAGATGATTTGTCCATACGAACTCGCGATATGAAAACCCGCACAGCACAGTGATGCCGATAATCACTACACCAGATCAGCATGTGTTTCACGGGTTGCATGGGCAGTCGTTATTAGTCGATATTACAGTACAGTGCATATACCTACTTACCTACTCATCTTCCTGGCCTTCCTGGTCGACTCACTATGTATTTATACGCACGCGGCACTGATAGACAATCGCCGGCTGCGCGATGGATGGCGCCATTGAAGATTAAGCGATGCAGGCATAGCCAAGGTTTGATGATAGCCGCGGCCCGATCCAAAGAAACGGAACAGGTGGCTCGGCGCAACGCTCCTGAGATCTACGGGATGACCGATGATACATGATACATACCTACATGCATCCATGGATTCTCAAGTATTGTGTGATAATTATACGTACTTAACTAGTAGGTAGTAGCAGCGAAAGAGGCTGGACTGACGTCTCTGGACCTCTGGCCTGCCGCAGAATCCTAAACCATGACCGCATAGCACTGACGGGTAAAGTCATATACAATCATGTAGTCCTACGACTAGGGCGTTAAGGGACGACAGAACGAAGCCCCCTCTCGTGCGCACATGTATATATAGATAGGTATCTCGGTAGGTGATTATATAGGTTGACAACTATCCGGTGATCCGGGCATTTCAAAGTCATCTACCCCCTACCTACATACATTGGTAGATACCCGAGGTAGGGAACTATACCGGGGCTCTCCCTACGGACCCTCCAACGAAGTACTATGCGGGCTTGTTTCTCCGATTATAGCCAATATATAATATAGAATTTTTGGACAAAGGATAATCGAACGCGACAACTTCGTGTCAGTGTTGTAGTTGGTACTGTATCTTACAGACTTCGGCTTGGAAGAGCAGACGTGGCGGTGGCGACCGTTGGCTGCTTTTCACCGTCCCGTTCTTTAACCTGCTAACTACCCTAGGTTATCTACCAGCTCCCTGCCTCCCTGCCTCCCTGCCCCCCTGCCCCCCTGCATGTGCTACACACGGTACCTGTCGATTTTACCCTATTTTGGCCTGAGCGCTAGGTATTGGCGGACAAGGGGGTTAACTGATGGATACCAGATAGGGCTGATTGGGCAGTGTCTCCAAATGTTGCAATGCGAGATGGGTGTGCATATTGGGGAAAATCTATACTCTATACTTATTATTGTTGGAGTCGAAGACCAAGGTAGGAAGCAAGAAGCAGGAAGCAAAAGAGTAGAGAAGAGTAAAGACGTGCCGTATCATAACATGCCTTTATAACTTCATTAAGTACTATATGAAGTAAATATGTATCTGAGTTCTCGCTTATGTTTAGAGTCTGCTTCCAGAAAGGTCATTTTCACCGAAATAGTAATTTGGTATGTTGAATTGCCCCGTTTCTTTTCCCGGTGCTTGAGACCGATGTTTATCATGTCACTTCTGGTGTCGTACATTTCACATAAGAGCAGAAGGGGAGCTAGGATATAACAATACCTCGAGGATAGTTAACGGGCGCGAATGATATGTAAATGGGAGGCAAGTAGTCGAACTGTGGTCGGAATCTGCTTCGGAATGGCCCCGTCGGGAATCTAGGCCGCCACCTTTGAAGTTTAGGGAGCGTGAGGCGTTTTTACACGAGCGTAAACCTCCAGACGTGCATAACTACTGTGTCTTTCGACGTTGCCAAGGTCACTATGTGTGAACACTGCGTGCTGCTTGTGCCTGCAGATCCTTCAATTTGGTCTTTCTGCAGATCTAGTAAACGCCACGCAGATACCGCGTCTGTCTGGCTGTCTGTCTGGCTGTCTGTGTGTGTACTATCGGCCAAGCTTCCTATTAGTTGACGCCGGGTAGTAAATATCGGCACCGAGACAACGCGTATAGGGGGGAAGCATAAGGGAGATTTTGCGGCAAAGAGACTTTATATACGTGAACGATAGAGAGCGGGAAGCAACTCGTTCAAGTGTCAAGGTGGCGTTTATATTAATGGCCCAACCAAGCTCCAAGCAAGCGTGGAATGGACATGTCCTATGTATTGTACGTAGTAGACCGTGGACAGACTGGCCATGTCAAGTACACGAGCAGGTAACTATAACGAGAGGTCAGTTTACTGCTGATACCTGCCAATCCACGTATATATATATGTAGGTGACTATTAGTTACGATCCAAGACCTAAAGCTAAAGGTCTAGACCTCATCTAGCCCCTGACCCCTGCTCTACCAGTCAGCCAGTTTGCAGTTCGATTCTGCCCGCGATGGGGGTTGAACTACAAACTACGTACTATGTAACTATTTGTTCAATACACGGTCCCTTGTTATTGACGCCGTACGCCCTTTCGAATTGCGAGTGAATCTCGACAGTGGTTAATAAGTCGCTGATTCCTATCACCTTCCCCTACCTGACGCTGAACACACGATCGCCAGAGTGACTTGCCTTCGATGTAAGTGAGTGAATCCATCCCTCGGCAATCTTTATTAACCCTTACGTACATAGCAACCTACCTACGTAGTCGATAGATAGCCATACGAACCATTCAAACCATCCAAGCCATCTAAGCACATATGTCGCTGAATCATTGGCGTACATGCGAGTAGGGATGCGGAGTTTACCGAGTGTATAAGTATTGGTCCCTCCCCTTTCCCCTCCCCCTTCCCCATGTCCCCCTAGCCCCTTTAACCTACCTAATCAAGTGATTTACGTCCGTCTATGTGCATATCACCAGATAACCGAGGGAACATATACGGGCATACACGCTATAGGTGTGTACGAATACACATATAGGTATCGTACCTATAGCTTGGGCCTTGAGAAGGTTGTACATACCTATTCCATCCACTACCTACATGTCGCAGATGTAGGTGATACAATGGCGCGTAGATATTGTACGGAGTGCTGGTATCTAGATGCTGGTATCTATGAGATATCTATGTAGAAGCCTACATACGGACCTTTGCAAATCCTGTTGGTTGAAGCTGCAGGCTGCAGAAAATGCTAGACCTGGCAGAGTAGTAAGTGAAGTAAGAGGTGGAAAACTTGATATCCCATATGCACATGTATGGAGGTATTGTTCATGATGGATAGTAGATACCTACATGCCTAGTAGGTAGTAGATGGGAAATGCATGAGGCCGTCGATGCTTCACGGAGAAAAGCGCACTCAGCCCGAGGAGGCGTAATGATACCTACCTGGGTGTCTGTGTAAATCATGTCGTCGACTGACCTGCCCGGCCCTGTACCGACTGGACCAACAGTAAAGGTCTTACCAGTATTCTTCCGGGACCTAACTCGGCCTGTCTGCCCTACCCGTGCTACTAATAACAAGGTGCCAAATAGGAGGAAGTACTTTGGCATATACCTACTATGTACCTACCTTGGGTATGTACAATAGTAGGTATTATACTGACCTTGGAATAAGCCCTAACCAAAGGCAAATATATACCCGACTAGTAATGCTTAGCAGTGCTACCTAACAGCCTATGTTGTACTATACATACAGACATACGATGTACCTAATGTTGGTAGCTAACTGCATATTAGCAGCATATTACCTACGTACATACAGCAGACAACAGTGAACGACAGTGAAGAATACCTACCTCCCTTACGACGTCGGGGAACGGGAATTCCAACCTACATCATTAGGTACCTACCTGCCACTGTTACATTGATACCACCGTTGATACCAAGTGGAATCTCGGCCCAGACAGCCCAGCTGCCAGGGTTGCGCGCAACCTTCAAAGCTTCCGAGTGCAATTGTGAAAACACCGCAGCGAAAACCTGATAAACTACGCCGCCGCACTTGCGCCCACCCATGCCCTTGTTTACACCATGTCCATGTTGACGTCCATTCATTTCTACGCCTAGTCCCACACCTATGCCCACGTTTCGTCGTCTTCCCTAGGCCTTGAAGCGACCAACTACATACATGGGGATAGTTAGCCAAATAACGTTAAGCAACAAACTAAGCGAACCTTTAGCCAACCAGCCAACCTAGAACCAACTGTTAAAGCCTGTATATACTTCTTAACCACATACCTATCACCTACTTATGTATTCAACGAACTACACACTGAATACCAACAACCTACCTATTACCTATGTAACCTACCCATACATACAAAGGATACCAACTCTAGACCTTTTTCTTTGTTCGACCCTGGTGCAAAGCTACGCTTACGCCCAAGCCGACACTACACCTACGTCTATGCCTGCGTTACGCCCAAGCCTTCACTAACGTCCATACGCTCCTGCTGGCCTAGTAACTACTAAGCCGCCTGACCTGTTATTGATTGTGTTTTTAGTACGTCTATTAGGGATACCAGAGAAACCAGAGATGGCCTAGAAGAGGAAGCACATCTAAGTGACTGAAGTACCTGCCGTCCTACCTACCAACTAGAGCCTGCCCACCCGTCAGTCTGCCGATACCTATCTACAATAGGCATTCCGTAGGCATTCCGTACAGAATCACGTCAACCGCACATGTCGATGTCAAAGCGGATGCACATGCTACACTCTCAACCGTCACCCCAGGCAAAAGTACGCACTCTGGCAGTGTAGCAGTTTGGCACCTAGTTTTCATAATAGAGCATCTTCACTGCTTTACTTTCACTACCTACAATACCTACATACAGAGGTAGGTAGGTATTGTACACAGGACCTTGTACATACACACCAGTTACCTGCGCAGGTACTGATCTTTGAGTGTCCTGTCTGCCCTGTCTGCCTGTATGGTCTGCCTGTATGGTCTGGCCTAGGTTGTCAAATACGACATACATACACACATATCCGCATCTACATATTGAACCCACCAAGTTAAGAGGTTATTACTACAGTAACACCTACTTGTGTCTGGTTTGGCCTGGCCCGGCCTGACCTTCCACCACACCCCCTACTCAGTAACTACATCCTCACTAATACTAACCTTGGAACTACCTATCGTAGGTAACCGATGTAGGAAGTAGTCATTGTACATACCTACTACGTACCTACATCTGCACCTTACCTGTATCCCGCCTGTCCACACAACCTTGAACCCCCCTTCCCCGTTCACGCCCCCGTTTAACCCGTTTACGCCCCGGACCCCCCCTGCTCGGGTAGCGTTCCCATTTGAATCTTCCCTTCCATCCCATTATCCCAATTCTCTATCCACCCCTGCTTCAGATCGTGGCCCCATAAAAATTTCAAATTAAAGCCAAATAACATGGCAGAGGCATACGAACAACAGCCACAGGCTCGATCTCAGCCTGAACCAGCTGCCGCCGTCTCTGCCTCTGCCTCTGCCTCTGCCTCTGCCTCTGCCTCTGCCTCTGCCTCTGCTGCTGCCTCTGCCCTTGCCTCTGCCAGCGTCCCTATATCGACACCCACGCCTGGGCCTGCATCTACTGCTGCCGCTGCCGTTCCCGTTGCCGCTGAAGGGCCGGCCCATGCTCCTTTACATTCGCCGACGCCCTTACCTGTCCACCAGTTGTCATCGACACAATCGCAAGCTGTCCCTAGGGGGAAGTTACTCGAATTACAGGAAGCGCAGTCAAAAGCACTACCAGCACAGCCTACAGATGCAGGACCGCAGATAGGCACTGGCCGTGAGCAGGCACGAGGAGAGCAGCAGGATCCCGCGAGGTACTGGACCGTTCCACCGGTCACGACCGCGACTACGACTACGACCACGACCACGAGCGCGTCCCCATTGGCAGCGGCAGCGGCAACGACAACACCACCAGCATTGTTAGGAATTGTATCGAGTACCACAACAAAGACGCCGACAGCCGCAACGAACGGTGTTGGACCCTATCAACAGCACAACGGCCGTGCCTCGACGTCAACACCGACATCACTATCACCAGTTCCAGCGCCAGCTCCAACAACAGCAGGAGATACAGGAGAAAAGGGGGCAACAGGAGAAGCAGGGGCGCCAGCAGCGATGTCAAACCTTCCGCACCAGCTTCCGGGGCCACCAAGGCCACAGCTACAGCAGCAACAGTCGCAATCGATGGGCTATGCGCCCCAACCGACGTCGACGTATTCGTCAAATAGCTTGAATACGCACTACCAATACTCCAGTACAGCTGATGCTTATCCCACGAACCCGAATGTCACGAACAACGCCATGTCTTTACCAAGTATGCGCACCTTTGACCCGGTCCAGCAGGCGCAGCAAGCACAGCAGCAGCACCATCCGCAACGACGACCGCAACCACCACAGCAGGCTCATGTAGCTATAGCCATGCCTCATGCTGTAGCTCCGGGGCAAGGGAACATGGGCTATTATCAGCAACCGACCCCGCTGGCCAGCAATAACGCATATGGCTTATCCCCCGACCCGATTCGATATCCTCTGCCGAACGACCCTCGAGCGGGTGTCCTAGCGGGCGTCCGACCAAAAAAGGTGGGTGAACGAAGAGAGCCCGAGAACCCGAGAGCCCGAGAGCCCTGAGAGCTTCTTATGGACCTGGAGTGATATCTCGGCCGATAGTGGTTCATGTCCTCCCCCCTTGCCCCTCAGAGACATGTCTCACGTGTGACCACACTAGTCCTAACTTCTTGCTCGTTGGCTGACCGAAGGAAACCTCGTGCCTTCATCCTTCACAGGAAATAAAACGGCGAACGAAAACGGGCTGCTTAACATGCCGAAAAAGACGGATAAAGGTATGTAAAAATCGGGTTGCAAATGATTCTCCCACCACTGTCTTCAAGGATGTCGAGGAGGCAAAGATCACACGGGGAGAAAACAAGTGCATGCCTTGGGATCAGAGGCCGAGCTGATCATGAAGAACCTTCATGCAATGCGATTGCAGCCCAGACGGGCGGGGCCATGTCGGCTTGTTCTGTTCTGTTATACTGGGCTTGATCCAAGAACCAGTCTAGTGAAAGCCAGACTATGCTGGCTGGCTTTGCAGAGCCACATAGGCTTGTCTCCCGTGGTTCTGTTGCCTTGCTCCGTCTTCTCTTGGCTACCTACTCGCTTGACCACTCGCTCGACTGCCTGTTTGATCGTGGAGTCAACGCTGCGCTGCGTATGAAGTAGTCAGACCCCAGCTTCTGTTCTATCTTAGCCAGTGAAGCAAGGGTCGATCCAGCACAGCCGCATGAGTTGCCCTGATTCTACCGACTATGTTATATCTAGCGATATACTTGGCCAACCTTGCTGAGGCTGCTTATTTCCAGGCTCTCCCATGCCGATTCCTTGTCGCTGTCGCTTGTTGGCTCAACCTTCTCGAATTGCCTACCCCCCTATCTCCCTACCTCCCTAAGAACAAGATGCTAGCCATGGCTACAACCTACCCAGGCACTATCATGTATAGGTGCTGTTTATATATTGAACATTTTCTTTCACTTCCTTTTCTTCGTTTTACTACCAAATTCCCCTCCCCATCTTTCCTTTTCTGGTTGTATCGGATTCTTCTGTATCACCGAGTGGGGAGTATTCCTACTAGCTACCTATGTACCTTACTACGGAGTAGCTTGCCCACCCAGTTGCCAAGCTGGTGCGATCGGCTTCAGACTTGTGGGTAGGGGATATAGTTATCGTGTTATCGTTATCTCCGCTGCGCTGTGACGCGACTTGGGGTATTCTATCCCACCACAACCACGCGTTCGCGCATGCATCTACCCAAGATCCAGACCCAGACCCAGACCCAGACCCAGACCGAGACCGTTGGGATCTTCCTCTTTTCCTCCTACCCCTCCTCCGTCCCACCCCCGCCTTGCCCAGCTCGTGCAACCTGACAGGGGAATTTCCGTTCATCGACTTGAGCCTCAACTACGAAGCCCATCTGACATCGCCGGCCCCCGAACCCAACTTCTCGATTTCGGGCTGGATCATAACGGGCGCCTAGCAAGCAGTTGGCGGCAATTGGCACCTGTATGGCGCACATTCACCCTTGCACTCACCCGTGTTTCCTGTCGTTTGATGTTCCAGTGGATGCCGATTTCTATTTTTCATTCTACACTTGGCTTGCTTCCATCCATGTCACTGAATGCTAACGGGCTCCCTATCGTGTAGTGCGACGAGACACACCCGACCTGCAAGAACTGCCAGAAATCCAAACGTGAATGTCTGGGCTACGATCCGATCTTCAAACAACAGCAACATCCCACCAACATACAGCCCGCTCCGAACCACACGAGCGCCTCCTCTTCTATATCCATCTCCTCACCAGCGCCATCTAACGGACCCTCCCTGTCCGCTACTTCTGCACCGGGCAGTGCTACACCGTATGCGAATCTACCGTCCGTCCTACCCAGCGCATCCAAGGCCCCAACAAGCAATACTAGTGCAATACCTCCCAGGCCCGTCTCGTTGATTGCCAAAGGAGGAGGTGCATATTCTGGAACCGCGGAACCGTCACTACCTAGTGCACCCGCACCCATATCAAGTATGTCGACTTCCTACTTCGCTTTCGCATCGGACAACACTGCTACCCCCGTCCTTTCCGGGCACAAACGTCCAGGCAGTTCCCATCCACATCATTATTCTCCTCATCCTCACCCTGAACACTGTACTCCTGGTCCTGGTCCTGGTCCTGGTCCTGGTCCTGGTCCTGGTCCTGGTCCTGGTCCTGGTCCTGGTCCTGGTCCTGGTCCTGGTCCTGGTCCTGATTCTGGTCCTGATTCTGGTCCTGGTGGACATTCGCTTACTCGACCCCATGCATCTGCTTTGACCGTTCTACCCTTGTCTACTCGGCAACCTCGAATCTCAGCTTACACTTTTATCCAGTGAAAATGAAAGTCCACGAACTCGTCAGCTTAGGAGGTGTCTCACCTCCGCCTCTCGAGTCCCCTCTAACCACGGAGAAACGGAACGAGGTACGGGATCTGTACCAACAAGTCTACGCTGTGGGGCTCGAACAATTCTTCGAGACGAAGTGGTATACGGGTCCTCAAGGCATCCATGCTTTGGTGTCCAACACGGCAGTCAACGAGATGGTGGCAGGGTTTCTTCAGTCCATGGCCGACACCGACGCCAACGATATAGCCGGCATGCAATACTCGGCGAACCTCGAATTTCGAGTGGTCTGGGATCTGGCTTCCCTCGTGAAAACGTCCGAGGTGAAAGTGCACGCTGACGATGGCCCCCCGCCGCCTGACGATGGTTCGGAGACGCAGAACCGGGTCCGTGTCTTCGAAGCTCTACTGTCGGGGGATTACCTAGATCAAAATCCTCTCACACCAGCCCCCTCCCCCTCCTATGGCGATTACCACCGAATCCGAGAGTTTCGCTTCTGGTATTACCTGGCCGAGTTTCTGCGCATCCAGGACCGGCCCACCGTCGATATGACACCGCAGCGGGAGCAGATGTTAGGCTTGGTCCGCGAGCTCCTAGACGGGCGGGAAAACCGCGACGTTCTGTATTCTTTTGCCGTGATTCGGACACTCGCCCCGAAATTCCCGTCGGACTTCGAAAGCACCATGCCCCCACACCTCACCGAACAAGATCCCAAGAGCAAACTTGCCGTTGCGCGCAAATTCATCCAGGACGAATCCCAAGTCACTGGTGGCACGACCAACGTGGTTCGACGCTTTTCGGAGCTTGCCGTGAGAGCTTTCATTTCGCCAGGAGGTAACATCCAACGAATGTAGGAGTGAACCCCAATCACTCCCCTCCTTGACCGATCGAGCGACACCCGTGTACGTTTAATCTTGACGAGTTACGACCTTCTGCCTGCCAGGCACCACGAGTGGTGATATTTTAATCTCATGGGGCCATGCCTCCAACATCCGGCGGGGTCTTTGCACCGTCGGCGTCATTATGTTTTCCGGTGTCGTGGGGTCTAATATACAGAAGCATGGCTACAACCCCACACAGCCCACCCCCACTCGGCACTTTCTCTGACACGTCCCTTTCGCCAACGATGGCGTATCCCACCATGGAACCATCGTTGGTATAGTATATACCCCATTTCATTCCTCGCCAGGCGTGCATCATGCTTAGCCGCCCTACGCTGTGCTCCTTTGAAGGGCAATGCTTATTTCGCCAACTGTTTCGGCGTGTTATCAAGCTTAGCACTACTAATTTTCGGAGCGCTCTGTGGCAGGCGTGATAGATATTGACGAGGATTGCGTAATAGACAGCAAGCGAGATGGCAATGAAAGTAACTGCTAGGCGTTATGGAATTTTCGTAGGCTACTAAAAAAGGGAGCGGGCGGCTGGCTTACTGTCTTAAAAGAAAAGTGTTTGAATACGTTGTACGAATAATTGTCAGGGGCTTTCCGGAACCTACCGCCTACCTCCCTATGTGCCTAGGTACAAGGGCCAAGCCTCATATGATCGGAACCGTTGGGATGACCGCAGATATATACGGCGAGGTTAGGGGAAGAAGAGCAGGCTAGAGCGATCAGCTCAGAGATTAGCTACTAACTAATATCTATGAAGTAGGGATACCTAGTTCATTCTGCTTCAGTGTATGTCCGACTTTAGACACACCGTCACTGTCTCATAGAGTCTCGTCTTATATGGCGAATGCATGCGAATGTATGAAGACAGCCGTGAGAACCCAAGGGACTCGAGAGACTTGGACTTGAATAAAAGAACTAATGTGCCAAATCATAGTCCCCCGATCGCTATCCTTTTACGGTCCTACCACGATGCCAGCTCTGCAATTACCTGGGAGATGATATGGGTAGTGATGGTGCTCCTATCTAGCTCAATCGATGCCCTTGGATACAGAATCAGGTTATAGAACATCAAACACCCCCTGGCTGCCTGTAACCTTTACCTCCTACTCACCCAAGATGATATAAGTCACTCGAGATGGAAGCTGGCAGAGCTGATAGGATTACCAAAGGATCCGCGGTCTTAGTCTAGCTACCTGCCTATATCGCCATGCAACGTGTCGGACCCCGTCTGCTTGCCCCTTTATGGCCTGACAGCCTGGCTGAGTGCGTACCTAATGAACAAGAACCATGCATGTAGGAAGTGAATCCACGGATTACTGACTGCTGACTGTTCACTGGGGAGCTGTCAACCCTTCCAGAGGTTCATCAGAGAATATGTGCATGAGGTAGATAGCTGGCAAGGCCTGATATGCCAACATACCTCCTATACATACTAGGTAGTAGGTAGGTACCGAGAAGAGAGCTCACCGTTGCCGACACTTGAAGAACAACTCAATGAGGGGCAGCTTTAGCTTTTTTTCCAGGGACCATGCTGTCTAAGCTTCAAGCAGCTTAGTGGCCTCGGGGCGCCCAATTTCAACCACTCAGCTGCCCAGAATCGCCAGCGGACCCTCTGCAACCCTCACAGACTATCAGAGATCAGCCAGGCTCAGGATCGGTGCCGTCGATAACCCAGACACAGTTGTCCACTTACCACCGCACCCGACGGTCTCCGGGGCCCACGAGGGGTAAAAAACCTAGTTCAAGGTTGTTAGGCTGTTGTCCGAGTACCCTGTACAAGTACAGACATACATGGTAGTATGTAAGGTAGTATAAAAGTCGGTATGCTAGAAGGTACGGAGGACCAGTCAGTACTTGTCCTGAGGTATCAGCAGCCCAGGGGACACGAGAACATCGACAAGCAGGCAAGGTACTGAACCGAGTATGTACATACACGTAGCTACATACATCCCTACCTAACTAAGCAGCCAAGGTACCTCAGTGGATTTTGTAAGGTTACCTAGGTAGTTGCCTGGCTGGCAGTCTGGATGGCTTTTACCTGGATGGTCAGGATGGTTCAGTGGCCGCCTGCGCCCCAGTCCCCTCATCCCAATCGGGCTCATCCTCAACTAGTGTCGATGTTCCTATCGTTTATCTTTTATCTTTTTCTCCTGTCCTTCCTCTTCCCTTTCCTCAGCTTCTCTCCCTTCCTGAACTCCGGTCCCTTCTTCCTATTCCCAGCAGTCGAGCCAGAACCACTCGACCTACCTCAAGGAACCGCTTAACCTGCCTCCTGATTCTATCCGTCCCCTCGTCTTTCGATTATCCCAATCCCACCAGATCTATACCCCGCCCATTCGGTTAGTATTCCTGCCTCCTCTGCTCCCACGGTGAACCTGTTTTCGAGCTGCGCTGCGCTGCGATGCAATCCCGCGTGGGTGCCTCGACGGGTGACGGGAGGTGCTCAAGGGAACGGATGAAGTGAATGAGTACCAGATCTCCTCTAATCATCCCGCTTCCGTAGATATGTCTGCCCCCGCCTCCAAGTTCAAGGTCGCCGACCTGTCCCTTGCTGCCTTCGGCCGCAAGGAGATCACCCTCGCCGAGAATGAGATGCCCGGTCTCATGGCCATCCGCCAGAAGTACGCGGCAGACCAGCCTCTTGCCGGTGCCCGCATTGCCGGCTGCCTGCACATGACCATTCAGACCGCCGTGCTGATCGAGACGCTGACCGCTCTCGGCGCTGAGGTGACGTGGTCGTCCTGCAACATCTTCTCCACCCAAGACCACGCCGCTGCTGCCATCGCTGCTGCTGGCGTTGCCGTCTTCGCCTGGAAGGGTGAGACCGAGGAGGAGTACAACTGGTGCTTGGAGCAGCAGCTGTCTGCCTTCAAGGACGGCAAGAAGCTGAACTTGATCCTCGATGACGGTGGTGACCTGACCACCCTCGTCCACGACAAGTACCCCGAGACGCTCAAGGACTGCTACGGTGTTTCCGAGGAGACCACCACTGGTGTCCACCACCTGTACCGGAGGTTGAAGCAGAACACTCTCTTCACCCCCGCCATCAACGTCAACGACAGTGTCACCAAGAGCAAGTTCGACAACTTGTACGGCTGCCGCGAGTCGCTGATCGACGGTATCAAGCGTGCTACTGATGTCATGATTGCTGGCAAGATCGCCGTCGTTGCCGGCTACGGTGATGTTGGCAAGGGCTGTGTGGCCGCTCTGCACGGCATGGGCGCTCGTGTCCTCGTCACCGAGGTGGACCCCATCAACGCCCTCCAGGCTGCTATGGCCGGTTTCCAGGTCACCACCATGGAGAAGGCTGCCAAGGTCGGCCAGATCTTCGTCACCACCACCGGTTGCCGTGATATCCTCGTTGGCGAGCACTTCAACGAGATGCCCAACGATGCCATCGTCTGCAGTACGTTGTTTCCGTATTAGATCCTAGACCCTCTTCGATCCAATTCGATCGCGGAATTCTTCCCCCCTTCGCCCCTCCCCGCCCGTGACGCTTGCTAACCGACTTCCCCGCCCATAGACATTGGTCACTTTGATATCGAGATTGATGTCGCCTGGTTGAAGAAGAACGCCAAGAGCGTCCAGAACATCAAGCCGCAGGTTGACCGGTACCTGATGGCCAACGGTCGACACATCATCCTTCTGGCTGAGGGACGTCTCGTCAACCTCGGCTGTGCCACCGGCCACTCTTCGTTTGTCATGTCCTGCTCTTTCAGCAACCAGGTCCTCGCCCAGATCATGCTGTTCAAGGCCGAGGACAAGGCGTTCGGTACCAAGTACGCCGCTTTTGCCAAGACGGAGAAGCTGCCGATTGGTGTCTACGTCCTTCCCAAGGTCCTGGATGAGGAGGTTGCCAAGCTGCATTTGGCACACGTCAACGCCGAGCTCACGCCGCTCACCAAGGTTCAGGCCGAATACCTCGGACTGGACGTTGTCGGTCCCTTCAAGAGCGACCAGTATGTCACCCTATCATCCCTATGCTCCAGCACCCCGCCTGACTAACGATCCTCGCAGCTACCGATACTAATCGTATCTCCTTGTACATACCGTTGCTCACGCAACCCCTGGGAGACACTCCTGGGGGCGCCTGAGCCATCTACATCTGACTTTACTCGCATTCATATTGGAAGCGAATTTGTGTTTCAACAAGCATGAATCTGCAGCATACACCGGTGGCCATGGGGAGTTCGTTTCACATAGGGATCGGGGTCATTGAAAAAGGAATCTAGCTACGAGGAGCCGGGCCGGTCACATTTTTCAACAAATAGGCGTTGGCTTTGATGCATCATGATTCCCCTCATGGCGTTATGATAATTTTATTTTCTTCCTTGAGATGACCCAGATCCAGTCCATCGGAGAATGGACATGGACGGGAGGGAGACGGTGAAGCAGGGAAGCAACCGAATAAGATCCGTCAACCGGATATAGATAGGACAGAGGAAAGAAGAGAACCTCTCGATCCAGCGAAGCCTCAAATAGGCAGAGCTGTGGCTTCACAACATTGCTCTTTCTTCCTTGCATGCCTGAGTCGTGACTGATGATCTTGGTGATCTCGACTGTGTGAATGCTCCTAGTGTATATATAATATACAACTGGTAGAGTCTAAACAGTGTAGCTCCTATTTAGCCAGATTTTGACCACTTTCTGGTATATGCGCCATAATAGATTCTTAATCAGCCTAAGCATCATATTCTCAAAGCCAGATCTGGTTGCTATTTCAAAGCACTTCCGGCCCTTGCTTATTTGAAAAATGTAAGCCGTAATTTCCATTTATATAAAAGTTATAAGCATAATTATTACGTAATACAGTAGTCCCTAGGGTTATTCAGTATTACGTACCCTTACCTAGTACTGTTAAGGATTATATAAAAGTTCTTAAAGTTCTTAGTACTTTATAATAATTCATGCTTTTATTATTTCATAACTTTACCCTTATATTAATAATAAGTAATACTAAGCATTACATAACGATGCTGTGTTCTTATATATAATCGACGTTATCGACGCCGCTAGTACTTTTAATTAAAAGCAAAAAGTTCGAAACGTTTATAATAATAATTATTTAATTTATTAAGTAAAAATATAAATATATTTCTTTTAATTTAAAAAGCTTTTAAAAATACGCATATTAAGAAATTTCTTAATGTTTTATTAATTATTACTTAAATATTAATTAAAATATTATAATATATAATATTATTAAATTAATATATATATATATATATAAATTATTTAATTTAAATATTAAAATAAAGTTTAAGTCGTTAAAAATGTTATTTTTTAATTTTTAATTCTTATTAAAAATTTTCATTTAATAAAAATAATTTTCGAAATGAAATAAATAAAGCCCTTACTTATTTTTTATTATAATAAGTTTTAATTTAATTTAATTATTATTATTTAATAACTTCTTAATATAAAAACTTAACTTTTAAATTATTATTTCGATAATAAATAATTTAAAAACTTAAAATATATTAAATTTTATTATTAAAGTTAATTAATTTAATAATGTTATTACGAATTACTTAAAATGTTTAATTTAAAGATTTTTATATAATAGCTTTAAAATTAACCTTAAAATTCTTGCCGTTTTTATTGCTATTGCCGTTAGCGCCTTTATTATTGCTTATACTTATTTTTTCTTTTTTACTAAGGCTATTTCCGTTATTCGGCAATCTTTTTAATATAAAGGCCGTACGTTATAAGCTAATAAGGGGCGCTTTTGCCGTAATTATGCGCCTTTTATTCTTAAATATTACAATTAAGCAAAGCATAATGGCTGTTATATAACAGCTATAGCGTTATAGTTATAGGCTTTTAATTATTTTTATCGGCTTTAGTTATACGGCCGAACGCCTAAAGCCGAAGCCGGCACATATGGGCTTTGGTTTTCGTTTATATAAAAAATGCTAATACGTTTAGTTTTATATATAGATTTTTATAAACAAGTAAATAAGAAAACATTTTTCTTTTTAATTAAGTTTATAATATAAATGTTTTAATTTTAATATCGTATTAATTAAAATAAAGCCTTCGCCTTATATTAATTTAATATATACCTTATTATATGCTTTAAGTTATTTATAAAAAATAACATTATAGCTTTTTAAATATAAGAATTAATAATCTTATTTATTTTAACTTTTTAATTAAGTAAAAAAAAGCCGTAAATAATAATCTTTAAAGACAAAAAAACTAAGTAAAATAAAGAAAATAAAAGAATTAAAGATTATTAATTAAAAGGTTTTAATAATAATTATAAACTTAAAGATAGTACTTTTTAATATAAAAAGCTTAATATATTAAATTATTAACGAAATAGTTATTTAAAAACTAAAGCTAGCTAGTTATAATAATAAAAATTAATAAATACTTACGTATTTATAATTATTTCTTATTATTTATAAAGCCTTAATTATTACGTAACAGCCTTATAAGTAATAAACGGACCTTATACTTATTTTAATTATGGCTACGTTATTTAATTAACCCTTATATATGCTAATAGCTTATAAAGTTAATAACTTCGTAGTTATAAATTTTTTAATATATCTTAATATGTATATTATAAAACTAATAACTTAATTGCTTTATAATATTAATGCGCTTTAACATTTCTTATTTAATAAAGGCCGCCTTATTTTATATTAAGTAATATTTACTTTAAACATTATAAAACTAATTACGTATTAATTTATAACTTAATATAGTTATTTTATTATAAATAATTTATAAAATAACGTATTAATATAGCCTTATTAGTTTAATTCCTTTAAAGAGCCAATAATACCGCCGTATTTATTAATTTCCTAATTATATAATATATTATAATATAAATAAACTATTTATATTAAAGCGATTTGGAATAATGTTATTGCAATCGGGCAATGCGTTATTGCTGCTATATAGCAGCTGCAGCGTTATAGCAGCTATAGGCTTTTAGTTGTTTTCATCGGCTTTGGCTATACGGCCAAAGGCCCGAAGCCGAAGCTGGCACATATGGGCTTTGGTTCTCGGTCTATATAAGGATGCTGGCACGTCCAGGTTTATATGTAGATTCCTATAAAAAAGCAGACAAGGAAACATTTTTCTTTTTAGCCAAGTTTATAGCGCAGATGTTCTAATACCGTACCAGCTAAAGTAGGGCCTTCGCTTTATTCTTGTTTATTATATATTAAAATAACTTTAATAACGGCGTTATTAAGTTATAAGAATAAGAGTAATTATAAAAAGCTTAATAATTTAAGAAATAAAACAGCTATAAAACAAAATTAATAATATAAAATAATAAGCCTTTATTTATAAATAATATAAAAAGCTTTTTATAAAGTTATATAATTTTATATTAATAAAAATGCGTTAAAATAAACCCTTATAACCCTTATTATTAAGTATATAATATAATATTACATAATAAATAACTTTTTTTATATAATTTCGTTTTTATAATTAAATAACGAGCTTTTTAATTTCTTATAACTTCTTTATTATTATATTTATAAATAATAATTTCTTAAATTATTACTTTATTATCGCCGTATTATTATTACTTCGTTATAAATTCTTATTAAAATATCCTTTAATTTTAAGATTATTAGTTTTAAATTCCGGTTTAAGTAAAAATCTTTAATGTTTATAAAATTAAAGATTAATCGATTACTTAAGCGATTAAAAGCTATTACTGCTACTAGTACTGCTATAAGGTAATTAATTAATTAATAATTCTAAGCATTAATAACGAAACCGCATCGCTATCGATTATTATAAAAAGTGCATCATTTAAATCGCAAGGCAAAGGAGAATTAAATATAATTACAAAGACGATTTAAAAAACAACGAAACAGCAGCTAAATAAGACAAGGGAAATACGTATAATATAAGCCGCAAAAGAAAAAAAGAAAAGAAAAAAAAAGGAAAGTTAAAATTGCAAACGCCGGAAGCCTAGGTAATATATAAGGCCGAAAGGTCGGTAGGTATATATAAAAAGAAAAGGCGGTCCGAACGAAAAACGAAAAGATATCGGCGATATGGGCCCAGTTTTTTCTTAACGGTTTTTCTTTATCGGTTTTCCTTATCGGTATTACGGGCTAATGGGCTTTGTAGGGATTAATAGAACAAATTCCTAATTAGTATTGTGGAATCTAAAGCTAAAGAAAGAAAGAAGGAAAGGTAAATACAGGAAAGAAAGGTTCGAAGGTATATAGGCAAAAGGGCTAGCCGCTAAAAGGCGCTAGCCCTTCTTTGGAAATGTACATACAACCTTTAAGCACTTTTGTATATATATAGCCTATATGCACCATAACATCATCCCCCTCTCGGGAAAAAGTTTCGTTCCGAAACTTTATAAAAAAAAAAAAAAAAAAAAATAATTATTCGGCCAAAGCTCGAACCCGAATGCTTTCCAAGCAATAAAGGAATATCCTCGGATTTACCGCTTAGTCGCTGCATTATTGGGCCCTTATTTAAGGCTAAGCAGTAAGCAGTTTTATACATTCGGTTTTGCTTGATTTTTATTAAGACCCTTTTTATGTATCCGGGTGCTTATTTTCTTCCTTCGCGACGCGTCCGTAATTGGTATTTCGGTTATTGAATTTTTTTTGCGGATTTATTGTTATTTTCGTGCGTTTATTCGAATTTATCGAATTTTGCGGCTTTGCGTTATTCGTTTAAATATAATAGGGATTCGGGTTAATCGGAATATTTCTTATGGTATTTTATTAATGCTAACGGGTTATTTTTAAATCCTTTAGCATTATATTATTCGGGATTTGGATTTTAATTTTTTTATTATATTTAATATTGCAATTTACCATAATGTATCCGAAAAGCGAGGATTTTTTTAACCTTTTATTCTTTTTTTCCGTTAGGATTAACTTTTTTATCCGCAGGATTATTCGGAATTTGTTTTGGTAATGAATTATTGGGATATTTCCGTAATCGGTTAACGTAAAATATTTTAAAGCCTTTTTATAAATCCGGAAAATTAAGAACGTATAAATGTCTTTTTATTCCAATAATCGAATAATGGTTCCGTATTAAGGGATAATCGAGTTTGTTATTAAGTCGGTCGGTTTTCGTTTTTGTTTTTTTAATGATATAAACGCGGTTTTTTGGTCCGGTTTTTTGTATTTAAAGTTGGGTTTTCGTTTATATTTATTAGCCTAAATAACCATTCGTTTTTAAACTTTGGACATAGCCGTTCGAGCCGTTTTTAAGTATTTGTATAAAGTGTCGGCAATTGCTTAGGCGTTTTGTCGATTCGTTTTTTCCCGTATCGTCATTTTTTTAAAGTTCGTTATTCGATATTCCTAATTAAAAAATAAGGACATATCGAATTTGCGATTTAATTTATATGGCGTTATTTTAATTAATTCGTATAATAAAGCTGTTTGTATTGCATTTATTACGGGCATTATTATTGCTTAGTTGTTTTGATAATAATTAATAAAGGAACGTAATTATTAATTATTTTATTCGTATATAATTTCGGCTTATTCCGCGGTTTAGAAATGTTTTGCCGAGGCCAATTTTATTTTAAATCCCATAATTTTAGAAAGTTCGTTCGTAAAATTAGAAATAAATTAAAAACCTTTATTATTAATAACCGATTTTGAAACGCTATATATTTAAAAGGGGCTTTTGTAATATATTATTGCGGCGTTTTTCGTAATAACTGCCTTTATATATGGTATTATTTATGATTTTTTTCCTAATCGGCAAATTATTACTAATAAGTTATTTTTTTTTGTTTTATTTAAAGGCATCGATTTAAAATTTATTACGATATGTTGCCATATTCGTAATGATATTAGCAAAGGTTTAAGCAAATTTGGGGCCTTATTTTTTGGATGCTTTATAGCTTTATAAGGATAATTTTTTACGAATCGGGTTATATTAAAAGCTTAATTAGGCCATTAGTATTTTTGGCTTATAAGTTATCGTATTTTGTATTATTCCGAATGTTTTGTAATAAGTCGGGAATATATTTTTATAAGCAGTAGCGTTTTTAAATTATTTTCGTTTAGTATAATGAATCGTTTTCGAAAGAATATAAGTCGTTTATTTATCGAATATCCGTAATTATATATATAAATACCGGGATTTTTGGCTTTGTCGCGGTAATGTTGCAATTGGTTACTTATAACGTTGGCCTAAAGTACTTTGTTTATTAAAGCTATTCCCGATAATTTTAAGGGATCGATATTTTTATTTAATACGAATATTAATATAAATCTTGATTTTTTTTTTCCGTTCGTTAAGGAAAAGGCGTTAAAATATGTAACGGGCGTAATATCCGTTATTGCGCTATCTTATTTACGCATTGGCTGGAATAAAATTATTATACGGTACGCGTTTTTTTTGGCTTTTTGCGTTTTTAGGTTTTTCGACTTTTTTATAAGGACGTTTATTAAGATATTTTTTAAACTTGGTCGATAAGTAATAACGAAATTATATTGCGATAATAGTTTTATTTATTTTGTTTGCTACAAATTAAGCAATTACTTAATATTGAAATATTTTAATGCGTAATGGTTCGTTATTACTATAAAAAAACGAGGAATTTATAGGCCGATTAATTTTACGCGTTAGCATTATAAAGCGCGAATAATTGCCAATATTTCTTTATCGTATATATTATAGTTATGTTTTGTTTTTTGTATTGTTTTAAAGAAATAAATAACGGAAAGCCAATCGTTATTTTCCGTAATTCGCTGGAATATAGCCCTAATTATTATCTTATTGGACGCATTTGTTTTAATACGGGTTTCGTAATCGTATAAAAAGTAATGCAATATCGGTACTTTAGTTATGTAACGTTTTAGGCGTATAAATACCGTAATACGTTTATTTGTTATATAAAATAATTTCTTTTTACGAATAAGCTTTTAAAGCGGTCGGGTTATTTTTTTAAATTTACGTATGAATTTACGATAAAAGTTATAAAATCCCAAAAAGAATTATATCTTTTTAAGGTTAATAGGTATTTTTTAGTTTTTAATTATTTTTATTTTCGCGGGATTTATTGAAATTCCGTTGGTATTAATTATAAAGCCGAAATATTTCGTTTTTGTAATATGGAATTCGTATTTATTTAGGTCGGTTTATAATTTTATTTGTTTTAAACGTATTAATACCTTATTTACGTATTAAACGTGGTTCTTTTTGTTTTTAAAGAAAATAAGAATATTATTAATATATGCGCTACAAAATTGATTTAAATAATTAAATAGGATATCGTTAATAAATCGTTAAAAGGTTAAGGGATTATTAATAAGTCCGAAAGGCAATATTTTATATTTATATGTCCTATATTTAGTACGGAAAGTTATAAGGTTCTGTATTTCTTTCCGTATTCGGATTTTATAAAAGGCTTATTAAATATTAATCTTAATAAAGATTTTTGTTTTAGAGATCCTTGCGAAAGTTTTATTTATTAGGAATAAGGGATATCGGTTTTTTTTCGTTATTGCGTTTAATTTGCAGTAATTAATGCAGAAACGTAAGTTCCCGTTTGGCTTAAATGCGAATAATATCGGTATAGCCCATAGTATGAAGCTGGTTTCGATAAATCCTTTTTGTAAATGTTTTATGATATATTTACGGCAGATTTTTAATTTTTTAATAGATATTTTATATAATGGGTTGTATTTTAATTTTTTAGATTTCCCATTAAGTTCGATATAATGGTTTACGTTTAGGCGTTTTTATGCCAATTCGTTTAATATTATCTTGCTAAAAACGTTTAAATAATTATGGTATTCCTTAGGTATAATTCGGACGTATGCTTTTTGTAAGGTTTTTTCGTTTCGGGCTAAAGGATTCGATTAAGCAGTTTTTTTATTAAAAATGATACAATTAATTTCGTATAGGAATATATTTTAAATGGTAATAATTTTGATTAGGTATAAAAAAGCTATTGCGCTAATAAATGCGAAATTAAAAAGGCGTATTCGGTACTAATTAAAGTAATTTTTTTTAAGCTTATATGGCCCTTATGCGTTCCGTTTAGGATATGGATTATTTTTTTTTGCGATAATTAAAGGATCGTTTATTATTTCGTACGAATCGTTTTTTTAAATATAAGCGTTAATTTGTCGTTTTATTTAAAAAACGATTACGTAAAGGAACGTTTTTAATAATAACCGTTTTGGCTTTAGGATAATTTTGGATATAAAGAAATTAATGTCGTTAATTTTATCGGAATTGTTTTGGCGCATTTTTAATTCGTTAATTCGATTTTGAATAAGTTTTAAGATTTATTTTTCGTAATTATTGGATACGTCTTTTTTATTAATAAAAAGAATAAGTGCATTTATATGTGCCTTAAGAAGTTTTTTAAGGTTATTAGGGTCGTTAGGAACTTTTTTTATTATAACTTTTCTTTTTAAGATTCGGCTTATTCGGTTAAGTATTATCGTAACGAAAGGATCGAATCTTATAAATGAAACAAAACGCCGTCGTTTATTATTACGTCGTTTATTTTTTTATTATATTAATTTGTTTCGCCGTTCGATATTTTTTTCGTATTTTCGATTCGTATTAAGCAATAGGTTTTTTAAGTAATTTATTAATATATCGTAAAAGGATTTAGATTTTTAGGAATCCGGAAAAAGCAATGCTTGGTTAAAAATAAATATATCGATTTTATAAAGTTCAAATTAAATTTTTCCGATAATAATGTCTTATTTTATATTAATAATTATAAAAGGTATACGGTTTAAGGATTTTCTTTTTATACGGAATCCTAAGGCTAATATAGCATTAATTAGCTATATGGCTTTTTTATTAAATTTTCCGATTCGATAAGGATTAAATCTTACGAATAATTTTGGTTTTAAATATTTTAATATTCGTTTGGTAAATTGTACGCTTATAAATAAGTATTCGTTAATTTCTGTATCGGCCAAGGTAAAATATGCGGTTAAAGATAATCCATTAAAAGTTACGTAATTAATAAATAAAAGAAGGTTATCTTTTAATATTAGTCGCAAAAAATTAAAGGGTATTTTTTTAACGCCTAACTCCTTAGAAAATACTTTTTTTAAGCGGAAGTTTAATTTCCTTAGAATACTTAGTTTTCCGATTCGGATTTTTATTTTTTAAGGATTTTGTTTCGGTTGGATTCGAAAGCGGGCTCGCGATAAAATCTTTTTACGAAAAAGGCAATACGAGTTTTACGGTTTTCCGGAATTCCATTCTTTTGGAAACAATTTCGGAAAGTATATTTAGTTTGCTTATAATTAAAGCAGCGATTTTTTCGGAAAAGTTTCTTAATTTTTTCTTTCGAGAGGCGGGAACGTTGGGTATCGTTTTTTTTTTGGGCGCAATTGTTACCGCCAGTTCTTATAATATTATTGGTATTTAATTTGTTGCTTTTTCGTTTTGTAATTATAATGACAAATGAATTCTTTTTGGCTAAAAGGCGGGAATTATTAGCTTATAGGAATGCATTAACGTTTTTCGTAATTAATAGGACGTATTAATTAAAATCGATATTTTTATTAATTTAGGCCATTATAAAATTAATCTGAAAGCGTTAAATTAAACGCTTTTTGAACTTATATTTTCATTAAGTCTTAGCCAAACGAATAAAACCGGCTAATCGAATAAATTTGTTTTTAAAAATCTGGAAGTTTTCTAACTTATTTATTTGGAGTTTGGTAAAAGTAATTTCGTTTTTTTCTCGATTGTTCGAATTATGGTATTCGTTTTAAAAATAAATTATTAGCGCCTCAGAAATAAGGAAAAAATCCGGATATTCCTTATTAAAATAAAGGAAAATGTTTTATATAGCATTGCCCTTTAAATAAAACTTAATTTTAACCCATTTAATGCGGTCAAAAACGAAGTAATTATTATTTATTTTTAATCGGTTCTTTATTAATTCGTATTAATTTTCGAATGGTACCTTATTTTGATTAAGATCGTTAAAAAAATTAGGAACCACGATTTTGCCGCTTTTGCCGGATTTACCGGTAATTACGTTAATAGCTATATTAATAGCTTTAAGACGTTTTTTAAGCTAATTAATTTCATTTTGCTGGTTATTAACTTTTTGTTGCTTATTTTTTAAAATTGCGAAAAAATCGGCCATGTTTTCTTTAATAGGGAAGTTAAGAAAATCCGAATTACCCGCTAGCGCTTTAGGTTTTATTTATTGCTTTTTTTTTTTTCGTTAAGTTATCTTTTTGTTATGTTTTTTAATAAAATAATGAACCCATTTAAAGAATCCTTTAATGTTATTTATAACTGTTTTAACGGCGTTAATTAATTCGTTACGTTATAAATATGTTACGTATAAAATAAAGATTGCAATTTTGAATTTTATAAATAAATTTTCGGGGCTGTTTTTATATATATAAAAAAAGGCTAAAAAGGTTAGGTTACCGTTTATATTAAGCCAGGTTTCCTTGCTTTTAACGGAAAGAAATCGGTAAGGAACAAAAGGTTTATTAGGATTGGTTGCATATAAATTTGCTAAATGCGTAATCTTTTTTTTCTAATTTTCGTTATAATCCAACTTCGTTTAGAAAAGGAACTTGGATAATTTCTTTTTGGGACAAATTTTTTTGAATTCCTTATAAAAATCGGTTTCCATTTTTTTATTAGTTTTAATATCGATTGTTTTTATGGGTACGGTATTAGCTTTATGGCGAATATAACAAATAGTATTGGATTGTCGTTGCAGCTCGGTATTGGGTTTTTTTTTTGGGGCAGCAGCAGTATGCTTTTCGAGGTTAAATTGGATCTTTTTTTCAATACGTTCTTAAAGGGCGGCCTTTTTTTCGGGGGTTCGGACCATTTCGTGGCAGGGATTAAGGATTTTCGGTATTCGGGGTTCGGGATTAAATCGATTAATTAATTTTTCGTGTTTTTTCTTTGTTTCAATTTAATGGGATATTTATGCCTTTTCAGGCGATAAAGCGAGCTTTAAATTATGTTACGAATTAATGGGCTTTATAGGAATTAATAAAATAAATTCCCAATTAATATTATGAAATCTAAAGCTAAAGAAAGAAAAAAAAAAAGGTAAATACAGGAAAGAAAGGTTCGAAGGTATATAGGCAGAAGGGCTAGCCGCTAAAGGGCGCTAGCCCTTCTTTGGAAATGTACATACAACCTTTAAGCACTTTTATATATATACAGCCTATATGTATTATAATAATCGGGTTATTAAGCTAATATAATAAACTACATAATAAAACGCTATTACATTTTAAGCAATTAAGTATAATAATTAAAAAATAGCGTTTTATAAAAAAGATAATAAGAATTTCTTTATTTTTATTTAAAATAAGTAATAAGTACCGCTAAATCGATTAAATAAATAAGTACTTAATAAGTTAATAATAAAACCGAATAATAGTTATCGTTATAACGTAATAAATAAGTAACGCGTAGGTTTTATTCGTTTAATTAATATAAAAGAGTAATATATAAGTATATAAATATATGTTAATTATAATAATTAATAAGTAAAAGATTTTATATAATAAATAACGACGATATTATAAGCATCGAAAAGCTGTATTATATTATATAAAAAAGCAGTAATATTTATGCGTAATTAATTAAACTTTTAAGCGGGCTATTAAAGCTTTATATCGAAATAAGGATATAAATCTCATTAATTAAAAAAGATTCCGGTAATACGTATATATATTAATTAGTTATACCGGTTTATTACGCGAGATATAAATCGTAAACATATCGTATATTATATGCTTATATATATGTAAATAAGTAATTAACGTAAGAATAATAATAATAATAAGCAATTAAAAGTATTTAAAACATTTATTTATAATTAATTTAAGTTTTATATATAAAATAAGCTTTTATAATAATATCTTAATTTTTAATTTCTTTTTTTATATATTTAAAGCCGTTTAATTAGTTTAATTATTAATTACCTTTTAATAAGCATTTTATTTCGAAATAATGTAATATATAACTAAACCTATTAATAATTAAAGTTATATAAAAGCTAATTACTTAAGAGTTATAAATGCTTTTTTATAATTCTTACGCATTATTTTAAATATTAATAATATAAACCGATTTTAATAAAAACAAGTAAATAGCTGCATTTTAACCGTTATTAATACACTTAAGTTGCTTCGTAAACCAGAAATAAGCAAACCCAAAATAGCATTAAACCCGGCCTTTCGGCCTAGCTTAAAGGCTAATGTTAAATCTGTTTACGATACAAAGAAGCCGAAAAATAGCAAATAACATGCCTTAATAAGTGGAAATTATCGACTTCTTTTTGCTTATTTAATAGGCTAATGTTATAAGTTTCGTTTATTAATTAAACCCTTAAATGCATACCTAAGTATACCGCGTTATGCGAACTTATTATGCGATTTATAAAGTTAATTAAGTATAAGCAGTTTATAATGTAAGATATATTATAAGTAAGAGAAAAAATAAAGAAAAATACTTCGAAATATAATAATATATTATAAGCAAAAAACGGGCCTTTATAATTAAAATAAAAAGAAATAATAATAAGAAATATAAGAATATTAAAAAAGGTCTTAAGTAATTATTAAGTTATCGAATTATAACTTAAATCCAGGCTTATTTAAGTTAGACGTATCGCTTTTTAAAATACGATTAGCTATAATAATTATTATTTTAAAACACATTTTAACTTTATAAGTTTATTTCTTCGTAGCTTTCGTTAAATATTATGCAATTAGCCGTGTTATTAGGCATTTATTTATAAAACTAGTTATTTAGTACTTATTAAATCGTAAATATAATATTAATATAACTATTTATATAATTACGATTATATTTAATTATATATATATTTATTTTATTTTTAAATAGCGTTTAAAATACGATAAGTACTTTAATTAAGTATATTAGCGGTATAATATGTAATTTTATTACGTAACGTTATTATTACTTTAACGTTATTACTTTAAAACTTTAAAGCTTTAAAGCTTTAAGACTTTAACGATTTAGCGTTATAATTATTATAATGTTATAATTATATTATAATAATTATAACATTTTAATAATTATAACGTTATAACTTTATAAAGCTTTAATTACGTTATTATAATTATAATATAATAAGCTTAAGAATAATTAATTACGTAAGTAATGCAGTTAAGTTAAATACTTATATGCGAATAAGTAGTATTATTAAAAAGAATTAATGCATATAATGCAATTAATAGGCTAATTTTACTTCAGGCCGCTGGGGTATGCCTAGTAAAAAAACAGGTCGAAATGTGTTCTGAAACAGTGATCACTGTGGCTACCCATACTGGGACCCCCTTCGACTTGTAGATAGTATGCAGTCATTAATTCATACAATCCCACCAAAACTTGACCCTATTTGCTCACATATATAGTTCATTAAGAATCCAGATCAGACCTTCTCACGGGCGGCATTCCGATTCCTACAAGGTAGGGCGTACTGCTTGGCGACGCTATCCCTAAGAAAGCTCAGGGGAAATTCTCATCGAATCTTGAAATCCCCTGTTTACACTAACCCAGGGCCCCATGCTTAGCTGAAAGAACGTGACAGTCCCTTGAAATCTACCCATAATACCATACCTAGTAGATGCACTCCCACGGGGTATCTGAGGCGCGGGCGGGATGGACGAGATGAGTTAGCTAACTTCCTATTCTGTCTTTTTGATATAACACCCGCACGGGGTGCCACTTGAAGTGACTCACCATACTTTGCGAACTCTCTTAGCAACTCATTCAGTAGGAGATCCTCAATCACCAATTCTTGATCCCCAATTACCAATCCCCATAGCTATCGTTGTTCGTCCCTAGGTTTGCATTCCACTAGCCTAGGATGGATCTCACCTCCGGCCATAGTACCTTGCTGCAGCTGAATGGGAAGGATTTCGACTTCACCATACAGTTCGAGCAGTTGTTTTTCTCCATCATACCGTCTGTGCTATTTATTGTAACTTCATTATGGCGTACTGCTTCCCAAGTACGCAAGCCTGCCGTAGTCAACGCCCCTTTGTTCCAACTTATCAAATTGGTAGGTTACGGATGAATCGAGTGTTCTCATCTTGGATCCCAACCCTACTAACTACCTGCCTACGCTGTCATAGGGTGCCATCATAAGCTATGTCGGGCTTGAGCTCTCGCTCCTCGTCCTGGCTGCTATCGGGTCTTTCCACGTGACCAGCTTCTCCATTACCGCCTCTGCTCTGAACCTTGTGGCCGCGTTGTTCATGATAACCCTAAGCTTTGTCGACCACAGCAGAAGCCCGAGGCCGTCTGTACTGCTGAACGGCTACTTATTTCTGACCCTCCTACTAGACATAGCCCAGGCGCGAACTCTCTTTTTATTATCAGATGACAAGTCCGGGCGCACCTATAGTAGCATCTTCTGTGCCTCCATAGCGGTAAAGGTGGGAATTCTGCTCCTAGAAGCTAAGCAGAAATCAAAATGGGTTCCCTGGGACGAGAAGCAGCATAGCCCGGAAGAAACGAGTAACATCTTTTCTCTTGGTGTGTTCTTTTGGCTCAACAAGATGTTCTTAGACGGGTACAAGAAAGACCTTGTGGTGGAAGATTTATACCCTCTCGATATTTCATTGGACAGCAAGTCGCTTCACGACAAGTTCTCTAAGAACATGGATTATTCCAAGTTGAGGGGAGACAAGTACGGTCTTCTGAAGGTACTGATCAAGACGCTATCTGGCCCTCTCCTGCTTCCCATACTCCCACGCCTGGCACTTCTTGGTTTTACCTTCTCCCAGCCCTTCTTCATTGAAGCGCTGTTAAACCATCTCTCTCAGTCTGAAGTTCCCGCGAATGTCGGCTATGGACTTATAGGGGCTAGCATCTTGATCTACTCTGGGATTGCCATATCTTGGGCGCTCTGCTGGTATGTGAGCCCTTATGCATTCCGACATCCTGGCTGCGATTCTCGCCTCCTGGTAGATGCACACTCGCCCACTGATAGATCGCCCATTGACAGATATGCTCAGGTACCTCCATCATCGAATGCGCGCCATGACACGGTCCATACTTGTCACAGAAACGTTTATCAAGGCTACGGAAGCTCGCATTGGGGCCAGTGATCACAGTGCTGCACTTACTTTGATGAGCACCGACATTGAACGCATCAAGCAGGGCCTGAGGATGGTGCACGATGTATGGGCAGGCATTATACAGGCTGCTCTCGCCGGGTGGATGCTGCATTCCCGACTTGGGGTTGTCTTCGTCGCACCGATTGGGATGGTCATCGTCTGTTTCACCTGTCTAGGGGTTTTGATCAACTTCACGGGGGATTCGCAGAGGTCCTGGATGACAGGAGTCCAAAAGCGTGTCGGGTTGACGGCCGCAGTAATCGCTAGTATGAAGAATCTGAAACTTTCGGGCCTTTCTTGCACCGTTGGCGATTTCGTACAGAAGCTTCGCGTGGAAGAGCTAGCGGCGGGAGCCCGTTTTCGGAAGATATTCATACTGGCAGCGCTCTATGGATTCACGCCCATGTTAATAAATTAGTCTACGGGTCTAAAAGGGTTTCATACCGTAATTTGCCATTTATAATAACAATAATTAACAATTCGATTAGCTTTATAATTGCGCCGCCGCTTTTATTTCGAATTTTAATTCGAATTTTTTATAAGTATTTCTTAAGTTCGATTTATTAATTAATTATTATTTATTTATAAATTCCGATATAATAAATCTTAACGATATTTTTATATTTATTTTTATTATTTAAAACGCGCTTTTAAAAATCGTCGTTACGGGCATCGAAAAACGCATAATGCGTTCCTTATTAAAGGCGCCGGCGGCCCTTAGTATAATATTAAGAACCGATACCGTCGGTTTTTTGCCGCCGGTTGCGAAATTTATAAAACGATTATGCGTAAATACGGCTAGCGAATTTTTCGAATCCGTTTTTTCGGCCGAAAAACTCGACTTTTGTAAATGCCGGTTTAAAGCATATAAGGTCGAATTAAAAAAGCAAAAATTATAAAACAAAATGGCCCGCCGGTATTACGAAAAGGAAACCCAAAAACGCATTTCGGACTTAAACGACGAAATTAATAAATATTTTAATATCGTAATAAACATTGCGAATATATTTTCGAATATAAAAGCACGTTACGTAATATAAATATTCGAATTTAAGTTTAAACTTTTAAACCTAATTAAATTCCGGATTAACATTTATTCGAAAACGCAAAACGAAGCTTTAAACGCCCGCATCGTTAATTTCGAATTCCGGTTCGTTCTTAATATTAAGAAAATTCCTTATTACGGTTCCGACTTATATATCTTTTTCTAATGCTTCGCCCGATATATGGAAATTTACGTTCGTTTTTTTTTAATATACCCAAACGTATAAATAAACATAATGCATTTTACCGGATATATAACGAAATACGCATAAACTTATCGAATAAAATATATATTTATATATATAATGATTTGCATAATTTCCGTAATAAACCTCGGCTATAACGCGGCGAAATAAAAAAACGAAAAGCCGGATTAAATTAACGAATTTTTCTTTTTTAACGTTTTTAAAACATATAGCGGAAACGTTTTGGTACCGCTTAAGGCCCGAAAAATCTTTTAAGAAAACATTTGCCGTAACTGAAATAAAAACAAATGCATCCGAAAAGCTTTCGGTAATAAATACAAAAGGCTTTATAAATGCCTTAATTATAACGGAAATTACAAAATAACGAAATGCAATAACAAATCCAAATAAAATTCGAATGCTGCTATGTCCGGTTTTAATAATTCGTCCGTAATACCGAAAAATCCGGAAATAATTCAGTTATTCGCTTAAATATGCAACCTTCTTTCGGTTAAACCGAATATTAATATATCCCTTTTTTTCGAAACCTTTTTTATAAGCAAGGGCTTTTTTCGAAATTTGCCGTTTTCCTTAATCGCCGAAAAATAAAGGGCCGTTTTTAGGCGTTATTTCGGAAAACTTTTTATTTTAATTAATGGCATATTTATATACGGCGCTTAATTCGATTATACGTAATAATTCCTATCGATAATTTCCGGAAATTTCGTAACCGTTTACGAAAATCCGGTAATAATTTAATAACAACTAAAAAACGACTTTATATTCGGCCGCGTCGCTTTCGTTTCGTTTTTTTTGCCGTCCGGCTTTGTTTTTTTTCCATTCGGCCTCGTACCAAAACCGAACGAAAAATAACGCAAGATATACCATTTCTTTTATCCTTTAAAGAATTCGATTAACGATTAAATCCCGAAAATAAATGCTACATTTAAATATACTATAATCGAAAACGTTTTTAATTTCGTACGCCGTTTCGATAAGGAATCTTTTTTCGTTAAGAAAAACCTTAAAAACGCGTTTTACATAATGCCCGTAATAACATTGCAACATCGGCTATTCGGTTTCGAATAACGCAAAAGATTTTATTACGAAAATTATCTCTTATTTAGCTTTCGTACGGTTTCGTATTTATTTAATTTATTCGCAAAAGCCTTTTATTAAATGCCTTTCGTATTATTTATCGAAATATTAATCGCTTATTATTTCGATAATTTCATTTTTATATTTCCTTTCGAAAAAATCGCAATTCCGTTATATTTTTTTTATAATAAGCTAATTGCCGCATTAAGAATTCTCCCGAATCCCGGAAAAAACGGCTAAAACATAACCTTCGAAATTCTCGGAATCGAAATCGATATAACGTCGATAAACGCCCGTTTATCGAAACGGAAATTTACGAAGGCTAATAAATTAATTGCTAATACCTTTATCGCAAGTATTTTTTTCGATTATTAAACCAAACGGATCGCCGGTTTTTTAAGCTTTTGCGTAACGATAATGCCTTTAAATAAGTCCTTTTTATATAAGATTTAAGGCTTTTTCGTTTTTATACGCAACTTATATTTATAACGTTCGTTTAATAATGGCGCCATAAAGAATTTACGATAATAAAAGGACTTTTTTCGAAACTTTAACGGTATTTACTTATTAATAAACTTAAACCAAACGGTTTTTTACTTATTTACGGATTTTTCGAAATCCGTATTTAAAGGCTTTTAATACCGCAAAAGCCCGGCCTAAAAAAGCTAACATACGAACCTGCTTATTCCGGCTATTTAAGCCTTTTACCGTCCATTTGGCGAAAACGAATTACAATTTCTAATTAATATTTTCGAATTAATTGCAATTCAAAAAGCCTTTTTATTATTCGGTTTAACGTAAATATACGGTACGGTTATTATATATATCGATAATATAACGGCTTAATACGGCTTATTTAGCCTTAAAATAAAGGCGACCCCTTTAATAAACGCCCTTTATAACGTTTTCGTCCGTTTAACGGAATTCGATATTAACCTTATAACGATACGCATATTATCGGCCGAAAATATATTTGCAAATGCGCTTTTCCGACGGAATTAATAATTAATTATTAACTTATGTTCCAATTAATAAACGTTTATAACATTAAACCTTTAAATAATTTCGCAATACGAATATTACGAATTTCCTTTAATAAGGATTACGTAAAATTACTTTAAACCGGATTTGTTTCGAATATTCGAAAAACTTATAATATAACAATACGCTTATACGAATTATAATACTAACGGTATGCATTTGTATCATAGCCGGTAACAATAACCATCCTTTCGAAATAAATATTTAATCGGGCCTTTAATTGGATATAAAACCGGCTTCGAAGCCTTATAATAAAGAAATACTTAATATTTATACGTTCGATATACGTTAATATAAATTACGATATAATAATTTTCGAAAACGTATATATAAAACGCCTAATATAAAGAACGAAATATTTATTCCCATATAAGCCGATACGAATCAAAAAAAAGCCCCCTATTTTTAAAGCTACATTTTAACGATTCGTTAATTTCGAGGCAACGGCGGGCGAAAATTCCGTAAACATACTTACAATTAATGCCGCCTTTATAACGACATAAGCAGGTTTTTTTCGTTTAAGCAAAATTATATATACCAAAACCGATATCGATAACCCGGTCCGATATAGGCATAAAAAATTCTTTTTATTTTGTATTATCCTTTCCGAACGAAAGGATTATTTTCGGTTACTTTTTCGATTTAATAAAACGAATGGAAATAAAAACGAAATAACCCTAATAATAAAGGTTATAAACGATATTACGTATTTTTATTTTTATATAACTAAATGGTTATAATAAAATTCGAATTCCGAATATAATCCTAACCGATAATCCTTATTTTATTTATAAAACGACGCTTTTATCCGTAAACGCGCTTTTACCGCATTCCGGGCCCGCTTAACGCAAATCGGAATTCTTCCTAATACGTATTCGAACCACAGCTTTCGCCAAAAAACCGCATAATACGCTTCCGATTTCGGCATAAGCAAAAAAAATATTAAACTATTAAACAAATAATTTTCCGCTGCCGTATACCGGTATTATAAAACGTTTCTAATAAGTTTCTTATATTTATAACGCTATTTTATATACGAATAATTAAAAACGAACTAATAATCCTTTTTTTATATCCGAAAAAAAAAATAACAAATAAAATAAATTGGACTGCTTTAAATCGGCCGCAAAAATAGCTTTCGGCTGTTTTTACGAACGTTATAATACCTTTACGTAAGGGATTTATATAAGCCGTTATAAGTCGCTTTTATAATACCTTTATTCAAAGATATCGCTTAAATAGCTAAAAACGGCCTTTACGAATGCAACAATAGCCTTACGAAGCGTTACGTAATAGCGCTTTTCGAACGTTATAACGGCCGGCCCTTAAAAAGGTTCATACCATTAATATACTATTTTAATACCTTTTAATCGAATTCTTAAAGTAATTTGTAAATAAATTAATTTATAAATTCAAAAAGGTTTTATACCGTAACCTGCTATTTATAATAATAATAATTAATAATTCGATTAATTTTATAATTACGTCGCCGCTTTTTTCGCTTATCGTTCCTATTAACGCTTACGATTATAATAAACGGAAAAAAAAAATCTTAATAAAGGAAATATTAATAAAGGGGTTATTTATAGGTTTTAATTTATTTATACATATAAGGCTATTTTAGGCCGGCCGTAAAAATAGCTTTCGGCTATTCTTACGAATGCTATAATACCCTTACGTAAGGGATTCGCATAAATTGTTATAAGCCGTTTTTATAATACCCTTATCCGAAGGTACCGCTTAAACAGTTAAAAGCGGCCTTTATGAGCGCAATAATAGCCTTATAAAGCGTTACGTAATAGCGCTCTCCGAACGTTACAGCGGCCGGCCCTTAAGGGGGCTCATACCACCAATACATTGTTCCAATACCCTCTGATCGAATTCCTGAAGTGATTTGTAAATCAGCCCACCCTTAACTTTCGCATTCACCCAGGAGACACTGATTACTTCAACGGTATTCACGAGTCTTTCGTTTCTGATGCTTTTTACGAATCCATTATATTATAGGTGCAAAGCAAAAAGCAGCTATAAGAAAGAAACTGATGATATAAATTTAAAAAAATCTAAGCAGGTAAAATGCTAAAAGGCGATTACTTAAATATAAGTAGTGCCATTAAGGCATTAACCACGTAATACAGCCCCTTAAACGCCTTCGGAAAACGAAGCCGTTTTTAATATTCTTTTTATATTAAATCTGGAAATTAATTAATATTATTCCATTTAAATATACGATACTTTTCGAAATATAAGAACTTTTGATTTGTTATTTTATGCCGTTACGGTATACCGCGTCGAAATAAAGGTTATGGCCGATTAACGATTATTTATATAATCGCTTTAATTTCATTAATACGGGCCTAACCTTATTTGCCGTATAAATTGCTTATATTTTTCCGCTTAAAGGGCCTTCGTAAAACCGTTCGCAATTATATCGTCCGTTCCGATATAAAGCAATCGGAAAAAGCCTTTTTCGATTTTATTAATAATTTATTTATATCGAATATTTACGTATTACGTTTTTATTATATTTAACGGATTTAATATTATTATTATCGCATTTTTTAAATTCGTAAATATAATAAAAGGCTTTTATTAGGAATAATTTAATTCGATTAATATAAAATTAATTCAAATGCTACTTATTTCGATAAGAATAAAATTAATAAATTCCGTTTTAATATTGCTAAGTACAATTATCGATTGTTTTTTCGTTTTCTAATATATCGGCCCTTCGGCGAATAAAATTATATGGGCGCCGGTAAAAAAACGGAATCCTAAATTATCTTTTAAAGTTATTCCGAATTCCATTATTATATTAAAATAGCGCCAAAAGTGATTCAATAAATCTCGATGAACCTTTTCCGGCTTCGAATTCGATTTATATAGCTTGCTTATTATAAAGGAAATATTTAAACGGCTATTTATTAAAAGGTAATTAAATAAACCTATTTTTTAATATATTGCCGTTATTTAAATAAGAAAAAAAGGGTCCAAATAACGGAAATTACCAATTCGGGCCGCTAAAGGGTTTTAATTATCTTTTTTAACTGCTTTTCGTATTTATTAATTATTTTCCGAATATAATTTTCCTAAATAAGGAAAACCTTCCGTAGGCGCCTATTACGTTTAACGACGTATCCGAGGAATTTCGTAATTTCCCTTAAGTCCTTTAATTAAAAAAACGCTTGCAATTTATTCCGAATTCGGTAGCATTTGGCAATTGTTTTGCCTATAACGAAAATATCGTTAACATATACCAAAAAAAACCTTTTTATTGTTTCGTATTTAAATAAGCATAGGTTTTATATTATCGGCTTAAATCCGATCTTTTTTAGGACTTTCGTAAAGGCACGATATTATTAAATAAGGGCTTTCCATAAGCCGTATAACGCTTACTTAAATTTCCAAATCTTATTCGTTCCGTTATTGTATCTTTTCGATTAACGAACGTATATATCGTAACCTTTAAAAAAAGCAGCATTAAAGAAAGCTATTTTTATATCATAAAATTAACTTTTCAAATTAAAAATAGCCATAAAAATAAGGAAAATCCTAATAGATATAACGTCGGCAATAGCCGAATATATATTTTATATTGCGTAATTTTCCTTTATTTCGAAGTTTCCGTAAACCACTAATCGGATTCGGTTTCGAATCCATTTATTATTAACGTTAAACCGTTAATTCGTTATTTATTTCGATAATAAGGCTTTGGCCTTAAAAAAAAAGGAACTAAATTAAATATATTCCTTTTTATTAAACTATTATATTATATTTTAAAGGCCGGCTATTATTGCTTTTAAAGAATAAGGTTTTCTTTTGCCTTTTTTATTATTTAAACGAATTTCGATATTATTACCTTTTTCAGTTTTTAATATAAATAAGGCGTATTTCGTTAATATCCGGATGGATTTATTATGGGTTTTATAAAAAGATTTTTCCTTTATTCGTATAAAGGGCAAATAAAGTATTAAAAAAAAAGGCTTCGGCAGTATCGATTTAAAATGCATGCCGAAAAGGGTTTTATAATTTGTTTTTTTATTCTTATTGCGGACAAACCTTTAAATAATGGGTTTTTTTTATAAACCACTTATTATAATCGAATTTATGGCGGGATTTAATGCTTTATTATCGAAAGGATATTTCTTTTTAAAGTTCTCGATTATTTTTTCGAAATATTTTTTTCCGGAATTATCGGATTTTTTTCATTTCTGAACTTAAAGGGATTATTCGGTATAATCGGAAATATAATTTTCGTTACCTTAATGTTCTTTATTTTGGATATAAGTATTATTTTATTTTTAATAATTTTGTTTTATTTTATTATTTTCTTTTAGTAATTATTATTTTAAAATAAAAAATTCGGGCGGCAAATAAAGCTGCTTGCTATTTGCTTTATATCCGAAATCGTTTTCGTTATGCTTTTTTAAAGGGATTTTAATGCGTTATTAAAAAGTTATAATTTTCGTTTCGATATGTTTCCGTTTCGTAATAAAATTTTCCGTTATGCTTAAATTATATTATATTATCGTTTCCGATTAAGGTATTTCATTTTTAATTTTCGAATTAATAAATTCGATAACGTATTATATGTTTTTATTAGCATTAATTCCTTTATTTAATACTTTTTTAATAAAGCATATATTACGGATATAAATAATAATATATTTATTCGAAACGTAAATTTTATAAATCCTTATTTTAATATCGACGTATTCGATTAAATATATTTTAAAAATTCGTAAAGCCATTTTATAATTTTATATAACCTTTTTATCGTATACATATTTAAGGAATTTTTAAGTTTTAAAAGTAAGTAAATTGTTAAGTTTTTTTTATATGGAAATATTTAGGTTTCGAATTAATTTGGCTTAAAAGCATTTATTACCTTTATTATAACGAAATGGAAACATATTTATTAATTTTATAACATATTTTTCGATATACGGCCATAAAAAATAAAATAATCCGGCTTAATTTATTGCCGAACGGAAAGAAATAATAATAAACTTTATTTTATTCTTTTCGTATGTATTTTATTTCGATATATAAGAAATTATTTTTTGTTATTATATATTTTTTTAATTTAGGAATTCGTTTATGTTATTATTAATGCCAATAAATTCCCATTTCTTATCGGATTAAAAAATTTAAATTTTATATATGCCTTAACGTTTAATTTCGATTATTTATTTTTGAATTAAGTAATGGATTTTTTTTTTACGGATAAATTTAATTTATTTAAAACCGATATGCCCATTAATTAATATAACGAAATATTTATATCCTATAATACCTATTGGTTTTATTTTATATATATCGAAATATATAACTTATAAAAGGCAAGTTATAAAAATAATTTGTTTTTTATTTATTTGCCGCTATATTTTTATTCGTAAGCATATTTTATAAGTTATATCCTTCGATATCGGAAATATAAGCCTTCGAATAATATATGCTTTTTATATGCGTTTATAATTGGCATGCATAAATTTTTTATATATTTAATGAAAATTAACCGTTACGAAAAATGTTATTTATATAAATAAAAAGTTAAAAACGGAAATAATTAAAATAATTTTAACGTTATGTATTTATTATATATTAATAAATTCATTGCCGGTTTTTTTATTAATTAAACGGTTTCCGTATTTATTAAAAATAATGCCGTTATTTCGAAAAACTTTCGAACTTATTAAATTATAAGGCATAATCGAAAAATATCGAATATTATTATGAATTATCTTAATAATATCCTTTATATTAATATAAACCCAATAATTTATAACGCTTATATTAACGCATTTGGCATTGCCGTTATTCGACGATGCTATTAATTCGGGTTTATTAAGCGATTCGTATAATATAAACCATTTAAGGTCGTTAAAAATATGCTTGCCAATTTCCGAATCGTTTATAAATGTATTTCGGGTAAATTATAATACTGTAGCATTTAAGTCCGTTTTTATATTTAATATTCCTTTTAACGGTATATTCGAAAAAAAGGCAATTCCGGTTGTTGCCCGATTTTTTATTCATTTTTGCCGGCGTTCGGAATAAAATATCCAGCATTTTTCCGAATTATTCGAATAATATCCGTTATAATTTAAACAATAAGAATAATATTTCATTTCTTTATATGTAAAACATAATTTATTCTGCTTTTATCGATATTTACGAATAAACTGGAAGCTTTTTGGAAAAATGTTATTATTATTTATTATTCTTATGGCTTTATTCGTTATAATTAAAAACATAAGCTTAGTATTAATAAATTCGAAAGCCGCCAATCGGTAAATTTCCTTTTGGAATTTCTTTCATTTTAATTCGTTATAAAGGATTTTCCATTCGATTATGCGATACTATTCGAAATATCGGCTTTTAATTTTTAATATTAAAAGAAATAACTAAAAGTTTTCGAATTGCTTTATTCCGAATTGTTTTAACTTTTTCGTTTGTTATATAAACAAAACGTTAAAATTCTTCAAAATTATGCCAGCCTTTAAGGTTATATTTATCCATTAAATGGTTAAAACGTATTTGTTAAATTCCGAAATTGTTAATATTAATTTATAAATAAATGTAAAAATTTCGAACGAATTTTTTGTTTTTTTTTCGATCGTAACCTGCATTTTTTAATTTCGGTATTACCTGCCGTATAAAAAACGTTAACAAAATACGTACATAAATGCGCTGCTTTTTCCAAAAAAGAACCGCCGGAAAAGTATCTTTATTTTCCGATTTAAGGACATTCGTATAATAAAAATGTTTAAAGCCGTAATATTCGGCATTATTTAAAACGGATTCCTTTTAATTCCGGAAGTTTTCCTTATTTTTAAAAAGGGGCATTTTCGAAAAAGTAATAATAAAACTATTACTTATTATAAGATTTAGCAGCAATTAAAAATAATAAAGCCTTCGTTAATAATAATTAAAACAAAATTCGACCTAATAAGAAACCAAAATACGGCGAAACTTTTGCTAGCAAATAATTAAAACAATAATTAGCCCGATAAAAACCGAAAAGCGGCGATACTTTATTATAGCAAAATACTAAACGGCAAAAGGTTTATATTTCCCAGGCCAGTCTTTTTAATTTTTAATATTAATTTTTTTTAATTAACCTTTTTATTTACTTTTCGGCATTAATTATTACGTAATAATGGTTTATCTCGACGCGGTAAAAAATATCAAATAAGCTTCGGCATTTATTTAAAAAGAAAAAGGCTAAATTTATTGGTTTTATATTAAGCGGCTTTATTTATCCGTAAATAATAAAAGCGGTTTATAGGAATTATCGCTAATAGCTTATTATTTTTTAAATTCGTAAAGAAAACCTACGAATAAAGTATATTTTAATATGAATTAATTAATTTATTAAATTATAAAAATTCTAAAAATAAGTGTTTAATTAATACTGCCTAATCGAAAATATTTTCCTTAATATGAGTCGCATATAATTAATGCGATTGTGCTATAAGATTTATTATATTAAATGACATTTTAATTAATACAAATATCCGCATTTAAATATATGTAATGCCCGAACTTTAAATTATAAAATTCGTTTAAATCTAACGAAAATATAATATATCGATTCGTATTTTCGTAAAAAATCCGTATATAAGGTTAAATAATCGAATATTTAATTATTCGTATTATTTTTCGATTATAATCGATTTAAAAAACGATGGCTTCGTTTTTAAAAATTATAGGCGTATTTATATTTAATGCGATAACTTCGCTTTTTAAAAAAATGTAATTACTTTTTAATAAATCGAATTAATAAAAAAAAATTCGAATCGTTATAATTAAACGAAAACGTATAAGGAATTCATAACTTATTATAGGTACAAAGTAAAAAGTAATTGCAGGAAAGAAATTAATAATATAGATTTAAAGGAATTTAAGCAGATGGAATGCTAAAAGGCGGTTGCTTAGGTATAGGTAATGCCATTAGGGCACTAGCTACGTAACATATTATCGCAAATCTTTCAAGGCATCCCTGAGCTCGTTTCTGCTCTGGCCTATATAGGTCGAATCCAGACTTTCTTAGAATGTGAAAGCCGCAAGGACTTTCGTCGCGTTCTTGTCGATCAAAGGGGGAATTCCGACCAGAAGGAAAAGGCCGCTGAAGTTGAGAAGAACACCGAAGCATCGTCAGGGATGGGGTTCGATTGCGCGGATCCGGTTATCCTTATCAAGAATGGGAAGTTTAGCTGGGAGCCTAACAAGGCCGCCTTGCAAAACGTCACTACTCGAGTAGCCAAGTCCTCACTTACCATGGTCGTCGGACCTGTTGGGTCCGGCAAATCTTCGTTCTGCAAGGCCTTGCTAGGAGAGATCCCATTTAGCGAAGGCAGTGTTACGGTAGGCTCCCAGTTGTCCCATGTTGGGTTCTGCGACCAAACTGCTTTTCTCTGGAACGGAACGATCAGGGACAACATCATAGGATTTTCCTCTTTCGACGACCACAGATATAGCGAGGTTATCAGGGCGACAGCTCTATCCATTGACCTTGCTAAATTCCCACAAGGCGACAGCACAAATATTGGGTCGGATGGGATAACGCTTTCGGGAGGTCAAAAGCAACGCGTTTCTCTCGCGCGAGCTTTATATCTTCAGACTGACCTCCTTATACTAGATGACATCTTCAGCGGCTTGGACGCAGATACAGAGCAGGAGGTCTTCCGACAAGTCTTCGGAGCTAATGGGCTGCTTAAACAAAGACGCTCTACAACCGTGTTGTGTACCCACAGTGTCAAATACCTGTCCGCGGCAGACTATGTCATAGCACTTGAGAACGGAAGCATCATCGAGCAAGGTACATTCGAAAACCTTGTAGCTCGCGAAGGCTATGTGAAACGATTGAAAACGAACGGCTCTTTCGTCATGGATGCTGTACCCCAAAGAATGACCTCGACTTCAAGTAGTATGACGGAGCCACAGCCGCAAGTACCCAGTACAACGACTGCCAGCCCTCTGACACTTACGGAGGATGCAGATCCATCACGGCGGTTTGGTGGTAAGGGGGTATTTAGGCAGTACTTCAGGAGCATGGGTTGGTTCGTAGCAGCGTGGTCCTTTCTCTTCGCTGCTCTTTGGGGTTTCTTTACGAACTTTCCAACCATCTGTGAGTTATTCTCATCCCGAATACATGCAATCAAAGTTCATCCAGTCACAAGAGCCATCCAGTCACTTGGTGCTGTGGCGACATCGTCTTAGTATCAATAGTATCGTGAGCTGATTCATCCTATCTTGTTACAGGGCTTACATTCTGGGCCGACGATGTATCTTCTGGCAACCCGACCCATTCCCACGCCTACTATGTCTGGATTTATGCTTTGCTTCAAGTCTTGGGCATGATCTCGTTGCTTCTCCTTGCTATTGTGCTCTTCATCGTCTCTGTAAAGAAAGCAGGTGCCAATCTCCACCGGGTAACCTTGCAGACGCTGATTCGAGCACCGCTACAGCTGTTCACTAAGACAGATACGGGTGTCATCACGAATCTCTTCTCGCAAGATTTGAACCTGATCGATACAGAACTTCCGGATGCATTGTTGAACACGCTGTTTTGTGTGAGTTAATTATGCTATTGGAGTTCAAGCTAGCAAGTAGCCTTGGCGCTGACCATGGTCCTTCGTAGGTCTCGCAAGCGATCGGGCAGGCGGCTGTCATGCTTACCTCGTCTGCATACTTGGCCATCAGCTACCCGCTACTTGCCGGTCTGCTGTACGTCGTGCAGGTGTTCTATCTCCGGACGTCACGGCAATTAAGGTTGCTAGATCTTGAGACCAAGAGCCCTTTATAGTACGTCTGTTGCTAGGCATCACCATTCCCTGAGCCATTTTGTGTCTGTAATCCTCAGCTAGCTTCCTTGATCAGCTATACTGATATGTGCATCCACTTAGCACGCATTTCCTTGATACTCTCAAGGGTATTGCGACTCTGAGAGCTTTCGGTGAGTCATGAATAGATCCAGAAACCAACCCAACATTGGGAACATGTCCTCAAAATACCTTGCAGTGTCTTCTTACCATTATATCGCACTGACTGCTGACACGATGGAAATAAAGGATACGTGTCTGAGGATGTCTCGAAAAACGCTGGCCTACTGAATTCAAGCCAACGACCCGCTTATCTCCTGCCTATGATTCAGGAGTGGCTCAATCTTGTCCTCGCTTTGGTGGTTATGGTGCTAGCAACTGTGTTGACCATTCTTGCTGTCCGACTTCACTCCAGCTCTGGTTTTGCCGGTGCTTCATTTGTTACCCTGATGGCTTTTGGAGAGAACCTCTCAGGTATTGTTATCTACTACACCAGGCTCGAAACCTCTATCGGAGCCATATCTAGACTCAAGGATTTCAACGAGACAGTCAAGCCCGAGGACAGAGACGACGAGGATATCCTGCCTCCTGAGCAATGGCCACAAAGTGGTGTGGTGGAGTTAAAGGGCATCTCTGCTAGTTATGAGTAAGATTGATCCTTCGTCCCATGGTCAAGTGACATCACGGTCAGGGGTGGTGCTATGGTCAAGGATGGCACTACGGTCAAGAGCAATACTAATTCCTTAAGCAGTGTCAATAGTGGGACGGACAGCCCTTCCAACCTGGCACTCCGTGATATTAACCTTACAATCGAATCTGGCGAGAAGATAGCCATCTGCGGTCGCACTGGTAGCGGGAAGTCCAGCTTGATCTCTCTACTGCTCAAAATTCTCGACCCCCTGCCTGGGACCCGAGACAACGCAGTAATCGATGCCATCCCGCTCCATCGCATTCACCGCTCCACGCTTCGTCAACATATCATCGCAGTGCCCCAAGAAGCCGTGTTCTTACCAGATGGGTCGACCTTTCAGACCAACCTGGACCCATCTAATGTATCAACACACGAAGAATGCGAAACTATCCTTTCCGCTGTGGGCTTATGGGAGTTCGCCAAAGAACGTGGCGGCTTGGAGGCAGGTATGAGTGCAGGAACCCTCAGCGCTGGGCAGCGGCAACTCCTGTCACTCGGACGCGCAGTACTAAGGCGTCGTATCCGGACGCGAAACTCGGGACCTGATGGCAGGAGCTCTGGCATCTTATTGCTAGACGAGGTAAACTCCAGTGTGGACCACGACACGGAACGCACCATGCAGGATATCATCAAGACGGAGTTCCAAGGCTACACCGTCATCGCCGTGAGTCACCGGCTGGATATGATAATGGATTTTGATAGAGTCATCGTGATGGACACTGGGAAGATTGTCGAGGTTGGCAATCCGGTGATGTTGTCTAACATTGCGGGAACCAAGTTTGCGAGTCTGGTGAAGGCCGGGTCTAAGTAGGGGCTACGTAGTATAACGATCTAGGAGATCGATTGGAGTACGAGGCATATAGGGGAAATTGATACTTGTCCGGCTAGATACGAGCTTTTTGAGATAGAAGTTATATTGCCCAGGTGGGGCGTTCCTAGCTCCTATCTCCGAAGGAGCCCCTGACCTGCAGCACGTAGAACGGCCCTTTTCAGTACCAGATCCTCATCATGGTGATATTCAAGCTCACTTTCAAAGGAGGTGTTATCTCTGCGGCGGCTTTTGCAGGCCTAACAGAGGTCTTGCCAGTTACCAAACTTCACTCTACGAATTTCGAAGAGGCCGACTCGCAAGAGACAGCGTTAACTTGACGAGAAGCTCCACAATCTATAGCAACAGATTATAACCCTTTCTTGTCACTCTGCCGGAGCTCTCTGAGAGTCTGAGAAAGGAGGGAAGCAAGGAAGCTGTACCAAAGAAGGTAATAGATGGCACCTTTATCAAGGTGGAATAGCCCCATAGATCCCTGGCTCCTAACCTACTACACGACCCTACTGATGCCGAAATTTTGGGTTTCTCTCTGCTTTTATTGGGAGACCTTATCGATATATTAGTTATTTCATATCCTTAGAGCTTCATAAGACATGATACTGATCACCCAATCCGGTAACCCAAGCTCTATCTAACCCCTATCGCGACAAGTGACTCATTACATTAGTCCACTTTTTGACGATTAATGCAGGCAAGCACTTCACCATGACTTTAATGGCTCAATCCTTTCTCTCGAGCCTTCTGTACATCCTTCCAATAGCGACTCGCGCTCTTTTCCCTTAGTCTGCGGCCAACCTTGACCATAACCAGCATGCTCGCATTCCAAACCAACCCGATGGCAGCCAAGACAACATAAGTATTTCTATACCCCATAGCAGTAAGCCAGGGCGTAATTCCCCAGTTGATGGCGAAGCTGAGGGTATTGCGGATAAGGATGCACGTCGTTACCATATCGCCGCTGAGCTCTGGATACGACGAGATAGCGTACCCCAACCCGGCCGAAACGCATAGCGCGCTATTAACGGCCAGCATCGTTTGTGAGAAGATCAGCCCAAACCAGTGGATGTGGTAGGTAACTCCTAGCCCGTAAAGTAGTAGGCTAGATGGCACAAGAATGATAGATGCCGCGAAAAGCCAAAGGGTATGTTCTGCCTCGGAAATGCCGCCGTTACGCCGTGCCAGGCGAATTGCTAGCATACTGCCGACCTTGCCAACGTAGTATCCCCTACGTCCGAGTTAGTGCCCGACCCCACGAGAATAATTGTGTCACGCGGTTGAGTTAATAACGCACCCAATACAGACTCCGATCACGCCGCCAGAATATGCGGCCGCGACCCCGGCGGTGGAAAATCCATACATCGTGGTATACACCGTCCCTGTGGTCGCGTTCTGAACGCCAGGCCAGACCAGGTTGTTGGCTCCATACATTAATCTGGATTCGGTCAGTGAATGGTTAGAACGATGACCATGGGTATACAGGCCTCTCACCCCCCATAAACAACTGATGGATATGAGAAGCCCTTAAGACATCCAATCGCACAATGTAGAAGTCTGTTTGGCCTTGGCCTGTCCTTAATACTGAGTTTTTGCAAGTACGACTTCCGAACGGGTTTGGCTTCGCAATCTTCCTGGGTTGTAGTGACTTCGGCCGTGGCTGTCTTGTCGTCATCTTCATCACCTCGAAACTTTGCATTCCTGTTTGTCGTATCCGGGGTGGGAGTGTGGTTGGCTGGTCGGTCATAGTTGGTCTCTTCCATTAGAAAGAAGCAATAAACCAAAGCAATACCGCTCCAAATCGCGCACCATCTCTGAATACTAGTTATTAGAATCCTTGAACTGTATAAGACAGCACCACAAAAGAGGTCTTACCAAGGTCCACTCCCAACCCATTCCAACGTTTATAAAGCCTGAAAGCATAGGTGCAAGCTTGCCAGTCATAGCAAGACTCCAACCATACCAGGCTAAGTACTTTGGCCTTTCATGAGTGAACCACTATCATATGGCTCTGTCAGTACTTGGATTTCGTCCCACATGAATATTCACCTTACAATATCAGTGATAGAGACCTCACAGAGGGACTCAACAGGCGCCCCGAGGAAGCCCAGGAGAATACGATTGGCCAAGTAAGTGCCCGGGGTTCTACAGAGGGGGGCAGTGGCGAGAATAATCTGAAAGAAGTTAACACTGAAGCAGTTGTCTGAGGCGTCAGGTATTCTTGGAAACTCACAATATTGGCCACGAGAGAAAACAAGTAGACGGGCCGTTTTCCATACTGTAGGGCCAGGGGTTGCCATATCAAACAACCCCAGCCATAGAAGAGAAACTACCGATAAATCAGTGTCATGTCCCTCTAACTGTATCTATACCTACATACCATGATACCAGTTCCATTGTTAATATCGGTCAACGATAAACCCGTAGCCTCTCTAATAGGAGTGACAACCGAATAGACTGCGCTAGCTGGGATCGCGATCATGATAGTGTACACAACAATACATGATGTGTGAAGCAGCTTCCGCCTTTGCGTCCAATTAAGTGGATCTTCCGGGTCTTCCGACGGCTCAGGTACCAAGATGACATCGTTCTGGTCCCCTTGGGCGTGCTTCGTGATGATGTGCCCATCAACGTCAACTAGTCTCGTAGTTCCAGGGGGGAACCGCTCATCTACCGCTTCCACCGCGTAGTCTATCGCCATGCTGGTGCAGCTCTCTCACAAAGGCACGGGTATTTCGTAATCTACCAATTGAGTGCGACGCCAGAACACGGAGGTCAGGGAACGAGGCTCTGGGGGACATTTATGTAGATTTTGCCTCGGTCCAAGCCCAATGCTATCTGCAATGGAACGAAGCATACGAAACAAGGGAAGGAACCTGCATTGTGCGGGGCTGTCGATGCCTGCTTATCTTGGGCCCCCATGAACCCCCATACCAGAGAACCCCGTCGTAATATAAGCCACACGGTGTATACTGCTGGTCGTCTGGGGTCGTGCAGGCCGGGGTCGTGCCCGTAGCTGTGTGAGTGAACGCCAGCCCAAGAGTGGCGACCCACTGGCGATGATACCCTATCGGTAACACTGTAAAATTGGCGAAGACCCCCTTTGCAATGCGGGTGAGGGCCCAGGGCGCGACGGTGGGGGCGGGGAGCTGGTATCAATGGCGCCCCATGTTGTAACCACTGACAGCAGCGTCGCTTATCTGGGCTCGGCCCGACATAATAGCAGGCTACATGTTATGCAGTTGCAGATATCTCGATCCTCCCAGGCCGAGAACACAGGCAATTGATTATTAGCAGCCATAAGATTAATGCTTCATTTAACTCTACTTTTAAAGAATAACCCAAAATAAGGCGCGGTTTAAACGCGACGTAAATAATACATTTTAATTTTAAAATTCCTAAAAAGAATTAATAAGTAATTATAAACTAATTTATATTTTTAAAACGAATTTTATTTTATATTTTTATTACTTATAATTATACGAAAACAATTTATTTAAACATTTAATAATCTTTTTAAAAATAATAATTATTATATTTAAAAATAACTATTAAAATAATAAAAAGACTAAGTTTTATTATCTTTTAATTAAAAAGACTTTAAGGTTTTATATAAGCTTTTTACTTTTTTCATTTAATTTTAAACTTTTTAATTATTATAATATAAAGCGATTTACGAAATATTTTATAATAAACCTAATTATTTAACTTAAATAACAAAATTTAAAACATAGTTATAAAAGGCTTAATTCGATTTATAAAATGTCGAAATTTACGTTATATTATTAATATAATCTTAAATTTATTAAGTAAATATTATATTTAAATTATAAAAGTTAACGCTAATTTAAAACAAAATCATTATAAAACGATAATTCGATTAAAATGTACGAGCGTTTCTTATTCGGTTTTAACATATAAAGAGTATAGCCAATTTAATGCGTTATATTTAAAGTCGGAATTAATTAAACGTTTAACTTTATTAAGCGATAAAATAAACTTAAAAAGCATTTAAATCGAAAGGTTAATTATTAAAAGGTTTTAAACGAAAGTCTTATGTAATATTTTAAATAACTTAATTTATTCGAAATATAAATATTAAATATAATATCGCTAAAAAAGATATTTATCCTAACCGGAGGTTATTCTGTAAAGGTGGTATGATACGGAAATTATATCCAGAAATTCAGGCTTGGAAAATACCTCGAGCGTTTTCGCCTGCGATTAGTTGGACCTGCTGCGTTCGCTCTAGCGATTGGTCGAAACAGCTAGTTCCGTTTTCTTAGCCAATTAAGTAATACGCTTTAAAAGTACTATACATTAATAGCGCATCTATCTAAATCCGGATCCGTAATTCCGTACGATGCACCCAATAAAAATACGTATAGCCCATTTATCTAAAGCCAGACCCGTAATTCCGTATAATGCATCCAATTATAGCCCCTATAGCTACCCATATGGGCAACTACCCATATAGCCATCCATATAGCTATTCATACAGCTACCCATATAGCTACCTATTATAGCTTACTTATTTGTTGCAGCCTATTTATTTATTATAAGCTATTGCAATTTATTTGCCACAATTGTAGCCTACTTGCTATAGCCTATTACAGCCTATCAAAGCCAGACCCATAATTCCGTACGATGCACTTAATTGCAGTCCGTATAACTATCCATTATAACCAGCCTACTTGTTATAACCTATTTATTATAACTTACCTGCTATAACTTACTTATTATAACTTACTTGTTATAACTGCTATTATAATTATTATAGCCATATTAATTATTAGCCACTTTTTATTACTAGCCATATGCCTGTTGCAGCCTTTATTTCCTAGCCGTTTAATTGGCGTAAGCCCGTATAACCTCCGGTTAGGTTTTAATAGCTTAAGGGTTTTTTTTTTTTTTTTTTTTCTTATTAAGAATTAATAAAAAAAAGAAAAAAAAGAAAACCCTTAAGCTGGCTTAAATATCTTTTTTTTTTAAAATACGTATATAAAATAACGCTTAAAAATACGGATATAAAATAGCATTTAAAAAATACGAATAAAAAATAGCGTTTAAAAGATGCGTGGAAATTTTTCGGGCCTTTTTTAAAAAAAGAAGCTCCCCGTAACGCAGCGAAGGGCCGTAGCCTATTTTTTTAAAAAAGGCCCGAAAAATTTTAACTTTAATAAAAGAGAACCTTTAATAGGCCTTTTATAACCGAGTAATATATATACGTATTATCGGAACCTTTTTTATAACATAAAGCCTTAATAGCTTATATAAAAGTTTAATTAATTCGGCGTTATATATATTGCTTTTATAATTAATATTAATTAGCGTTTTTATGTTTTTAATATCGTTATTATTTATTATATAAAATTCATTACTTATTAATTAAAGTAATTAATATATATTTATAAATTTATATATTACTCTTTTATATATAACTATTAAATGTAAACATTCGGAATTTCTTAAACTTTTGAAAACCCATTATTTATATTTAAATATAATCATAAAAGATAATAAAAACTTTATAATGTAATTCTTATTAATTAAAAAGAAAATAAAAACTATAAATACGACGATTTATTATAAAAAACGTAATAACGATTCGAATAATAAAGTATATAATTAAAACGAAACCTTTTAAGAATTTCGAATTACGAAAACGACGCAAATACGCGAAATATCGCCGACGATAATTATTAAATATTATTAAGCTAAATTAATTACTTAAATTTAAAACTTACGGCATAAGAAAAACAAAGATTTACGACGAAATATTACGAGAATTATACGATATAAATAAAACTAAATAACGAAGACATAATGAAATACATTACTTAATTATATAAAATAATAATAATAAGTATGCTTAATTAAGCATTTCGCTTTAATTAAAACGAATAATTAAGCCAAAATAAGGCTATCGTAAATTATATTAACGCCATATTAAGATTTAAGTATAAAACGAAGTAAAGTTAAAAAATAAAGCCGACGACGTAATTTAAATAAAAGTATTTTATAAAAGCAAATAAAAGCATTTAAAAGTTTAATTATAAAATAAACATAACAGGTTAAATTATTCGGTTTTAAGGGGTTTTGGTTTTAATTAATAAATTACGATTATAACACTTAATAAGAAAACTCGTTTAAAAGTTATTATTAATAATTTGTTTTAACGTTTATATATTAAAATTAATAATCGAATACGATATTACGAATTTAAAATCTTAATTTTAAGTAATATAAAAACATTATATTAATTAAAACAAATCTTTTAATTTTATAATAACGCGTTTATTAATTTCGTTAAAAAAGTTATATTAAATTATTTATTAAGCTTATATTATATTTCTTATATTTTTATTTCGTAAATCTTTTATTATTAAATCGGCCAAATAATAAGGCCTTAAAATATTTGGATTTTAAATATTCATTAATTATATAAGAACTGGTTTACTTAAATTATTAAAACGAACTTTATTTCGTAATTATAGTCTAGCCTTTAACGTTACGAAAAGGCCTAACCCCTAGGACTTAGGTCAACCTAAGCAGGTTGACCACATATGGGGGTTGACCACATTTAGGTACGGTTGACCACTAATACGCGGTTGACCACTAGTACGCGGTTGACCAGTACGCGGTTAACCACCTTTGGATGCGGTTAACCACCTTTGGGTACGGTTGACCTGGCTGTATTGTACGTACGTACCAATTAGGTGCTGACTGTACGTACGTACCAATTGGGTGCTGGCTATACGTACGTACCAATTGGGTAATGGCTGTACGTACGTATTAATTAAATGCTGGCTATATATACGTATTAATTAAATAATGGCTATATATACGTATTATTTAAATACGATTAATTGTTTTATTTAAATATTAACGTAAATTTATAAACTTATTTATATCGTAATAAAATGAAAGATTATTATATCGTTTTTTTATAAGAATTAAATAAAATTAATTATTTTAAATAAAAAAATAATTTAATATATATATAACGGTTCGTAAATTTTTAAAGCGATTAATGTTAATACGAATTAAGCTTTTATAAATTAATTTAACGTTTATTTTAAATTATAAATAACTTATAATAATTTTAATATAATTAATTTATAACTTAATTTAAATCGTAAATAATTAACTTTTATAATAATGCCATTTAATTAAAGTTGTTTTTATTATTATTTATTTATTTATTATAATTTTAATTTATTAATTAAATGCATTTTTAATAATCGAATTATTATTATTATTATTATTTATTATTATTTATTTATTTATTATAATTTTAATTTATTAATTAAATATATTCTTTATTTATATAAATCGTAAATTTAAAACTATTAATATTTATAATTATATTTATTATTATATTTAATTTATATAAATATTTAAATTATTATTATTATTTATTTATTTATTATTATTTATTTATTTATTATAATATTAGCCTTAATTTTTAAAATTTAAATTAATTTAAATAAATTAATTATATACGAAAATTAATTATATTTAAATACGATTCATTTATATATATATACGTATTAATTAAAAAATATTATACGTACGTATTAATTATATATTAATTATATATATTAATTAATTAAATAATATATATATATATATATAAATTATAATAATATAATAATATAATATTTGTTTATTTATTTATAATTTTTAAAATAAAAATAATAACAAATAATATTAAAATTATAAAAAACGAATTTAATTTTAAATAATATTTTTAAAATATATAAACGTTTTTATAAAATCTTAATTAATTTAATAATAATAATAATAATAATAATAATAATAATAATAATAATAATAATAATAATAATAATAATAATAATAATAAATTATATAAAATTTTAAAACTTAATTTCTTTAATTTTTAAATTAATTTTAATTTAATTTTAAAATATATATCGTAAATAACTTTTTAAAATGTTTTAATTAATAAATTATAAATTTTAATTTAGCCTTTATTATTTTTTTCGTTAACGGATTTTTTAAGCCTTTTATTTACGGAAATTATATTATTTAATAATTCGTTTAATTAATTAAATATTAATTAAAAACCTTATTATGTATTTAATTTTTAAATAAACCATTTATTGGTTTTTTTTTTATAAAATACAAAAATTCATTTTTTTAATGCTTAATAAAATTCGTACGTTTTATTTTAATTCGAAATATAAAAGTTTAATTATAATATTAATTATTTAAAGTTTTTTAAATTACGAAACGGCCGATTTTAAATAAGGCTATTAAACGACGTTATATTATTTTTAATTTATATATCGTTATAATTATAGTTTCATTTTTTAATATAAAGTTTTAATTTATTTATAATTAATAATTACGTTAATATAAATTTTTTTAAAATCGATTATTTTAAAATGAAATTATTAAAATTAAAAAAACGAATAATATTATATATATATATTATAAATTCGAATAATTAAAACAATAAACCGCATTAATTTAATATTTTATTACGTTATTATTTATATAACGTTTATAATTAATATTCGTTTCGAAATAATAATTTATTTATATATATTTTTAAATATAACAATTTTATTAAAACGCTTTTTAACGAATAAAAATAAAAATACTTAAACGTTTAATTCGTAAAATAATATAAAGCATAATTATAAATCCTTTTTATATAAGCTTTTTCGACGGCGTTATAAAAATCGAAAATATTCGTTACGGCCGAATTATACTTATTAAAAATTTAATTTAAGCTTTTCGGTTTTTATTTTATAATACGTTTTTTTTAATTTTATTAAATTCGCCATAAACGATAGCATTAAATAAATATACGTTATTATTTTAAATAATAATAACGATAAAAAAATCGTAATATTATTTCTTTTAAAATAATAAAATATTAATAAATCCGTTTTTTTCGAATAATTTATTTATATATATATTATTAAGTCGTTTAAAATTATTTATTTCGTTTATAATAACTTTATATATATTCTTTTACGTTATTTTAATTCGTTTTTAAAATATATTTAATTTAATTTTCGTTATATCGATTTTGGTTTTATTTTTTTAAAGCGTATTTTAATATTTTCGTTTTACGATTTTAAATTTTTATTATTTAATTTAATTTCGATATTTTCGTTTTATAATTTTAATTCTTTATTATTTAATTCGGCGTTAATATTTTTATTTTATAATTTTAATTTTTTATTATTCGATTTAATTTCGATATTTTCGTTTTATAATTTTAATTTCTTAATATTCGATTCGGTTTTAATAAAACGAATTTAAACGGGTTTTTGCCGTTTTTGGTTTTTTTATGGCATTAAATCGGTAATACATAATAAATAATTTAACATTTTCGTTATTAGCCGCCATTAAAAGGTTTTTTTAAACAAATTAGCCGCTTATTAATTATATAAAAATAACGAAATCTTTATTAAATTACGAATTATATAATTACCGAAACGAAAGTTTTAGCGTTATATTAAGGCCTTATTACGTTTATATAAAATTATTTCGAATTAAAACTTAATTCGACGAATACGTATATGCGTCGTTATTAAATTAATTTAGGGTTAGGGTTAGGGTTAGGGTTAGGGTTAGGGTTAGGGTTAGGGTTAGGGTTAGGGTTAGGGTTAGGGTTAGGGTTAGGGTTAGGGTTAGGGTTAGGGTTAGGGTTAGGGTT